>VZTG01003801.1:1152316-1284030 GCA_013397845.1 Melanocharis versteri
AGGTGAGGCCGCCCTAGTGCAGAGCAGAGCGGGACAATCCCCTCCCTCGCACGGCTGGCGATGATGTGCATGATCCCCCCAGGACAGGGCTGGCCCTCCTGGCTGCCAGGGCACTGCTGACTCACATTCAACTTGCCCTAGACCAGGACCCCCAGGTCCCCTTCCATTGGGCTGGTGTCCAGCCTCCCATTCCCCAGTCTATACACACAACCCCATCCCAGGTGCAGAATCCAGCACTTGCCCTTGTTGAACTCCATATAGTTGGTGATTGCCCATCTCTCCAGTACGTCGAGGTCTTTCTGCAGGGCCTGTCTGCCCTCGAGGAAGTTGTCAGCTCCTCCCAGTTTAGTGTCCTTCCAGTGTCTTTTTGCATATCAGCCACATAGTGCTGGTACATCCTCTGTAATCCTCCAGTTTTACAGAACTGACTATCACTAGAACAATATCTTCCAACCTGATGACTTGTCATGCACAGGGTAGCAATGTCTTTTTTGCTGTCAAGTTAGCCAGGATCTTTCTTCAAGCTCCATTGTCCTCCCTAAATAAGAGAGAATTATTTATAGAACAGACTCCATTGTTAGCATTTCAGTCTGTTTGAAGATGAAAGACATCCATACTATTTGTGAATTACTAGGCACCCTAAAAAGTGTCAGTCTGCTCAGTGACTTTTGCATTATTGCACTTGAATGTTTTTAAACTAATCCTGATTTAAGCACAATATAGACTGGAAATGCCAATAACTTTCTTTCAGAAAGCATCAGATTTCAGTAGTTTAAAAGAAGTTTCTAGCAACTTTTAGTTTTTCAAGAATTATTACTTTTATCCCTTAAAGGGCTTCACATCAGTAAACCTTCTGCTATAAACCAGTTGCAACTTAGACCCACACAAGTCCATGGGGATGGAATTCACCCAAGACTACTGAGGGAGCCACTTTCAATCATATACCAGCAGTCCTGTTCAGCTGAGGAGGTCTCAGGTGGCTGCAAGTTGATAAATGTGACACCCATCTATAAGAAGTTTCAGAAGGAGGATTAAGGAATCATATCTCTCCACACTGTGTTCCTTCTGTTGTAAAAACATGTCAGCAATCTCCTTCCGTGCCAGTTACTACGTTAATATAATCAAAGGAGTAGAAAACAAACTGATGCAGAAACTGTTAATAAATGGCAAAGTCCATTACTGTTGTGTTGCCATCAATATTTGATGTGATTCATGGAGGACAATGAAGTAATATTCTTGAACATAATGGGTTTTGTGCCTGTTTGAAAAGCAGCCTGACAACTCCACTGCAGGACGTGCGAATTCTGTGCCTCACAGTGAAGGAAACTGAAGTGCTTTATCACTTCATTTCAGTTCAAATATAATCTAATAAACATTCTTTTGTTTTAGTCAATGCAAGGTCCACATCATATGTGTTGTGAATTTTGTTCAAAAAGGACATTCAGGTGAGGAAAAGATCTGTTTCTGTGATCATGTCTTTAGCTTATGCAGGCCTAAGTGTGTCTTCATTTGTATCAAAATGAAGCATAATCGAGTCAGTCGTGTGCTTCTGTTAAAAGGCACCATTTAAAATAGAGTGTTCCTATGTTTGATGTAACTACTGACTTTGTATGCTTAAATTATTTTTTTTAAATCTCTAGGACTGGCAAAAATGGCACAATATCGGTGCGAGCTCTGGATGGTCCTAAAGCCAGCATCGTGCCAGCCACATTCAGTGCTGTCTCCCCACCTGGATATACCATTCTGGATGTGGATGTTAATGCTGTGCTGTTTGTTGGTGGTTTAACAGAAAAGATTAAGGTAATGCCTTTTCTGGTGTTACTGTGTTAGCTGGCTGTTTGTGTGGACAAATTTTTTTATTGCTTAAAATAGAAATAATAGATTTTAATATGCTGATGTCATTGTAGTAGGTGCTTTAATTGCAAGTAGTACACCTGCACTTTTGAAAGATTATTGGGATTTGCTGAGACTGAGGTGCACAGATGTGAGATTTCACTGCCCACGATGCTACCTTCTGATCAGAAGCCCTGTAGCTGGCTGTATTGATACAGCATTTAGCCCAAACAGCTAATTCCTGCTGAATAGATGGATGCTTTACTTTGGACACACTGCTGCCCTGACAGCCTTTCAGCTCCTGAGTGACAGGAACTCATTTGTTTCCATACATTTCTGGTCTCCTAACAATGTGTATAAGAGTATATTTTCCTTTGCATTTGGGGTTTTTACTTTGTCATGTATCTACAGTATCACTTTCTCCTTTGCAGACTACTTTTGGTGTTTCTGCTTTATTTTCTTCATTTTTGTTCCAGTTTCCTCCCCTGTACTACCCATCTTTTTAACAGATATCTGCATCGTACCCCTGATCTATTTTCTCTTCTTTTTGTCTGTTCATTTTTTCTGGTGACTTCTTCTACCTTGCTAAACTTCATGGGATGAATCGAAGATTTATGCCAAATACAATAGGTGGAAGTCTCTAAAAAAAAATGCTCTCCAATAAAAGCTAATTAGCACTTATTTTCCAATGGCATTCTTTACAAAACAGTTTAAATTAACTATTCTCTTCCTGATCAATATTTTAGCATTTGAAAAGAAGCTAAAATTTAGACTTTCCCAAATAGTGAACTCACTGAACTTTTACCCTCAAGTTTGTATATGTCCTCAAGTGTTAAGATAACAAAATATGCAGAAAAATTGAAGTGGAAAACTCGATGTCAGACCAGCTGTTTTCAACCTCAATAAGGGTTGTCCAAATATTTTCTGAAGAACTCTCTATTTTTTTCATTTTAGTCAGGAAAATCTTCCTGAATTCTTTTTTTCTCCAGGTAAATAAAGACAAGGGCAGCAGTAGGAAGGCAGTCTATTTTAAGTTTGGTATGGCTGGTATATTTGCAACATAGAGTTTTAAACACTGTCGGATTTGTTTTGTTCAAATACAGTCTCTGAATTAAAATATAACTTCAGTGTTTTGGGAATTTCTGTCATCAGAGAGTACTGTTGTAAGGCTCACAAAATTAAGACCTTAACCAAGACTTTTGCAGCTCTTTGGACATTTAGTCAAGATTACTGGTATATCTTGGGTCGTTGACTCAGAAATCTGCTTTTTCATATTATTGGGGTTTGGAGTGCTTTAGATTTGTCCTACGGTTTTGTCCACATCCCTTTTTGCACGCATCTCTGTAGTGTATTCAAAAAGAAAGTTCGTTTTCAGTTTTTAAAAACATCTTTCATCTGATTTGTAGAAGACTATGATACTTAGATATCATGAATTTCTTAGAAGTGACATTAAGTTTGTACTTGTTGCTAATTAAAACCTATCCAATTACCCTGGGAAATATCAGTAGCACATTAAGTCTTTTGAGTCGTACTTTTCCTTGAGTATTTTCAAATTGCACTTCTCCATGTTCTCATGCAAGGTCTTAATATTTGTAATTGCTGTAAAAACAGCAGGTGCTTGTCTATCTCGAAAAGCTAAGTGTATAGATTTTTAATCAGCTTATATTGATGAACTGAAATTTAAATGAATCAGGATATTTTTAGAAGGATAATTTTGAGCTGAGTACTCCGTGTACCAGCAACTATTACTACCTTCATCATGGTACCACGTTATGTTCTAATGAGCATTACTCTATGTGCATGACCCTAGCTTAATGAGTTCCAATGGGACATGTGTTTTAATTGCTTTGCCCTCTGCACTTTTTTTCAGCATCCAAAATCCAGCATGAACTTTACAGGTGTAACAGTTGAGTTCTCAGTCCGTCTTTTAGGTTGGACAGTCTGCTCAGTTTCCAGGGTTTCAAGCATTACAAGAGAAACACTTTGCTTATTGTATTGTGGGCAGGATTGCTCCTAGTCCTTTCTTGAAAGTCTGAAATGAAAACCCAGGTAGGCCTTGAACAGGTGAGAGCAAGCAGCTTGCTGAACAGCCGAGAAAACTGATGGTGGAAGCCAAAGCAGCTCCTTGTTCTTCAGGACTTGTTTTGCTTAGGCCTCCCCAAGAGTCTCAAATCTATATGGTCTTTCCCATTTGAACTGATACAAAGTTCAATTCATATTTTCACCGATCAGTTGTTCTGTAGGAGGGCTTCTCAGATTAAATAATACTCTTGGTATTTAAAATATTATGAAATATCTTATGGGGTTTTTTTATGATTTTATATGGTATTTATTTTTATGATTTTTGTACCAGTTATGTTTTCAGATGCAGTAGATCACTTTAAATTCAATTCTAAGGAGGTTTCTGTTTTCTGTTGCAGAAGTCAGATGCTGTAAGAGTCACCACCTTCACTGGCTGCATGGGCGAAACCTTTCTAGACAGCAAACCCATAGGGCTCTGGAATTTCAGGGATATCGAAGGCGACTGCAAAGGGTGTGCCGTCAGGTAGGTAAAGCACTGACAGTTTCTCATGCTTCTTTAGGGAACCTGTCTGTGGTGACATTACATTCTCTGGTAAGTAGCAGGAATTTCCATGGCAGCTGTCAAATTCCAGTGTGTATGCGACAGAAGTTAGGTTGCAATTACAGCGAGAGGGAAAGCAGCCGATCTGGGCTGTGAGTGTGGTCAGTGCGTTACCAGGATTGAGCTGGTGTGACAGGGCTGTGATAGAAAGGCTCCTGACAACCAGTAACCAGAAACAGTCTGAGCGTGAGAGAGCATGAGAGCCATGGTGGGACTGAGTCTGGCTCATGGATAGCTGTGGTGTGGGTGCCTGCACTTCTTACGCTGCATGGAGCAGAGTCCAGTGCCTCAGGGTGGCTTTCACAGCCACCAGGGTAGTGAGCAGAGACCCCACAAAAGAAAAGAGTTTGCATTCTCTAAATAGAATGGGAAATCCTGTCCCTGTCAGTGGGAGGTTTGATAGTCCAGGAAGACTCCCAGGAGGTGTCGCCACATTTCCCCAGCCCTGCACTTTCTATTTTAACTTCACATGGCAAAGGAAAATGGTTGGAATTGCCCCTTTTCAGCCCACAGGTGGCAGACGGTGAAGGAACGGTGCAGTTTGATGGTGACAGCTACGCCATGGTGAGCCGCCCAGTCCGCTGGAACCCCAATATTTCCACAGTCATGTTCAAGTTCAGGACCTTCTCATCAAATGCTCTGCTGATGTATCTTGCTACTGATGACTTGGTAAGAGCAGCCAGCTAACCTCTACGCTCCTTGCAGGTTTCACACCATCTTTGCAGTGACTGAATTCATGAGGTCATGAAAATAATTAGTACTTTAAGGTACCACTGTTCTGGTATGGTGTTGCCTGGTATGATGCTTCACTGCTGGCAAACTGAAAACAATATTATAGTGTGGAGGTTGACTACCTAATATTTACTGAATGGGGATCATTATGTTAGTCTGGGGGGAATTCCAGCTTTTCTGAAATTATTAATTAATTTTCCTTTATCCCATATGTTTACGTGTGTAAACATTTTTGGTTGTGTTTGTCTATTCATTTTTTAAAATATCATAGTGTGATGGCAGGAGGAATATGGGAAGAGATGAATCTTATATAGAAATCCTACTGATATAAAGAAAGTTTATATAAAGTTTATGTTTTATGTGAGTGGGTTTAAAGGGGGACTGATGTAACAAATATGATGTAATAGTGATCGTGTTTTTCCAAGATCCACAAATGGTGCCTCTTCCAGCTAAAACAGAGAATAGAAACATTAACTATAAAGTTGTTTAAGGTTTTTATTCACATACAGTATCAAATGTATGAGGATAACAGGGAGAAATTATTTATAAAGACACCTGTCCAGATCTGAATAACTCATCTTTGGCATCTCTGATCCAGATTGATTTACATGACTGACAGGGAAGAGAGTCTTTCCCTTGTCCTTTTCATATGGGGCAGAAATTATACAGTAGTTTTCACTGATGTCTTGAAGAGTTACTGAGCACTTGCTATTTCACAAAAATTGTTTTTGTGTAAATCAGTCTTATTTCAGACTCCTGTATTTTGGAAAGAATTATCAAAATAGCTGGAATTATCAAGGAGGAGGGTGCTCCTCCTGGCTGACTATAGCAAAAGCTAGAATTTTATTATGATAATGAAGTATTTATGTAGCTTTTCTAATGAACTTTTATAATTGAATATTGAAAGTATAATTAATGTCATTATTTTAGATTATTTCATATAATTATGGTTAATTTATGTATTTTTCTACAGAAACTATTTAATTGAAATCTCAAAACACAAGCAACTGGTCCCTGGTATATTTTATCTCTTACGATACTGTCCCACCGCATAAAAACTTGGAGGATGCTCTTTCTAATGGTGCATGGATAGACATGCCTAAGCATCAAGAACACTGAGTTTGTTCAGTTTTCCTCCGAGGAGAGGTGGAACTGGCCATGAGCAAAATGATAATAAAAATTTCTCTGGTACATTTACATCCTAGGTCATTACCATTACTTAATGGCTTTCATGCTGTCTGGTTCCTTGGCTATTTGTTTTGCTCTTTGTATCCTGCCAGCTTTTTTTCTGCAGATAGTGCAGCATACATTGTTGCTCCAGTCAGCCAATTGCTGCTTGGATACTGGTGTCAGTGGTTGATGAAAATAGGAGCGTTCTTAGCTCTCTGTGTCTCCATCTCTCTGTTGCTCTGCTGCTTCCATAGATTACTCTCTGTAAATCTGGTAAAACATGCTCAGTTTACCATCTTTACTATTTTTGTTTTCTACCTTGCAAGTTTAAATCTAGCTGAGGTATGCAATAAATACACTAACTACAGTAGAAACATATACGCAAGGCTGAGTATTAGTTTCAGGTAATTATAATGTCCTTTTTAATCTTCAATCTAAAATAAAAGTACAACTATCCCATCAAAACTCCAGCTAAAATGCCAGCAAAATTCCAACTAAATTAGCAATCAAAAAGAGAATACAAGGGGAAAAAAGAACTTGGCATCAAACTTTTGTACGTGAGAATCCTGGGAAGTAAATGCATAAGTTGTGGCATTTTTTAAAGCTTGAAAAATGTTGTCTGTAGTCACCCAGGATTAAAAAGTGTTTATTTAATGTCTTATGCCTCTTACCAAACTGAAAAAGAATCATCATTTTGTATCTAACCCTTCTCATTAACAGAAGGATTTCATGAGTGTAGAACTCAGTGGTGGGCGTATAAAAGTGAGCTATGATCTGGGTTCAGGTACGGCTTCGGTTATCAGCAACCAAAATCATAATGATGGCAAATGGAAATCTTTCACCCTGTCAAGAATTCAAAAGCAAGGTAAGTTCCTGTGGTGTCAGCACCATGACTTTTCCAGTTACCTGTGCAGTACACCTAACCATCTAATCACAGGGAAGATGCTGTGGGAATTATAAGTTCTGGTGATTTAGCAACTTCGTTTGTTTAGTTATAGGTGTGTTGAGTTGCGTGTGAGTGATTGCACTGTCAAACAGCGTTTTATGAACAGGTAGCCTATTTTTCAGGCATAATTTTTTTATACAGTCAAAAATTGCATTTTAAATTCTTCGGAGTACGGAAAAAAGAAGTCTTTTCATCCGTTCCCTGATGTTGTTCCAAATCATGAAACACACCTCTGTGATTTTCATGAGGACAGCAATAGCTTTTATGCTGTACAGTCCTCTCATGCTCAGCATATACCAAAGTGCTTAAAAAAGCAGTGACTTTAGTAGTGATAGTACAGTATATAACTAGACAAACACCAGTACTTAATCTTCCCTAATGATGTGCAGTGGGCCATGAACTGAATCTGCATGGAAACAACTGGGAACATCTCCAGAAGTTCTATTAATTCTTCAATCTGTTACTGGCACAAAATGTGAAGTGGTGGCATTTGATAAGATCACAAAGACTACTGGTTATCATGCTGGCAAAACCCTTTTTTTGTTCTGTAGTCTGGTTATAGGGCTGGTAGAATCTTACCTAAGCCAAATTAGTTTTATTTATGGCAATTGTGACATACTCTGTGCTTTTGCAGTTTGAATTTTTACTGCATTTTGAATCCTCAGAGTCACCACAAGCCCCTAAACACATCCCTCTGCCTCTGCCCCCTGCAGTGCCAGCTGTCTGCCTGGCCCTCACACCTCACACACCTTGTCATTTGGCTGAAGTAGACTTGGGACTTGGGATAGTGGCCAAAATAATTTAGCGATCTCACTTGCAGATTTGTTGCACCATTAGAGGAGGAATGTCTTATTGCTAGCCAGTTATCTTAGTTCATACTTAACCCAGGAGGTATTAACATAAAATACAATGTCATGTAATTGTAATTTATCAATAGTATTCAAACATCATTTCTTTATAAAGAAGATAAAGGTATGGAAATGAAAGGAAAATTAATCTGGTTTTGGTAAGGTGTAGCAGAAAGTCTGTCTCTATTAAATTCTCAAGGAAGGAAGGAAAAAAATCCTTTCTTTTCATCCTTGTGGTAGAACATCCCTATATATTTTGGGGCCTACTCAGCGCTTTTCACTGAGTCTTATTTCTTTTATTTAACTTTATATTCTATATTAATCCATGTATTAAAAATACACATGGAACAAGCACCTAAATAGTATGGCTGTATGTAGTGCATTACTGACTCCAGACTGAGATTGGACATGACAGCAACTGACTGCTTTGGGTTTGAAAATGGTTTGGAGTGACTGATCACCAATCTCTAAGGCACATAATGACAATGCTTAACAAACTTTTATGCTAAAAAATCCTGTCCAAGTGGCAGTTTTTGGACTGAGATCACAAATTAAATGTAAAATGGTCTCTTGTCATGACTATGTCCTGAAGTGTTAGCTCCAAATTACAGTGACACAAAGAAGGCGCCAAATTGAAACAGGTTTAGAGAATATATAAAAATAAAGTGTACAGAGTTGCTATAGCTTTTCAGGTTGTTATGGAAACAGAGGAAAGTGCGGCTTTCTTCCCCTGCCCATAATTGACAGTGTGGAAATCCAGTATCTTAATTGCAAAATACAGGCCTCCTTGCCTCTTCCCTCACCTAACCCTCCAAATATTTTTCTGCTGGTTTCTTGCATTAAGACATCATTGTTCATGACTGATATTTTGTAACTAATCTCAAATGTCTTTTAGCCAACATATCGATTGTAGACATAGACACCAATGAAGAAGAGACCGTAGCAACAACTTCTACAGGCAGCCACTTTGGACTCAACTTAAAAGGGCATGAGAAAATATATTTTGGAGGATTGCCAACCCTGAGAAATCTAAGGTAATGTGGCTCAAACCAATTTCTTTAACCTTGCTAAGGGGATGTAAATACAATGTAATCTTATTCTCTGCATTTAATTCTCAAGTTTATTTGCAGTAAGTGAATGGTGAATTCCCAATATACCCTGTACTGCCACAGCAGAATAATGCTTTATTTGCATATGTTTTGTATTTCACACAGCTCACCTTACACAGATACAATGGAAATAACACTTGCAGTGCAATATGTCTTTCTGATTCTCTGCAAGAACCGCGATGTAGTTGACTTTTTAAGTATTTATTTATTTGACGCATAGAATTTGTGACTGCAGATTCAGAGAATTGGCTCAATACCTTCACAAAATTAAGGACAAGTGTTTACTTTGTGCATGAGTAGAAAAATTGACCTACAAACTACTCCAAACTACTCCATTACTGCTTAATGGGTATCCATGTTTTTGCATAATTAGTGCCAGTATACTTTAAATATGTAATAAAATAGTTTGCTTAGTTATAATTTAAAGTTATTTGTAGATTTTAGTTCCTGGTCTGCTTAGATAAAATTCCTCCTGTATTCAGGACTTCATGTATTTAATGTAAGCAGAACGAAATATGACAACCTTTTCCCTTCAGAAGTCTGATCCTCAATTTCTTACACAAATAAAATTCCCAGTAATTATTTGTTAAATATTGCATAGTAATATTCATAAATATTAACTTTAGCTTAAATAAACTAAAGAAATGGGATAACAGATACTCGAATTTAGTGACTTTCTTACATGGCTTTAAATAGAAAAAAAGTCTTACTTAAAGTTTAAATGAATATTCAGCAGTTTTGCAATGTCAAGAAGAAGAGAATTCTGTGCTACAATGAGCAGATGAGCAGCACAGAAACAAGCCCATTAATCTACGTCAGCTTTAACTACATGGCATAATGAGAGCCTTGAAGTGGTCTTGTGCACAAGGAACTGTTGTGTTTGATCCACAGACTCCTCTGCAACTAAAAGAATGGACATAATTGTTAATTTATTAGGATAATCATTGACCTCTGATGTCAAATCACCCAGCAATAAAAAGATGTAAGATCTATTTTACTCATGAAATATAACACTATATGATGTAATTGTGAAATCACACCAGTGCATAACAAAATGTCTAGAGCAATTATCTTCCACTTCCTTTGTGGCTGCCCAGAAAATCAGTGTACCACAGCTACTTTGACCTGTGGTAACCATTCTGCCTACAGCTACGATTCGTCAGTGCCTGAGGCAAGATTAAAGTTATAGTAAATTAGAATCGAAAGTACTGAAAGGGGGATTAGGGCAAAGCTAAGCTACTGCAAACAATAGACATTGAGGTATCCATGACTTTGTAATTATCAGGTCGTGTCAGTTCTGCCAAATTCTTTTACATGGTTTGCTTTTGCTCATGACCAAGTATAGTATCAAGTTAAAAAAGCCCTCTGATATGTTACATTTTAAGGTAGGTGTTTGCGGAGTAAACCTGTTAATTGTTACAGCCTGATCGCGTACATAGAATCTCACCTTTTATTATATGTCGTTTGTAAATGATGTACATCTGCTTCTGAAATGGCTGAACCTTGCTAATAAGTATCACGGAACAGCAATGCGAGGAGTGTCATTTGCTACAATTAATGCCATGTTGTTGTTTTCTCTTTTTTTGTCTTTCTTTCTCGCCCCAGTATGAAAGCAAGGTAAACACAATCGGATTATTTGCATGACTTGCATGTGTCTAGTTAGAGTGCAGCTTGAAAGCACGGGTGGCACCGCCGCAGCAGCAGCAGCAGCGTGGGCAGCGTTTAGAGCAGCTGCTACGCTCAGGCTCCCAGTTCAGCGAGCCGCTCCTGCCACAGCCAGCAAAGCCGCTCCCAAGCGCTCGCCGCCGTCCCGTTCCACGCTGTGCACACACCTACACAAGCAACTTTTATTTTCCTCACGCAGCTGCTTACTTCAGCTGTGTTTTGCTTGTGACACCGCAACGGGAAGCGAAGCTCCAGCCAGCTGTGTTGCTGACTTTGGCTCTGACCTCGGGGCTGTAAGGGCAGTGTAGTCCCATGTGAGGTGGCCAGCGCCGTGCTCAGAGGCAGTGAAGGAGTTACTGAGGAGAGCATGAAAGCAAGGTGGAGGTTTTTGTGAAATTTGCCACTTCTCATGTTAAGAACAGGAGGATGAGGGGGAGAGAGGGAAGGTCACCTATTTCTGACTGTGTTTTCAGTTTGCAGCTATTTGTATCCATTGCTTTTGCTTTGGTATGCTCAGATATGAACTGAACTTCACTGTGTTTTGCAGCCTAATTCCTAGCTTGAATTGGAAAAATACAACTTCACCCCCACACCGCTGCCCTGATCCTCAGAAAGATTATTTCCTCTCAAGCTCCAGAAACTGCTGTTTGTTTTCCTTCAAAACTGGCCTATCTTGGCAAAAAAACCTAACAAAAAAACCACGAAAAACAAATCAAGAATTATGCAATATCTTAGTGAACTTGGACCTTGTTTGGTATATTTTGGAAAGGAGAAAGGGAAAAAAGACATCTTAAGAAAACATCAGGCAAATGTTCAGTGTTTGCAAAGAGGTTGAGCCAGATGACCCACAGTGGAGCCTTTCAACCTTACCCCTTCTGTGATTCTGTGATACGGGTTGGGAATTATAACAGCAGCTGTTTGTAGCAGGACAGGATGAGGACAGTCTGTCACTGGATAAGGCAGGAAAGGGGAGTAGCAAGAATAGTTTCTGGATGGCAAAGACTATGGGCACCAGTGACAATGGTAACAGCAAAACCATTCTCCCGCTGGGAAGATAAGTCCATAAAGGACCTGGAGAAGAGCTAGGGAAAAAAAATGAAAAATGAAAAGTGGCCACAGCTACTTGACTGTAAATAAAGCAGCATATGGATCATTTTAGTAAACCAGATGCTTGCTTTAACTTATGCAGAGGGTACTAATTTGCCAGAGAATACATCGCGCTTGCTCAGTTGGCTATAATGCAAAGAATGGCTTTCAGTGCCAAAACATGCAGCTGATTAGTATCTGTGCAAAATGGTTTTATTTTGTAATTAATACTCCTTAAAATTTTTTCTTTCCTTCCAGGGAACTGAAGTGTTTGTTTCTTCCCCCCTTCCCCACCCCACCCCAGTTTTAACTCCTTTTAACTTATTTCCCAAATTAATTTTTCCTTCTTTGAGCTGTTCATACCATTCAGATATTCTAATAAACACTCATGGGTAATATTTTGCTGTGAATTAAATAGTGCTTTTTTTTTTCTTTTTGGATTTACTCTCCATGGTATGAATGGCGGCTTTTTTTTTCCTGAAGTGACTTTATAAGGCTTTTCTTCTGGCAAGCCTGGTTCAGATGTTACCAGCAGTTATGGTCTCACACTGGTGTTCCTGGGCCTGGGAAATCATACTTTTGCAGTCAAACGTGATAACTTTGGTGTTACTTTCAAAGGGTTTCTCATTTCCTCTCATCAGCCAGCTGATAAGTCAAACATGGAACTTGAATTTGGTTATAATATTTTCCTGTCTTGGATGGATAGTTACATTCTGTAACAAACCCCAGTGCTTTGTTTTGTTTAACTGCCTGAAAAAGTCAGATGTATTGCTGTGTCCTAAGAAAATATGCAGCAGTTTTCACGAGAATGATACTGGAAATATAAAATAAATATCAGTCCACCTGATTGCATTCCTGAAACATGTTGGTAAAAGCTTTATTCAAATATTTGTACGCTGCTAAAGTTATTCTTTCATTGCATCTAGCAGGCAAAAAGAGGAATGAAAAATGGCTTCCAGTTAAGGTCTCTCCTTACTGCTATGATTTCCTAGCTTGCATCTTTCTGCTTTGCCTGAGGAACAATTTCCTTATTCCATAGCTCACTACATTTTAACACCAAAGGTGATAGCTCTCCTTTACCAAAGGAAAAACACAAAAAACAAAGCAACCAACCAAAAACCCTTAAAGAAAAGAAATAAAGAATTGAGAAGGGGACTGTTGTCAATTGGAGATGAGATGAACCTCCTGTTACACTTTTGAGAGACGCAAGGCGGAGTGCAATGTGTGCTGATAGATTGCAGAAGGCAACATATATTTGAGTGTATGTGTGTAGTTAAAATAAAAATAAAAATCAAGCATCTGTGCATCTGAAAGTGTACGTATGTGTGTCTGGCTGACTGTTCTGCCCAAACTCCATTTTTGAAAACACACTGTACTTCTAAATGTTTTTTAGGCCCGAAGTGAACTTAGAGAAATACACAGGTTGCCTCAAAGACATTGAAATTTCAAGGACACCTTATAACATATTGAGCAGTCCTGACTTTGTTGGTCTAACCAAAGGATGCACACTAGAGGTGAGTCTGATTTCCATGTATTTTGGCCTTACTGTGTATAAATGTTTCCTGGTTTCTGATTTTATGGCAAGGTGGATTCATTGTATATGGTATATTCCCTAGATAGGAATCTAACCTTAAAATCCAAACAGTTACATTTAAGAGAAAGAAGGATGAGTAAGTCTGATCAGCAAGTTTGTTCAGATCCTGACTTCTTGGAGAGTATCCCTGGCCACTTGTGATATCCCTATCCCTAAAGGGTAGGATTTTCTGAACTGCTTAGCAGTGATTTAACTTTGTTTCAGCTGACTACAATAGGAATTATTAACATTAATGAGGATAGGCACTGACAACACTGCAAAAACTAAAAGAAATTGATGCACATAAACTCCAAGGATTTAGATTTTTTTAATTGTTATTATAAAGTCATTTACTACATAAAACCTCAGGTATGAATACCTACTGTCATGAGCTACCACTGAGCTGAAAGGCACATCTCTTACTGATCACTAAGAATGTGCAAAATTGGTGTTGTTATTTTAGCTTTAAATGCATTTATTTTCAGTTGTTGCTGCTTGCAATTAACAGCTTTTCAGTGCATATAGAATTCAAGGAATCTGATCTGAAATTTGGGAGAGAATGTAGTAATTTTCCATGGAAAAGTCTTATTATATAAAAAAAAATGCTTCCACTGACATTTGTGTCCCAATAAATAGTTTTTATTTCTTCCCAGGAAATCTCTACTATTTACAATAGTTTTGCAAGCAGATGGAAGATCTAGATTCCGTATTAGATACCACTACAGTAAATCCAGATGAGTTGTTAAACCGATGCTCTCCAAATATTTTTTTCCCTTACAAAATATTAAAAATCTACTTTGAACAGCAACTGGAACTTGGCCAGGCCAAAATAAAGACAAGGGCCCTATTTTGCTGTGTTTATCCATTGTACCTTTGGCCTTCATCAGAGCAAAAAGTACACAACAGTAGGACTCCCAGACGGGATATTAGACTAGATTTGTTATGAGATCCATATTTTAAGATTTCAAGTTTGTGGTAAAGCTAAACTGTAAACTAGCAGATTGTTCAAATGCATTTAAATCTTACAGATTTGTCTTCAGCAAAAATTTGATAGAGAGGTTCATATTTGTTTTGATTCATAGTATATTCTTTCTGAAACAGGAAAGAAGGATAGTTGTATTAATTTTCTTCTGTTGCTATGAATCTTAGAAACATTATTTTGTAACACTTGAGGTTTCAGAGTATGAAATCTAATTGGATTAACCCTTTTGTTGGGGAAATAAAATATTCTAACTGTACAAAACAAGACGTAGGAAAATTAAAAAGAAGTGAAGCAAAAATAAAGGATAAAGACTGGATATGTGTTCAATTATTTAAATGTCCTCATATTTCAGAGAAAAGTGAGCACCAGCAGCAATGATTTTATCTGGCATTTTTCAGGTCTTTATCTCTAGACCTGAAAACAGTTCTACTGTACTGAGAAAATGATGAACTACTTTAGAAAAAGTCACCGTTTCTATAGATTGTTCTTCCGCATCTGGAAGAATATGTGAGTTGGCAGCAATGACAGAAAATCTTTGGA
The DNA here is from genome assembly GCA_013397845.1 of Melanocharis versteri. Lineage (NCBI taxonomy): Eukaryota > Metazoa > Chordata > Aves > Passeriformes > Melanocharitidae > Melanocharis > Melanocharis versteri. The sequence continues at coordinate 1,167,424 of VZTG01003801.1, forward strand.
AGTATGCACTGATTTATTGTTTCATGACATAGTCTACTCTTTAAATTGAGTTAATGGCTACCAATGTCCAGAGAGTTGGGCCATGTGCAACAAGTGCTTCATTTATGACTCTGAGTAACAAGAAAACAGTGGTGCTTAATGAAGCAACAATAACTGATTAATGAAAAGTATTTTCTCAGCACATTTGACAAATAATAGAATCTAGTTATGTTCATATTGGTTGTTATTACCTATTGTATAGATTTAAAAGCAGACTCTGATTGTATAAACTCAATGGAAAACATACATAAAATAAAAACAACCTTAGGCAGTTATTTTTAATCCAAGAGGATATATCGACATAATAGTGGAATTTTGCCTTCCTGGAAAACAGGATTCCACAAATACACTAATGGTGCCAGATGTAAGGAGGTAAATGAGTGTCTGAAGAGCACTCTGAGGAGTAAATTGCTAAGTGTTTATTATTACTTTGCATTTTTTCACATTAGTTATATTTACATGGTTTACTATTTTGGTTCAGGAATCTTCCTGTGTGTTCATAATCTTGCTTTTAATTCTACTAATGCACTTTCCTGTCCTCTCCTTCCTACAGAACATTCATACAGTTAGCTTCTCCAAGCCAGGTTTTGTGGAACTGCAGCCAGTCTCCTTTGACGTGGGCACAGAAATCAATCTCTCCTTCAGCACCAGGAATGAGTCTGGGATCATCTTGTTTGGCACAAGCGGCACCATCGTCCCCCCCAGGAGAAAGCGCAGGCACTCTGCAAGGAAAGCTGCCCCTCCGAGGAGAAAGCGCAGGCAGACAGGACAGGTACGAGGAACCTGGCAAAAGATTAAAAACCCCCACAATTCTACAGAACTGCCACGGTTTGTTTCAAGACACTGACAGATTTTTACGCTTAAGTTAAAATTCAGTTATTTGGAATAAATTATTTCTAATGTTATGCTTTATCTGATGAAGGATCTAATAGAAGCTCAGAATTGGTTTTTTGCCTTGGAGAAATTGTTTCTCTTACACATTTACAGTCAGGTATCTATTGCTTGTTGCTAAGCAGCAGATTTGGTTTTCTATTATATTCCATGTTGGGTTTTTTTAACCAAACCTAAATATTAGAAAATACTGTTCTTCGCTCATTTTGAGGACTACTTATACACTATTAATGCTTGGAAACTCTCTCAATCCTGTTCATAGAGACATAAATGAGGATCATTCTAATTTCCCTGAGAGGGGAAAAAAAAAAAAAGCTGTTGAACACAGTGTAAGACAAGCCCCTTGTTTGGGATGACTGATGTGGAATTTAAGACTTGAGTGCTCCAGCCTCTCCTTCTCTCTCATAAAATACGAATTTGCTGTATAAGTCCACAGTGTCTGAGTGACTGGTAAAAGTGTGATTGCTAGAAATTCTTAAAAATTATTCAAGTCTTGATTAAATCTTGATTAAAATCCTGACACACAGACACACTACAACAGCAATAAACAGAATGTGTTGATGCATTCTTTGTTCAGGACTTCTGGGAAATAATATTTCATTATTCTCCTTTCTGCCTATTTTGGAAGAGAGCTCTCAGTGACCTGGACTAACACGCTCCAGGGACAGCACATTGTAATGGCTCACCTGGATGACATTAACTTCAGGGTAGGGGCTCCTTTATCATTTCCCAGCTCTTCAGGTCACAGAAGTGAACATGACCACTTATTGCTATAGTAACTGGAGTCTAGGTCCTGAAATCTGCCACAATATGATGGAGTAGCTACTGGCATGATTTGCCAGCCCTCCAAACACAGAACTCAAGCTGAGATCAGTGCACTTCAGGGCTTGATGAGTTTAAGAGCAGGTCTTGTATCAACAAAAATCAGAAGAATTAAAGGTTAGAAGTCTCCATCCTTCCCTGCAAATAGGTAGAGAGTTAAATCTTTTGTTGACGTTTTCCAGCATGACCTCGTTTTAGCCCTTCCTCATTATAAAAATGCCAGAGTCTGAGTATAGCAGCAGCAGCAGAACTGAAACAGCAGTGTCTTGTCTATGGTGAGCACATTAATAGCCTGTGTAAGACAATAAAACATACACACTAATGTAAAACAAAGCAAAATCATTTCTTTCCAGACGTAACTTACCTTTTCACACCAACATATACCTTGCAGGCCTACTACGCCGTGTTCCTGAACAGGGGTCGGCTGGAAGTGCACATCTCCACTGGGATCCGGGATCCCCACAGAATCACCATCAGACCAGAGGCTGGCAAGTTTCACGACGGCAGAGCACATTCCATCCGGATAGAACGAGCTAGAGGGTAACAAATACCTACAAGTGCTACAGACCACACAGCACAGCCAATTCAACAGAGCAAATGTATTGATGGCTTTGGCAATCCATGTAAATGCTTCTGCTGAGACAAAAAAAAAATAGTTTCATTCCATCATTATCCAAAAATTCTCAGAAATAAGAATTCTGATAGGGCTTATTGTTTTGAAGAGCTGGGTTTACATGCTTTCCTAGGCTACAAGCCTGTTTCTCCAGAGACCTGCATTTGTCTGAACTGGCATCTTTAACTTTCTGATTCTTGGAAAATACATTTTATAAAAGAATCTGTGGGTGAGAAATTCCGCTGTGGTGCAGTAAATCTCCTTTTCAGGACATGTAGAAAAATACCATTTTCAAAGGGTACAAACTGCAGCAGCACAGCAGCCTGTAGCCTTTTTGAGATGCCATGTGCTGGACACATTGGTGCCCAGCTAAATATGGTAAAACAGTGAAAACACAGTCCCACTTTTCTTACTGGAAAAGCCATAACAGACCTTCTCAGACCATGCTTACACTGAATTTCACTTGAATTCCTTTGCCCTTTCTCAGACATTGTAAAACTTTCTTACTACACTTCACCATTCAGAAAGTGATTAGAAACAGCACTACTGTCATGTGTAGGACTCAGGCAGGCAGTATTATTTATGGCCTAGAATAGCCCTTGCTTCAAGTGTCCTTGTTCCTGTAAAGCAGGGTTTATTATGGACACTGGGACATACAAATGTGTACATCCTGTACAGACATTTGTTGGATTAGTGCATTATGCACCATGTTCTGTGTTGTTTAAAAGAAATCAGAAAGATGTGACATCCAGCATGTTACAAAAGGCACTTATCCACTTCACCCTCTTACCCCCACAACACTTCAGCCTTCTTGACCAACCATTCCTGTCTAGTCCCGAGGTGCCCTTCTGTCCTCTCTGTGATTTGCTTTCCTTTCTGTATAATTTTCTGACTGAATGTCTATTGTATTGTTAAAAAACCTCTCATAAATAATGCCTCCAGTCAATAACTCTCCTCTACTTCGGTGACTAGAGCAAAGTCAAGCCGTAAATGCTTTGGAAGAAAAAGTTATTTTGGAAATGGATGACTGCATTTTGTGATACATTTTGTGTCACTGTGACAGAACACAAATATGCAGATGATAATAAAAAGCTCTAAACAACAAAGTAGATTCTTTTATGCAGTGCTATAGCAAGTACAGCAGCTTGACCTTATGAGGGTACATGTGAGAGTACATCAAGGTAAAATTGTTGTATAATGCCATCCAGTGATGATGCTTGTTCAGATGAGACCTCTGTGTTTTCAAAGTAGCTTTGTTACAAAACAAATTGCCTGAACTCTGAAGTTTCTGTAACCTGAAATGGATGTGAAAAGACATAAATGAAGATTAACCCTTCCTCTTCTCATAATGAACTCAAGCTTTATTTTTTAATATGTGAGGAACACCCTGTGAAAACTCTGCAGAGAGATAATTGTCCAAATAATTATGAAATACAATATTGTTGAAGACTAATGTACATCATTGCATGCTTCTGCTTGGTCCCAAAATGTTTACCATTATTAGCCATGGCTAAGATGCAACAGCACAAAGGATAACTCAAGTCTTGACAGTCTGACTTCCCTACACTTCCTCTGAAGGCAGAGAAGGGAAATGTTCTCTCTGGGACACTTCATGGAACCTAAATTAGTCTTTTGCTCTGAACTGCCTCCAGAGAAATCTCTCTCCTTCTGTTTCCACTGCTGAAGGGTCTGGGAGATATCATAAGGATTGTCCTGAAAGATAAGTCTTCTAATAACTGCTTTCTCTAACCCTTTGAAAAATTAATCACGTTTCTTACTCTGCAGCTTTCCAAATCAAATTAATCCATCCAAAACTTTGAGGAAACTGGACAATTTACATGTAGTACAGCACTTACATAATTCAGGTGCTTAAGTCACTATCCAGGTCTGTCTAGGATGTGTGTAAATAACAAAGCCAAACATTTCGTATTTGAAAACAGGTCTCTTTTCAATAAACATTTTCAATATTCGCTTGCTTGCATTTGTAATTATAGTAAAGAAAGAATATCGGAGTTCAATATAATTTTGCAGTTGACAAAAGGGACTTTATTTGCCAGAAACTGATTAGTCAGCCAGTGGTGCAGAGACTCCTGCCTTCCTCTCTTCAGCCTTAACAGTAACCATGGGACTGCTTTGTCTTTTCCTTGTGCCATGTGAAATACCCATGGGAATGAATTATAGCACCTGTATTGATGCACGGTGAACAATCAGTGATTTTCCTACTCTGCCACCTCCCCCAGAAAAAGCTACGAGATCTTTAAAAAGTGTGCCATATGTCTGCCATTGATCCTGCAGTCAGAGCAGTCTGTAGCAGTGGTTGTGCCCCAGCAAGAAGATAATAGGGAAATAGGGAGTCCAAACAAAATGTGATCCCGTGCTGTTTCCATCCCGCTGAGCACTAGATGATTTTATCTACCATCACAGTACAGCCAGCTCAGCCCTTGCTGTGTCAGTGTTGCTGCACCACAAACCACTTCTTCCTGTGCAGCCACGGTGTGACATTATCACCCCTCCACAGCACAGTTTTGCCAGGCTTTGTCAAACCACTACCGAGGAAGCACAGCAGCAGCTGAAACCCCTCTAGTGGTTAACGTGCATTTAATGTGAGCTGCCAATTACATCATTTGAGTTGCTCATTGTTACAGCTGGTGTAGGAGTAAATGGGGCCTGCAGAGGGGTGTTTTCAATACAAGCAATAACCAGAGAAAAATATTTATTTCTTTGCTTTCAAATCTTTTCCACAGGATGTTCAGTGTTCAAGTCGATGAAGACAAAGTTCAGACTCAGAGGTTGCCATCAGACCAGCCCATCTCTGTCAAGAAACTCTTTGTGGGGGGTACTTCCACTCAGTTTCAGACTGGGCCTCTCAGAAACATACCACCATTTGAGGGCTGCATATGGAATCTTGTCATTAATGCCACGTAAGTCTCAGTGGTGCCAACAAACATCCATTTAATGAGATCTGGTTAAACTACCTTGGTTGCCAGAAGAAAGTTCATGGTTGCCACAAATCATACTAGCAGCAAATCCTAGAATATGATCTGTTTTCTATATGTGCCATTCCTTTTCTTTTTCTATATATGTATATATGCTCCATAGGCTATGCAATTAATGAGCTGTTTTGCAGACAAGCCAACACTGTCTGTTTATCCATGAAATCAGAGAAATTCAACAGTAACACAGTAGTAAGATATGCGTCAGGGGTAGGTATTTATGGTGTACTATAACACTTTATTTTAGGTAAGGGTGACTTCCAAGAGAAGTCAGAATTCTGAGAACCACCATGGGAATCAATTTACTTTGTGGAAAGTGCAATAATCTGGAAGGAACATTTGAGTAAAAGGAAAGGCAATGGTGAATAAAATAAAACCGCTATAGAAAGTTTCCATCTAAATCTTTCTTTCACATATCTGAAGTACCTAAATTAGGATTTTATCACTCCACATCAGAGTAAAGGACTTCCCTGCAATACCATTGAAACTATGTAGGCCTGTAAAGTTTGCCAAAGAGGATGCCTATCTTTCTGCACTGACTGTAGGAAGAAAAGCCAGTGGTCACTATCACCTCTAGTTTAAGTGTCTTGCTTCTGTACCTGTACCCACCCGTACAGGATGGGATGAGTCCTGGCTTTTGCATCCTGAAAAGTGAAATTACACTGCAGCATATAGTTGTTCTTTATAAATAGTTGGTAAAAAGGCAGAAAAACTAATAACAGGTATCACTCTTTTTGTGTGTTCTCAGCCCCATGGACTTTGCTCAACCCGTGTCCTTTGAAAATGCAGATATTGGCCGATGTCCCACACTAGAGCCAGAAGTTAGGCCACCTGAGGAGGAAGATAAACCAACTCGTGCAACAGTTCTGGTCCAACCTGAACCAGACACTAATGGGGAGGAAGAAGGGCCAAGAATCCCTCCTGCTTCTCCACCTCCAACACCACCTCTATTGCCAGCACTTGTAAGTATAAATCACTTCAGTCGGGTAGAGTCTGAAAAGTTTCTTTTTCCTGGCAAAATTGAAAGGCTATTCATCAAGAATAATTAAGCACTTTGCCACAAAAATAGTAACAATTCAGCATGATACTGTAAATGGAACACCTTGTTGCAGGTCAGTAAACCTTTGGACAATGAAAAACTGGTTGATACCATTTGCTTGGATTATCACAACAGTAATTTAAAGGATGATATAGCTTTAGAATTCTCTTTGGCTTGCATGCTTAACCTTACACTTCAGGATGTAAGCCGAACAATATCTGCTTGGGGTTGGAAGGGAAATTTTCGCATGGGAAATCCATTTCATTATGATATTTCTTGTGCTGTTCTCTGATGCACATGATAACAGCCATGACAGTGACAAGGTGAAGAAAAAGATAAACCAGGAGGCCTATTTGATATGGCAATTCCTCCACTGCTATTTCATAACTTGAGTCAGGAGAATTACAAAATGAAACCCCCAGTCACTGCTAAATTGACCTCAACTGTTGTTACCAGAAATAAACAGCTAGATAGTGCCAAGTAGTCTTATACAACAAAATTTAAGGAAGAAACTTCTTCTCTCACAATTGTGGTTTTATAAGTTGATGCAACCTTTTACTGTTCACGAGGCATGTGTTCACACATCTGAATATTAAAATGAGTAGTATGTACACTGGAAGATATTTTTGTGGGGAAAGTTATTTGCATTTTGTTAGACCTGAATACCACCAACAGGTTTATGCAGGTTATAGTTCAGTGTGAGTGAGGTTTCAGAATGGTGTGAAAAGATTGCACATTCCCCAGTTAGGAGCCTATTTGCATTATGGGAATTTCCACTTCAATAATGAGATTGTTTCGAGAAGTTAAGAACCGAAATTCTGTTTGAGATACATGGCCACCTTTGTTGGCCAGGCATATATGGCACAGCTTTACCTAGAAGGACTTACCAGGTATTAATGAAATCTCCACATCACATGCCTGGAATGGGAGCCTTGGGTTCAAGGTAGGCAAACTCCACCTCACGGAATTATTACCATGCCCCGAGCCCCACAGATACGAACACCGGCCTCTCAATGCTCCAGGGCAGCGGTTGTGATTCGTTCCCACAAGGTGGAGTAGTTGTAGCACCAGGGCTCCAATGCAGCTTTTCTGTTTGGAGCCGAAAGCAAATTTGCAGTACAGTAAGGCTACTATAGAATGATAAGGAGCCAGGCAACAACAAGGTAAAAAGGATTATCCGGTTTAATGCTCACTGTTGTGAAGGAATGCAGTCATAGCATCCCTTGATCAAGCCTTATAAACAAACCACAGAAGAGCATGAAAGAGCAAGTGCACACTTTCTAAGACTATAAGCACTAACTTTTAAAATAGCAAAATTGAGAGAAATAGATCTACTCATTAATATCAGAAACTAGACCCATTCTAACTAGGTGAGTTTTGTATATCACATATCTAGAGTAGTGATAATTTAAAACAGGAATTCTAAATAAAAATCTAAATAAAACACCATTACTTCACTTCTCTCTTGGAAATAATGAAACTGTTTTAGTGTGCTGAAGTCTTGAAACTATTTTAAATAAGGCAAGCTTTTGGATAGCTGCTACATTCATATTAGTGAGTTCTTCAAAGTATTTTTAAGGAGACTGTTGCAACAAAGTAAATACAGTCTGGTTAATGAGGTAGCACTCATAGGAGGTAGCACTCTTATGACAGTAAATAATACAGAATCTCAGTGTAGGACCATATATGGAGAATGTACAGCAGAAAAAAGTATTTTCACATAGGACGCTTAAATAAGGTGTTCTATTTAAGTCCTTTTAGGACATTTTTTATCTACATGCATCCATCTGCATGTAAAAGGGGAGGGCAGTTGAATTCCAAATGAGAAAAAAACCTACCCCCTGCTAAACACAAGACACGATCCGTAAGTGGGACAGTTGGGAAATACACCAGCCACCAGTGTGCTGCTGCTTGCTGTGAATGCCAGAATGTTCCTCAACACTGGGTAACTGCTGCTTCTGCCTCACGTTATTCCCTGCTCCTCAGGGTTCGCTTGCCGCTGAAACGAAGAGCGCCATCCTTACGTCTGCCTTTGACTCCATGACGGTACCTCCCACTTCTGATCCATGCGTTTCTGCATTGTGTTATTAACAGTACCCAGTGAACTGTGAGGACTGCTTCAGTGCTTTTTCTACTAATTGCTTTCCTTGTAATTACTAACACAGCAAATGAGAATATGGAGAATGTGTGACAGTCCACCAGTGGCCTTTTCTGTTCTTCATTTCCACTGCCATACACACCGAGCTTCTTGACCTACCAGTCCAGTCCCTGACATCTTACAGGGCTCAAGTAAAGTGCAGCTGAAGAGTTCAGTCTCTTGTGTAATATGGGAGATTATTAAGCAGCCAGGACACATTAAGGCCATTACTCAAAAAGCAAAGCTGAGATATTTTAATACAGGCTGGTGATCCATGTTTAGTGCACAGTCTGTAAAGCTGGCTGGCCTTAGACAAAACAAAAGCAGACACAGGCTTGTGAATAAATCATGGAAGTTTTTTAAACATGCCCTACTGATTTTTTTTTCCCTTTACTGACTTTTCCACATCAGCCTAATGATTGCTTACTATTATAAGTAGTTATTAGTAAATAACCAGTGTACGCTATGATTCCAACCACCATGGTGTGTTGGACACTCTCCCACACTCCTTGCCCATTCTTACAGTCATCCTTCTGGAATGAAGAAAAACTGCAGTGTTTACTGATGCTGGGGAGCAGCTTGTGTCAGGGTCAGACCCTTTACTAACATATACTAGCCTAGGATTAAATTTACTGTCAGAATATATCCTTTTACCATGTAAAATGTAAAAATGTGCTAGAGAAAGATGTGTGTATGTGTTTTCCAGTTCTTTCCAGTACCAGTTGTTATTCCCTATCTTCAAATTTTAGCAAGCTCAAATCTAATTGAAGGTATTATATGCATAGCATTGTCATTAGCTTAGTTGTTAGACTTCTAGATAAGCCTGTAAAGCTTAAAATAATTCAAAATTTTACCCTGCATTACGGGAATATGATTTTTTTCCCTTTTTGATGATCACTGGAAGACTGGTATCATATATTCATAATCTTGCTTGGTCCTGGTGAATTTTCCCTGGTTTTTCCCTCCATTGCATATGGATGTATCAATTGTTCTTGTCATAATGCATGGTGTTCCACTCTGTCATATTCAAACCAGAGCATTCATTATGCAAAACTATATTTTAGAGGTGTTCTATACTGTTATGAAGATCTTTGTGATGTGTGGAAGCAAAAAATATTACTGAAAAACTGAGTGAGAGAGGGAAAGAAATTTCCTTTGCAGTTGAAATCTCAGGGCCTAAGTCACTTATGACATTTTCAAAATGTTTCAGAGAAAGAACTCTGTCAGCAAGGCACTGCACCTTGTGCTTTGCAGGTCCCTGCTGAGTCAGGGCTCAAATAAGTGACTGTCACCAATCCAAAATGATAGCAGTTACAGTGCTTAAAAACAGAGCTTGCAGCTATCAAAGTTTGTTTCTTTCCCAGTGGTATTGTCTGATACTGTGTTGAGTTAGATCCTTTGAGTAGTTTCTTCACAATACTCTCAGTGGGAGGCAAAAGCCAGGCATGAGTAGAAGCTGGTAATTACCGTGGTCTTGCATTGTCCCAGGCACCCCTATACAAGGGCTTTAGGACCAGAGATTAAAAGGTCTGGTGAAATTAAAAGGAGAAAATTATAGTGGACAGAAGATATTTTACCTTGCGTTGTTGCACCACTTCAAGATTAATAGAAGTGGAACTACAGGGAGGGGTTTCTTTCTTTACAAGCTGGGTAATGTCTCTACATTAGACAGCTGGGGGATTTCAACAGTTGTTTCATTTATCCATCAGTTATTCAGATTCCCTGATTGTTTGTGGAGGCCTTTCAACAGCACCAGGGGAAACAACAGCACATTAAGCAAAAAATACTGTCGTAAAACAATATACAGAAGTAAAATGAAGGACCCATTGACAGCTGCAGGATCTGAAACTACTTTTAACTCATTATTTTTAAGGTGACTTGATTTCAAGTCAACAACAAAGCATCCCTTTAAAACTTAAATCTTGTTTCATTTCTGTAAGAGGGCATCCTACTGTGTAAAACTCAGTTATGTGAGCTAAGAGTACACTGAGCTGCCTGGAAATCACCTAAGACTCTTGTAAATGTCCACTGGTGAAAGCACGAAAGCAGCAATGTTCATATATTACTTTTATTTGCCTTTACAGCCAGCTTAATGAGCTCTGCTTTTACACCAAGTTCCTGTCATACTGGTTTATAACTTTAGCTGGTGTGATGAGACATCAGCACACTGGAAAATTGCAGGGCCAGTCTCTAGACTAGGTACGATATTCTCAGTCCTGAGCAGCTGGAAGACCGCCAGCATACGTACAGCTGAGACAGATACAAAATATGAAGTTTGTGTGATTGCTGTATATTTTGCAGGATTCCTGTGCTGCTGACACAGAACCAGCCATTTTAGAAGGTGGCAAGCAGTTTGGTCTTTCAAGGAACAGCCACATTGCAGTAGCATTTGATGACACCAAAGTGAAAAACAGGTATGTTGTTTGTTTCAGCAATGAGTTTTGATGGAACGACGTCAAAATAAAATGCCCCGCCTACTTCTCTCAAAGGCATCTCCCAAAACTATGGACATAATCTGAAAAAGGTCACATCCCATGACTAATTAATTTCATTAAGCAAACCTAAAAAGCATTAAAGCATGAAATCTAGGCAATGAAATGCCCACCTAAGAAGCTCTCATGAAAACAATTTACCTCTTTGTTTATAAAGGTTTGGCACACACAGATCCCAGACTGATTTGCTAAAAACCAAAGAGAATAATGGAACCAGGTTGTGCAAGTGACTTCATAGATTGCTTTTTCAGAAGCAAGTTTTTTTGTTCAGTACCTTGATAATTTCTTTTAATAAGCAAAACTTCTTTCCCCTTTCCTCCAATAGTTAAGATAATCTTGCACAGGAAACAGGAAAAATGGCACTGCCATCCCAAAGTACAACAATATATACATATAGATGTTGACATGCAAGGGAATTCCATGAATTGTTTATAAAAATGCAGGTTTTTTCGATGGATTTGTGAAGCTAGAACTTGTTAGTTGTTCATTTTGCTCTGATGGCACATGGTCATTAACAGATGTGCCATGTCACACCACTAAGCAATTTTACTTCTCATATTTTCCAAATCTATTAGCCTCACACTTATTTATCCCTATAAAGATGTTGTACCACATATGCTAATTTGAGAAAACTAGGAATGATCCTGGACTGATCATTTTCATGCAATGATTTTTCACATTTATATTATCAGCTGCTGTCAGGTACTGACTTTGCAGCTCAGCCTGAGCAAGGTTAGTGATGTGTTGCCAGTACAACTTTAGCATTACAGAATCTAAATAATTTCTTCACAGGTTCTTTGTTGTAGAGGAGGTTCTCAACATCACCATTCTGTCCAAGGGGTCAGCAGGTTTGCTCAGACACAGCCTCATTTTCTCTTGGGAGAGATCAGAATAAGTGTTTTATATCCTCATTGTAAACTCTCCTCTCTGCATCTTTAAAAGCTTTGCAACCTGTCTTCAGGCAATACAACTCATTAGAAACTCAACATTTGCCAGCTGTCACTACAGCTCTCTCCTCTTTGTGAGCATTATGTGTGTGGATGATGGATAACACTGCTGGAATTTTACAAGTGCTGGGATTTTCTAGCTGCTACAGCTGCAGCTGAGAATTACATATTGAAATTCTATGCCAAGATTGTAGTTTTGTATCTCCACAGCAAAGGAACTAATGAATGCTCACATGCCAGGGATCAGATATGTGTGAAATGCAATTTGCATATAACCAAATTATTTTTCTTGAACTCTAATGGACAAGTACAATTGGCCACTAGCTGTATAAAATTTTTTAAGAAAAAACACAAAAAGGTAAAGCAGATGAATTTGTCTAGTGCCTGACTCCAAATGTCTTTTCCTTTGTTACTGTTTCCTGTTTGTTTGATTTCTAGGCTTACAATTGAATTTGAAGTCCGAACAACAGCTGATTCTGGCTTGCTGTTTTATATGGCCCGCATCAACCACGCTGATTTCGCTACAGTTCAGATAAAGAACGGTCTGCCTTACTTCAGCTATGATCTGGGGAGTGGAAACACCAGCACAGTGATTTCCAACAAAATAAACGATGGCCAGTGGCACCAGGTATAATAGTCTCTAATTCTAAATTATTCTTTGTAATGATAAGAATGAGCTTTGTTTTGCCTTGAGATATTTGCAAAATGTGGTCCACACAAGCCAAACTTTACAACTAGTATTTTCTGGGGGGGGAAAAAAAAAAACCAGCTAGCCAAATTTGTGTCAGATGCACTGGTACACAGAAATTTATCCTTCAGGAAACACGTATTTCTGAACATACTTAAAATATGTGCCATGTATAGTAAAGAACTGCAGAAAATGTTCCTTCCTGCTTAATAGGGCTCATGTGAGTATCAGCTCACAATGATGGAATACATCATTAAAACCAGTTGTTTCTACATTAATAATGTCATTGTTAAGCCAGAGTGCTAAGAACAAAGAAAAAAAAATAACATGTAAGTAAACCTTCCCTGGATTATTAATTCAGTAGGGAATAAATATGATATTCATGGATGTATTTGGCAGCACCTTCTGTGACTTTATGAGAGGGAGCATTATATGCAATGCCTGTGGCATTTGGATGCTAAGAGAAGGAATGATATCACAAGCATGAAATTTACTATTTATTGGGCCAAGGACAAGAGGCACACAGTATATTCATTAGGTGACATGCTGGAAGGCACCGTTAAAGACAGAGAAGGAAAGTATACATGTAACTATGTGTTGAATTTATATACTATAAGTTACATTGAATTTTGTACAGCTATTTAGAAATCCAGCATCCACATCTCATCCCCAAATGAGAAAAAAAATCTAATTGCATTTTCTCTTACACTTTAATTACCTCGTTCCCACTCTGTTCTCCAGGAATTTTATTTTCATGAGATTCTTGGTCAGGAACTTTTTCATGATAGCAACTGCTCTACACCAAAGTATTTCATAAAGGGAAAAAATGAAGTTGTAGTAATCATTTCTCTATTTCGTATAATGCCTGGGAGAGCTGACAGCAGACCAAGGCCACATTCTGCTACTCCCTCTGTACGTACAGAAGAGATGCTTTTGCTTCTTTAGCCATTTTTTATTCTAAGATAATTAAATGGAGCATATATTTGTTAATGGAAGATTGTGCTCTTCGGGCATAAAGCTTGACACTCCACAAGAGAGGGCCCCTTTTTTGTAGATCCTGTTTCTGTAGCGGAGAATGGAGACAAACTCACAGTTCTCAAAAAGCACAAAAAAATTTTGAGAAAGCGGAGGAGGGAAGGCAGCGTTTTTATGAAAAGGCCACAGTATTTGCTTCTGAGAAAGCAGGGGCTTCTCCTTAAAATAATCCTTTTCTCCGTTTGGAATGATTTAGGTCAAAAACATTTCCATCAGGCCTACAGAAACCACTTGGTGCTGCTGCTATCCTGCTATCTGTTTAGGTCCTCTGTAAGAATGTCTGTTTCCAGTTCCTGTCTCACTCACCTAATCTTCCTTCTGCACAAGGTGTAGTTATCCATCTCAAATTTACAGTAAACACCAAGTTCAGGCCCTCACCTTCAGGCCACCCTTGTCAGTGTTCAGTCATTCCCACTGCATGACAGATATGCTGCCACACTGGAGCAGAAGCAGCCATGTTAGAGAAAAGCCAAAAAATGCTGTTTGTCTCTCTTTGCTGTTCTGGTGAGCCAACTACTGTGTGTTTAGAAATCTGCTACCATGCATGATGTATTTTGCATTTATCTCTTTTTATGCAGAACCATTACTATACTGATTTGTAGAGATTTCAATACAAACTTTTGGAAATACATTGGCCTGGAATTTCCTCAGCTCTTCAGCAGCTGCACTCCCTCCATGTGATTCGCAGCCCATTAGTCTGAACAGAAGCCGTAACACCAACAGAACGTAGTTGGTATTATATTTACTCTAGCGTGAACTATGATCTGAGGCATGTCCAAGCTAGTGGAATCATAAACTCAATATTGTCTGCAAACATGTGCTGCTATAAAGATTTGCAACCGGTGCCATATCATTCAGCATTTATTCTGAAGTACTTATCTATTCTCAGTACTTAAAATTGCTGCCTGATTCCAGGAAAAAAAATACTGTGCCATGCCTATTATAACATAACAATAAAGCATTTTAAAGGAATCTCAAGTCTTTTCAGTAATTCCAATAAATAATTGTCATGATGCCTCCTGACCCAGATGCAATTAAAACACAGTCAGACATTGGCACAAAATCATGCTCAGGGGCTTTGTTCTATAAATATTATCCATAGCTGCTGCCATGGTACTTCTGTAACCACTCCTACTACTTTCTCGTGTATTGTTATATATTTTGGACTGTAAGACTGGTTACGATCTGGAAATGCTTGGTTGTCAGAAAACTATCTGTAATTGTATCGCATTTTTGTGTCTTTCTAGATAAAAGTAAGTCGAATGAAGCAAGAAGGAACCGTCATAGTAGATGGTGTTTCTAACACGACTGTGAGCCCCAAGAAGGCCGATATACTGGATGTCGTAGGAATGCTGTATGTGGGAGGATTGCCCATTAACTACACAACCAGAAGAATTGGTCCAGTAAGCAAATTTGTTTAAGTTATCTTACATGCCTTAAGTATGTCTTGATTGGTGCCAATGTCTTCCAGTTTTGTTTTGTCTTGCTTTTCCCTCAGACTGCTCAAGAATATGGATAAAATGGACCTTAGTGGAGGTAAACAACATTCTGTCAGTGGAAAGATCTGACTCAGAATCCAGTAAATGCAAAAAAAAAAAAAAAATAGAAATAGCAGAGTTATTTACTGTTTTGGAAAAGCAGAAAGTTCCATACACTTGTATCCACTTGGATCACTGCACAGCTAGATTATAGGTTCCAGAGTACCACTTGCCCTTTCTCTTGGCTGTAATTAATCTAGCAGCAAATGCTAATAAACAGTGAAAGGATCTCCTACAAGGAGTAGCAGAAGCCAAAATTACCCTGGACAAAGTACCCAGTAGTACTGCTGCTTACTGTAATTATTAATTTTGTGTTGCTATTACTAAAAGAGGAGAGAGTGTATTTTGAAGGAAGGCCATGAAAATTCTGTTGTCTTCTTTCTGTTTCCAAATTAAATATGCATATGTAAGTTTATCACTGTTTTGGTTCAAATGCCCGGCTTCCATGCTAACATGGAAGATGACAGAAAGCCCGGAGAAATGAATATCATTTTGGCCTAAATTTTGTAGAGCTAACTAGAAACACTGTATTCTCTCAGCCAGATCATTTACTGCATCTGTCTGCACAACACTATGCTCGTCATCTCACTGATGCCCTTCCAACCTCCCAAGATACACCAGTAGCAGAATGGGAGAAAATCCTCTTCCATGCTTTCTTTTTCTCTCTGTGAAGAGGGTTCTTTCAAAGCAGAACCCAGAACCTGAGCGAACTTAATTATAGCAAACAACAGATTCAGCATCTAGCGCAGCACAGTTCAGACACACAAAAAATGGAATGCCAGTAGGAGCTATGTCTGGGTTCATCCTGGGTAGATACAGAGAATCCATAAAGAGGAGGCAGAGCACAAATCTGGTAAAGAAACAAAACAGACTCCCAAAGAAGCTGCACATGAGTAAATACCATTATACCAAGATGTTGGTGGGATGGAAAATACCAGTCTATGGACAGGCAAGAGTTCCCTTCTTCAAATGGACAAAATAAATACAGAAAAGGAATTCCTAGATCCTGCTTAAGTCGTTGTATTGACTTATAGATAGGGAATGGAGGGGATGAGTAACCACTTTACATCTGAGAGTTGTATTCCATAAAGAAAACTAACCTGTAATGTCATGTTTCTTAGTAAATAATAGATTTTGCAGAAAGCCCAAACTGAGGCAAATCTACTGATCATTTGGATTTACAAAACCAAATCTAAAGCACTGAAAACCAAAAGCAATACTTAACTACCCACAACATATAATTCCTAGTAGTATCAAATTATGCTCTTTGAAATATATCTGCAATTTACAAATACTAATCTAAGGAGAAAGATAACACTAAGTCTTTACCTATTGCTATTTGTCAGAGGTAATGGAGGGAACCCATGCAGATAAATGGCTCAGTCTGGCAATAACAATCATGTTGTCAGGTCCTGACAGTCTTATGTGCTTTGGGATTTAAATGAAGCTGTGACTTCAAATGTTCTGTAAAAACCACTGCTTGCCTTCCAGTCATGCTCAGTAAAATACACCACAGTGTATGAGACAGTGCTCTGTTGTAGCTTCACATAGAGGCTCTGAAGCAAACCAAGTTGAAAGTGTTACCTTAGTCAGGGCTTTTTTCTAAACACACATTAGCCTTTTTGACAGTAATTTATTACGTAACCATAGGTGAGTTGGCCTCCTTTTCAGTGTAAAAGTCTGATACCCACTTGTATAGCTTCAGCAGATGTCACATTTTGAGCACTCAAAACTCTGCTTTCAGGAAGAGGTCCTACTACCTGTTCCCATGCTAAAGTATAACCAGATTTACTTTTCCATAGGGCAAATTTTAAAGTTAGAGAATGTTATCAAATTGTCTACAAATCTTGCATTTCTGTGATTTATTCTTGCAGTGAAGGTTTGTTTTGTTTTCTGCCATTTCTCTTTTTTGATAACAAGATTTGTTGGTCTTTTCACTTAGAAATTACAAAAAGGACTATTTATGAAAAATCTGACAGAAAGCATTGTTCAGCTCAGAACTGAATTTATTCACTGGTATTGCTCGAGTTCTCATGAAAATATTGTACAGGTGTATTTAGCTGTAATAAGCTATAGAATTTCACAGTACATACAGCTTTGATTTACAAGAAAATAAATTCTTGGAAATTCTTTCCAATTACGGGTCAGAATATCGTTAGAGGAGGTAGTGTGCACAGTCAAGACTTCTCTCTGCAGGTGTGACTTTGTCCTTTTTGTATTTGTATGTATTTCTAGGCTGAATTTTATACGCTGATGTTTATTTTACTCCTTTCTACTGCACTGCTTATGAATATATCTTCTTTTTCTTCCTCCAAGTACATGACATATCTGTTTCCTCTATCTCACTGGTATAAAGGATAGATTTTCCTAACTCTTTAAGTCAAAGACCAAAGCCTCTGTCTGAATCTGAGAACTAAAATGCAGCTTGTGCAGAGCTTGGAGGGAAAAAGGGAGGGAGAGCTCTGGAGGAGATGCCAGTGGCTGTCAGAGATCCCACTGGGGTGCCCTGGTCACACCCAGAGCAACCCCTGCCCCAGGCAGGATCGTGGGTACTCAAACCACCTGCTGGGGGTCACAGTGGTGTGTGCCCAGTGCAGGAGCCAAACTGCAGCTGCAGTCTGCTACCCTGCACAGGAGCCTCCGTAGACATGAGCACATTCCCTGCCTCCACCTTGCCTCTCTGGTCAGCTGAGTGGCCCTGATCACTGCAGTCATCAAACTGTGTGCAGTCAACAACCTTCACACAGGGGCTTTGTTCATTTTAGTAGTGATGTTACCTGCATTACCTCAGTCTTACCATGCAACATTAGGCCCACAGTAAAGTGATTAAAGGAAGGAAAAAAAGAAAACCCACCTAGTAAAATTACCAGCAGCCCAGAGAACTATAGCCGCTATCTTCATCTACTTGCAAACCCCATAACCTAGTCAATTAAAAAGGCAAAGTATAGGCCATTAAATTCCTGCATTGCTGATGTAATTTGCTATGTTTCATTATGCGGTGTATTATTTTATGTCCCCTCCATTAAGCCAAATAGATGTGACTCAGATCACATCCCTGAAAAGTAATGTAATTCATCCTCAGTATGACTAAAAGTAGATTCCAATTACAATTAGATATTAAGGGTTAGCCATGTAAAATTCAAGTTTTATTCAGCTCCATAAATCCAGCAGAGAAGCAGAGAAAATGCACTCATTGATTGCATACTTTAGGCTTGCTTCTCATAGTTTTGCATTTGGTTTGAAATATTGACTGCAGGTCCTCCATAGCATTGATGGCTGCATCAGGAATTTTAAAATGACAGAATCACCTGTTGACCTGGATAATCCAACTTCCAGCTTCAACGTTGGAAAATGCTTTGTCACTGCACAGAAGGGAACGTACTTCGATGGAACGGGCTTTGCCAAAACAGGTAATGAACAATTCTGGTGATAGTCAAAGAACGGAAATAGAGGAGATTCTGCTACCAAAAACTCCCACTGTTACCTAACTCCTGTTGGCTGCAGGCAAAGTGAGACCGGTACTTGAAACTCTTGCTGATCATTCTGAGTTATCTTGCCTAAGGAGAAACTATATGACATTTTAGCAAGGTCTTGCACTAAGCACAATTGCCATAAAAGTTATTTACATGGTTTCACATGAAATGGAGTGCATTAACAATGCCGAGTTAGTTACTTTGCCTTACTCTCAGCACAATTTGTGTGATGATTATTAGGAATAATGTATTAGATGCTTATCTTCATTTTACTGTGCTTCCCCTTTTCTCTCCAAGTTGGTGCATACAGAGTGGGAACAGACCTGCTCATGGAATTTGAATTCCGTACAACACGAATGAATGGTGTTCTTCTAGGAGTCAGCAGCCAGAAAATGGATGGGCTTGGCATCGAATTAGTAGGTGGAAAAGTGAGTAGCAAAGCAGTTTTGTCTCTTCATAGAGACTGGTTTTAGACTGCAGAGGTAGTTTAAATGCAAGGTTACTACTCCAATCTCAAGGTGTCTCAAATAATATCAGGGCTCTGGAAGGAAACCAACACTTGCAACTTTCCATACATCTAGAGGAATTTACACTTTTAAAAGATACTTTAAAAGATTCTGTAACACTTGAATCTCCTAAAACTGCAACATCAGGTCTTAAATTAGTGACCATATAAAAAGTTTTGCAGAAAGGCTTTGTCATTAATAATACTAGTTTCTCTTGGATATCTTTTAATTCATAGTCTGGAAAACCAGTTATTATTCTGTCACTATAACGATTTTAGAGGGGTGTAAAACACCCTAAAACTAAGACCAAAAAAAGTGGGAAAATGACAACTTAGACAGCAATTTTGCATATTTCCACTTGTGTTTAGCTCAGTGATAGAACCCAGATCCCAGAGGGACAGCAATCCACACAGAGTCTGGTACTAACTTAAAGCTTTGGTGCGTGCAGTCAAACCATGTTGACCTCAAACAAAACAAACAAACTAACAAAAACAACTGAACTGTTTTGAAAACTTGCTGACATCCGTGCTGTGCTTTTCAGGTGATGTTTCACGTTGACAATGGTGCAGGCCGATTCTCTGCTGTCTATGAGCCTGACGCACCAGGCAGTTTGTGTGATGGACAGTGGCACAAGGTTCTTGCAAACAAGATCAAACACCGCTTGGAGCTGACTGTGGATGGCAGACAGGTGGAGACTGACAGCCCAAACAGGGCCTCGACCTCGGCGGACACAAACGACCCTCTCTTTGTCGGAGGTTATCCTGGTGAGCGTGCAACACACAAATTATGCTTTACTTAGGCTCCAATAACGCTGCATTGGTAATGTTTTAAATGTAATTAGGACTAGTATGCTAAAGATGATGGATAAGACAGGCCAAGTTTGTATCAGTTGGCATGGATGCTCATTTCTGCATTCAGCTGCATTTCAGAACAAGAAGTTCTGCAACAAGAGACTCTCACAGATACCCCTGCCCCATTTCAAATGCAGGCACTGTCACAGGGGATCAGACAGATTTTCTGCCTTCTGCTGCTCACACACACACAGCCTCCCTCTTAAAACTTTCAGTTTAGTAACAGCATAATAGTTATGGTGCAGTAGTACCAGCATTTGGCATATTTAAGTTTAACTTAAGAATAGCAAATTTTAACCAAAGAATGTATATATGCCCTTGAGAGGGCAGGGCACTGTATGTATAAATCAGCCTGTAAAACCTGAGGAACTGAGGAATAAGAACAACAGCTTGCACGGAGAGGTAAGAAGACACCACCTCTTTCTAGTTAATGCCTTTGCTTGTGGTCTGCTGGGTTCTAAAGGAAAAAAAACCATAATCTACATTTGCTAATCAGTATTCCGGAAGCCCTCAAGAGAACTTGCTTTATGCAGAGGTAATTGAAGAGTATCGAGAATTGGGCTGAGCTCTGTAGCTGGCTTCATCTTCCACTAAGCTGATAATGAATGCTAGTGTTCATCTCTTCATAGACAGTCAATAAATTTTCTAACAGCAGTTTACTTTCTGAAAATACAGTTAATATGTTTGCAAAGTACCAATTTTGTTGCATTTGTAATAAATTTTCCTTCTAGCTTCCAAACCAAAAAAAAAGCGAAGTATGTTTGCAGTATGTGTCTTCTCTAGTGCATACTGAGGTCAATGGCAAGACACCTCTGAGTTAGTTAATTCCTATATTATTTTCTGGAAGTTGTTTTTTCACCCATTCTAATGTGTGATACAGTGCATCTAAAAAGCTTCCTCTCTCAAGCTTTGGAACATTT
Source organism: Melanocharis versteri (assembly GCA_013397845.1). Classification (NCBI taxonomy): domain Eukaryota; kingdom Metazoa; phylum Chordata; class Aves; order Passeriformes; family Melanocharitidae; genus Melanocharis; species Melanocharis versteri. The sequence continues at coordinate 1,188,408 of VZTG01003801.1, forward strand.
AAAGAATTGTCCTAGGTACTGACATAGGAGAGTTGAACTTTAGTCACAATGACTATCAATAAAGACCAACAACTTTGTGTCAGAAGGAAAACAGCTTTGTGGCAGCCTTTTTATAAGAAAACAAGATTCTAGCATAGGAGCCAGCACTGAAGAAACACTGCAGATGGAGTTACTATCTCGTTCTGGACTGGGTGTCAAGAGGAGAGACGCCAATCACAGTAACACTGCAATCTGTACAAAACAAACCTACACTTACCTCATGTTGAAGGGATATTCGTGAGTTCAGACACATGGCAAGTTATGAAATTATTTAATAAACCTACTGCACGTGTAAACACTTCACTCTTCTTTTGCTGTCTAGTCTAGCTCATCCAGGTTTTGTTTTAACATTCCCAATACCTAGACAGCTGCATCACAAATTTGAACCACGGTGTCATGGGATTTTGTAAAATTAGTAAGTATTTGTATTTTGCAGTCCTCTTGAAGCTGCATAAATAGTGCAAAACAGTTGTAAACCAGCTAGAATTAGCTGATGGAGAATTTTCTGTGTAGAGAAAATTTTCACCACCATAGTGTGGACAAGAATGTAGCTTCCTGGGTACCCATAAAGCTAGCATTCATCTCGTGGTATCACTCTTCCCTGTGCAAGGAGAGACAGATGGATTTAGCCATCTTATCCTCTGTGAAACAGAATAATGCTATGGCCAGACAGTCTCTACAAGTGTAAAGTTACTTCTGCAACCCTTACTTTATCAATCACATAGATTTGTATCAAAGTGCACCCCTGTAGCCACTTTTTCACTTGGAAGAACACTGAGAAACAAGTTGAGCCACGGATTTCAAGCAGGTGAGAGAAATATTTCCAGCTTCCCAGTCAAACCACCCTCACTTCCATCTGCTCCTTCATTAGTGGAAGAGAGATACTCCAACTCCTGGCTTTACTACCAGCAAGGAAAAAAAAAAGAATACCTGAAAACTGTCAAAACCAGTCTGTAAATGACATCTGAAATCCATCCCGAGGAACTGGCTTCCTTGTGGTGTTAGGACTGAGAATTGCATCCATTTTGGCCTTTTTTTCCCCCCTCTATTATTCTGTGGATAAGCAGCTCGAGAAGTTGAATATCTGCAGAGCAGCACGTGTGTATTGTACACCATTGGTAGGTAGCAAGCTGCATACATGGGTTACAATGGCCGTTTATATGTGTTCAGATTCTGCCACTTCCATGGTAGGATGGACAAAGAAAAGAAGTGTGGATTGTTATCTAACATAAGCATTCGTCACATTCATTCATAATGTTTGCAATTTTTTAATAATTAATATATACAGCAAATAAAACATTCATATGTTGCTGGAGACATCTGTTCTCCTGCAGGACTCTCAAAGAACAAAATTAAGTATCAACTCAAACTAACATAATTCCTTTTTGATTTTTTTCCCTCCTTCAGATGGTGTGACCCAGTTTGGGCTGACGACTAATATCCGTTTTAAAGGATGTATTCGATTTCTGAAGCTCACCAAGGGTACTGCAAAACCTCAAGAGATTAACTTTAGCAAAGCTTTGGAGCTGAAGGGTGTCCAGCCTCTGTCGTGCCCTGCAGACTGATAGTCACTCAGCCAGTATGGGTCTGTTTATAGAAGCACCTCAGATTAAAAAAAAATCTATATCTACATTGCATTCATAATAAAATGTCTTTGTGCAAGTATTTGAGTAGTGTTTGTGGTATATTCCAATGGCTATTTCACTGTACCTCCCAGGAATGCATAAACTAATCCCTCCCCATCCCCTTCATTAAGGAAGCAGAACAGTAATTTTTATCTTTCTCTTTCCTTATAGCTTGAAATGGAAATGTTTCATCATTCTTGTGATGAGTGAGACCACATATTATGCAGGTTGTTCCACAGAATCACAAAATATCTCAAGTTGGAAGGGAACCATAAGGATCATCGAGTCCAACTCTTGAAATGCTCATTAAATGCTTTTGGTGAGGTAGAGCTCTAAACTTGTATTCCTTTACAATTCAAAATACAATGCACTTGTGTGCATGCACGACCTTATCCTTCATTAGCATATTAACTTGCATCAAAAAATTATGCTTTGGTCACACCCAAGAGCTTTTAGAAAACTTTTCTAATCATAATATTTCCCATGAAGTTTCACTGAGAAATTATATGTGGTCTGTATAGCTGCTGTCATGCTATAGCTGTGGAACCAAGCGCGGGAAGGAAAATGTTGGTACTTAGTTAATTTATTTGGGATTATTGATGAAAATATGTTGCACCTAAAATCCCTGCTATATAACTTGAACAGCATTGAATTTTAGCAGAGGTTACATTGTTTGGTGCTGGGACATTGAGTCTCTAATGGAGGGAGTAGAACTGAGTTATATTACTTACCTCGAAATACAGTTTTAAATGATCCTTAACAAATAAAGTTTGACATTGCTGCACTTTCCCACATGATATTGAAGTTACACATAGCAAAAATCACAAACCAAGTTTATGAAAGAAGATGAAATCTTGACACTTGGAGCAGAATAGAGGTGAAGCAGGATCATTCCAGAGCTTATTAGTGCAACACCTACTACTGATCTCTGCTGTTATCTATTAATGAAATTCTTACCATAAAAGCAGCTTCCAAAGTTCAACTCTACTGGTTCTGCTTGATGTTGTCAGTTTGTGAGGAATACTGAATGCAGAAGCCACTCCAAATCTTCCTTAAATAAAATTTATAGTGCTATGGGGATAGCAGTTTAAATATAGATGGAAAGAGGAAAGTTGCTTCCTAGATTCTCACTAAAATGCCAAATCCTAGTGATTTTTCTTGTGCTTTGTATGTTTTAGACGACTATGAAATCATCACTGAAGTGTGGGTTATGTTTTCTTTGGATTGTTTCAAGTTGTTAAACTGTAGTTTTGCAAAGGTTGTGATTGGACATGCAGAACAGCTGCTGTATGAACGTAAAAAACCCTACCTATGCAAAAGAAAAAAGAACAACAGAAAAACCCCTGGCAGTTAAGTAGCACAACCATGAAGTCAAATGAAAAAAGTTTTTTAAATTATTTTGTTCTGCCCACAAAGAGCCTTGAATACACCTTTTCAGAAATTCTGACATTACTAAAAGAAAGGCAGCTGCAAAATTTGTGCATAGGCTAGCTGCAAAATTTGTGCTTGCCAGCGAGCACTCTTGCAGAAGTGCTTTGTATTTTACCAAAGGTCTTTCTGGCATGCAATGCTTCTTTAAGCTGCCATGGGAGAAAAAAAAACCAAAAAAACAAACAACCTTTACAGTGGGAAGGTGCATTAAAGAGATGGTAATAAATATGTATACTTACACTGGCACTCTAACAGTTTGGGGAGCCTACGTCAGTCAGATGCACCTGAAGAAAAACCATCTAACTCCTGTGAAGTCTTGAAGTAATTTCCTTCAGGAAGTATTGTAGTTTTAGTTGCAACTGGCCTTTAATGTGAAGAAACAGTTAATGGCTGCTCAGTGTTACCCATGTTCAAAGTGCTAAGAATTAGTAAAGCATGCATTTGTTTCTGAAAAAGCCTAATTATTGGACATGTACTGTCTTCAATTTCTACATGGTTGTGCTTCTAACAAGCACACTGTAAAATATTCATGTGTTTCTGTGTTATTCTTTATGCCTCAGGTCTTTACCTATTCTCATGTCTACAATATTTCAGGATAGTTTGAGCAGCTCAAGAAAAGCAGGCCGTAGCACTTCAAATACAGTTGAGTATTTCCAAAAGTCTTAAAAAATAAAAATAAATGAAGCCCCAAGACAATGTTATTGTTATGAATTTCTCAGAACACATAACAGCCGACTGTTGGCCCACTACACTACCTAGGCATATTTCCTAGCCTCTAGATTCTGTTCAACGTGTTGGATTCTTTTTTAACCCAAACTTGCTTGCAAAGGTTTTGGGGTTGGTTTCGGGGTTTTTTTGGCAGCAGACTTGAAGGCACAGGGGAGATTTGAATAACTGAATCTAGAGCTCCATGAGTTAAACCATGCCCAGCCTCAGAGGCAGGAAATTGCCACTGCTCTGCTCAGTGCTGCATCTGCAATGGTCTTTCACATAAACATGTCTTTGCCTCGCAACAATTACTGGAGTTTCTGAATAAAAGAAGTGGAATGGGAAAAAAGAGAAAGAGAGGCCTTTATGTTCTTAGCTCTGTTGAATTATTTCTCTTGCGTGACCTTCCAGGAATGTGTGGGACACAGCAAAAACAATGAAACAATGCACATTATTACATTTCTTGAACTTTCAAGTGGAAAAAAATCAACCATCTGCTGTCCTCTGCTAAAGGAAATACACTCAGTAGGCTGAAACAACAGCTACTTCAGCAAATAGACAAGCTAAAAGGAAACTGAAAAACCTGACTAATTTGTTTTCATAGATCAGTGAGTGGATGCACCAAGAATGGTTAGTAAAGCTTTCTGCCTTTGAAGATTCAGCAGAGCATCTGGGAATGATCCCAGCTCCCTGTTAGTCCCTTTTGCCATACAAGAGATTAATAGATCATCAGATTCCAGATAAAGACTAAAATTGCCTGAAACCAGCAGGTTGTGAGCTTCAGAGCCATATGCAGCTGCTGGAGATTATGCCACTGCTGACTGTGCTGGGTAGAATGCAATACCTTTCCAATTCAAGACTGAAAACTAATACACATCTACAAAGCATAAGTATTTAAAACCTTATTTTGGTGGATATTTTGCATACAGATGTTTTTACTGCCCTTTTTTTTTTTTCCCCCTCACACTTTAGATGCTCTGCTGCTAAACTTCAAAACAAAAAACTCACATCCAGGTGTTTTTAAAATTGTTTTAAAATTAATCTTGTTGAGTGATGTCACTTTTAGGCATTTATGATGAATAGTCACTCTGAACGAGAGAAATCCGTCACCATTTAGGCCAAATGCTATGCTGAAAAAGGTTGTGTTTTCAATTTGAAATACAAGCAGTTCTCAAACTCTTTGCAAAGAATAATTTCCTTTTTCATGCTATTAAATTATACTTTCAGCTCTTTACAGAAGCTTATAAAAAGAACATTTTTCTGGCTTAGTATTCTTCTTTAGAATGCACGAGAAAGATTTAAAATGCTAAAAAGCCCAAACCATTTCTCCCATCGCTCTTTTATCATAGAAACCACCAGGAATGTCAGTTCTAGGCGTTCCCTTGTTCAGTTTCTGGGCAGCCTTAGATGCCTGCTGAAGGGTTTCTCAGTACGTGCGAGTAAAATTTTTCACTGACTCGTTTCTGACCAACCAGAAAAGTGTGTTCCATACCTTTCATAAGAACCCACCTATTGAAGGGCCACCCAAAAGCTCCAATTCCCCACATACACAGCAGTTTTTAAACTTTTAAGACGACCTTGCAGTTTTCAGCTAAGATTTTATGAAAGCAAATAAAACTCTACTGAAAACATCCTCACTGGATTTTTAACCTTTTTTTCATCATCTGCATTTCCTAATGACAAAACCAGTTCTTCAGTCATCCATCAAGCCTTAGAGCTTACACATAGGCTGAACTTCTGCTGTAAATATATACAAAAGGATTATCACTTCTACCGTTTCATGCTTTATACACAGACACAAAACCATATAGACCTTTCTTCAAAATAATTTCTTAAATACACTGCTAATGTGTCATGCTATGAAATTGAAACAAGACCCCACATCACTGAAGTTAAATATTTCTATGGTGTTATTCTTCATGCTCAAGAGTACAAATAATTTCTTTGGGTACCTGAAGTCTCAGATAATTCCCAATATGACCCATCTGTTTCAACTCCAAAAAACCCCTTTCCTGTTCAAATTTAGTGGGCAACATAGCATAAAATGACAGCACTTCAGAAACTAAAATATCTAATTTAAGCAAAGACAGAAAACCCTAGGGAAAAATCTCCAGCAGCCAGTGCTCTCATACATTTTTAATGCTCCCACAGGACCAACATCATTCTTTAGCCCAAATCTAACACCCATCTCACAGTTTTCACTTGACTACAGACTTGACTCTTCACTTATTTTGAAGAGAACGGTACAAAACTCTCCTAATTCTAGAGCCACCTCCTTTTACCCCATCTTTTTTTAAAGTATGTTTGAGTACAAATTTAAACTTATGCTTCCTGCCTGCCCAGCATCTATCTATCACTCTGTAATGAAGATAATAATGAAAGCAGGTATCTAGAATTTCAAAGACTATTTTTTATGATATACAGTATTATGAAAAATTCTGCAAGGCTGAATAATCTGCAGTGACATCTCCTCTTTTAAACATAATTTATTTTGACAACTTTGGTTCTTCTAGCTGGCATGAGCAAAGAAGGATGACTGGCAGTTGAGGCCCTAGAGTAGCTACATTTCCTGTGGTTTTCTTCATTATGATTCTGTACTGCAATACAACATGGATTTGATTTCAACAGCCAAAGGCCTCACTCTTTCACTGAGTTTCTTGTCAACAGAATGGCTCTCTGGGAGATGAAAAACTGCCCATCCCTCTGAATTGAGGGAATGAAACACGTAGAGTGACGTGGATTCCTATGACCCCAGAGGCAGAGGGTTAGGTGGAATAAACCAGAGCCCTTTCCTCCACGACTTTGAATTATATGAAGTTAGAGTCATCTTAAGCACTGAGGTACCTGGAGGTGTAAACTGGCCTAAGATAGCAGAGAATGATACCCTTACGGTTTGTATCAGTTTAGACCACTTGAAGATCCAGGAAAGATGCAAATATTACAAGTTATTCTAGTATTTCTTATTTAGCACCTGTTCAATCAACAGCTCTATTTCATTCCTTATTTAAAGATTCTGGGTGTATGTTATATTAAGGGAAAGTCATAGCACCTCTTATTTTTTTCTTGGTTTGTTATTTGTCTGCCTTGTGGACAGTTATTTTGAGAGGGGAGTAAACCTTCAGCTGTAAAAAAATATTGCTGCTTAGAAACAAATGATGTCGTGTCAAACTGTTACTGATACACCCACCAGACTAGAGTTTCTGCTTCAAATGACCAGAGGAAACCACAGGCTGTCCTTCACTGTGTCTGCAAATGCCACCTCCAGAGCTCTTCTGGCCCATACTACCCCAGAATCCAAATTATAAGCCTGATCCATCAACTAGAACAGCAGAGCTGCATCGGCTGACTGTGCCAGCGACAAATAAGCAGCAAACTTTGTTCACTGCAGAAGCTGTAGACAGGCCTGCTGCCACCCTGGGTGTTCGGTTTCACTTAATGTCAACTGCTAAAACCTTTCTTCCCAATTAGACTTAGTAGCTCTGCTGCAATCCACTACAGCACCCAGCATTAGGCTTACTCTTGATGGAATACAGCAGAACCGCAGCTTAGGGAAAAACTTCCAGACCTAGGTAATATCAAACATTATTAGCTACTTTCCTTTTTAATAGAAAACCCCCCAACAGCTGAAGTCAGTAAACCCAAGCTGCAAGCACAACCTCTTACATCTTTCTCACAGAGCTGCACCATTAAGAAAGCCAGAAATAAACCCTGCACCTGTATTCCCTCAAGCCCATTTCTTTCTTTTAATGGCTGCATTATTGCTACTATTCAGTCCATTTTGACAATCTGAACAAATCTCCCCATAAAGTAATAGAAGGTTGAACAAAAGGGGTGAATTTGGCTTGAATAGCTGATTAGATTGGTTGAGAATTCACTGATACTGAGGCAAGTAGGAAAAGCTAAGTAACTTCTTGACTGTTCTTAAGAAACAACTGCCTTGTGCAAAGTCTCAAGGTCAAAGGGCCAGGGTATTGTTAGCACTCTACTGCATCTCCTCCAGGCCATGGACAGCTGGGCAGAAGAGTGAACTCCCCAGACAAAATCTACTTGCAACAGTGGGTTGCCCTAAATTATAAAACCCAGCTTCCCCCCGATGCTGCATACAGCTGGTGCACACTGAAGGAAAAGGTTACAATGTGCAAAACACTGGAATCACATCTCCATCCGAGAGCAGCATTCATGTGCCAAAGGGACAGCAGTGAAATAAGCAGGTCAGGAATGTCATTACAGCAGGGCAGAGAAAAAGATGCTACAGATAGGAGTAATTCATCTGCAAATCTGCACCGGGGCCAGATACCAAATAGCTCACTGTGGTTTGCTTCTGGCTTTTCTCATGTAAATGAAAGAATGTAAAAAAAAAAAAAATATAAAAAAAAAAAAAAAAAAAAAATTCTACTCATTGTGTCTGTATACTTCTGACTGTTTACTCTCCTGAAGATTATAACTATTCAACAAGCAGTTGATGGTTATGGATCTAAGCAGGTTTTTCAACAGTGTTTCTAAATTACTGTGGGCCAGAAAATTCAAGGCTGCTTCCTACACTACTGAATTGCTTATTGGCCATCCTACAAAGGGAAAACAGAGAGGGAAAAAACCCTGTATCCAGACATTACGCTTGAAAATATAAAGTAAAGACAGCAGCATTGCATTCTAGTTACATTAAAGAAGGATTAAGCAGTCATCACTGATCAAAATCCAACATACCTACTTTAAACCTGACAAGTAAGGTTCAAAGAGATACAGTAACCTCGATGTTCATCCATATCAAAGCTCTAAGGCCAAGTTTGTGAGGTGCTAATACATTCAGTTCAAGACTGAGGCAAGCTTGGCCGCAGTGCACAAGCACACCGTTGTATACGATGTCCATAAGGTATCCGCTATTTTAAGCCTCCAAGCAGTTTTACAAACTGAACTGCAGCAGGAGTGTGCTTTCAAACACCAGCTGGCAGTGGCATGTTGGGCTGTGAAGTCTCTAAAATGTGATTCCGTAAAAGACATTGGATGTTGCTGCTGCTTAAAAACTGTTAGACGTACTAGAACAGATGGAGAATTAAGCTTACCTTTTAGCTGCCTAGTTCATGGACGGTCTTCTGCTCCCTGTTTTTGAAAATAAAAATTTTTATTATTTAGTTGGCCTTTCTCTTTTTCATGGTGTTTTTAATAAACCATTTCTCTTTGTAATATTGTGCTTTTTGGTATATAAAAACTGACAGTTTTGTCTGGTAGTATTTTGCACTGATAAACAGATAATCAGTGACCTTAAGGATATCGACGGGTTTCTTTCTTTACAGATATTGTATATTTTCAAATTTTAAAAAATTTCTTAATTACAAATCAAAAACTGTTTGTCTACCTGATTTTTCTACCATTTATTAGGTGGCTGATTTGAGGCAATTAAGGAAGCAAAATAATTATTTTCCTATAACATGAGGGATACTCTTGAAAGAGCTGTGGATGGCCCTAGCTATAGGGTAAACAATCTCACAGCAAAGAAAACTCCAAACATCAAAAGCCTCCACCTCACAGTAGAAAGGGTTTGAAGAGGGTGCCTTGTTCACTCTCTCATACCTGCAGAGCAATGGCCTAGGCAGTAATTCCCCATTTTTATTTGTCCACAAGGTTTCTCCTGTGATAATGTTTTTCTCTAATAGGCATCAGCACTCCATGCCTGTACTTGGCAAGTGTTCCAGTGAGCAGAAGATCAAGCAGCAGAGGAAGAAGAGCTGGGTAGGCAGGGATTCTTCTTGTCCTTTTTAAATTTAGTAATTCCAACTTTGGAGAGATTTCTCTCTCCTGAGCCAGTTCAAGACAGCAGACATAACAAGCACTTGAGCTCTGTAGCTGGCTAAATGCAAGCACATTTCAAGATAAGGGCAATTTTACAGTCCTGCTTCATTTATCAAACCTGACGTGTACTGCACATTATGATTTCCATGTAATGGTTTGACTGTAAATTTACCCTCAGCAAGATCCTTTTATATGCGTTCAAACTAATTTACCTCTTGCTGATCGAGTCCTAAGTTGTAATTTGCTTAAATGCAGAGCCTAAATTGACTAAATCAAATGCATTTGCGCAAACTCAATAAACAGAACCATTATCCACTGAAATAAGCAAGTCTCCTAAGAGCATCAAATGCTTCCTTACAGTGGAAGAGTTGGCTCGGGAGCCAACCACCACTCCAGCTAATGACCATGTTTCTCCCTCTATTTCATTAGCCAGTCTGAGGGCTCTAATGTTTTTTCCCCTCTAAACGGAAGGGCAAGAGGCATTCACAGCTTTATCAAGTAGTGCAACCAAAGCAACTAAAATTCATTTTCCAGTGTAATGAAAAGGAACCAGCGAAGAAAGATACATTTGAATATCCCTGTTAATGCATACGTTAGCTAGGCCAAAAATCTCAGCCTCAAAGAACTCAACCACAAAGATCTCAACTACCTAGCACATGAGATCCATTTGCAGAAAAGGTCATAAAATCATTGTGTCACCACACATTTATACAGCAGTGCAAATACAGTTTTACAGTACAGTCAGACTGACCTCTGACTGGCCTCTGACTCGGTACTTAGAAAGGGATATTGATTTGCAATTGCAAAATTTAAAAAATTAACACATTGGCATCAGGCAAGAGGGCATTCAGCCTCTTTATGAAGGGTGCCCAAGCCAGGATCCACCCAAAAGGAACTGAAGACACTGATCTACCGCACCAGAGCCTACCGCCATTATTTCACTATTATAAATTTATTCAGTGGCTTTGCAATTTAAATGTAATGGCGGCGAACACAATGGAAGCCAGCATCTAGTACTTTACACAACCTTACGAAAATCTGTGTTGGATTAACAGTATTTAAAGCTTCATGCGTATTGGGAATGATAACTGAGTGGCAGGTAGTACACCTCACATACCAATGGCTGTTCTGATATGGAGAATTATTACTGCAGGGCAGTACTGCTAGACTGAGTATTCTTACCAAAAGTTACTGGCATGATCACACCTTCAAGCTGTGATGCAAGGGAAGTTAAACATCCAAGTTCATTCTGAGCTAAAATTCAAATTTTGTGTATCTGGCTGTCATGAAGAAAAAACATCTTAGCACAATTAGTAAGACAATAAAAAATTTGTTACTGATGCACGTAAAATAAATAAATAGCCAGAAATTAAAGTCTTAAACATGCAGACTAATTTTGGTAACAACTGCCAAGTTTTTAATACAAAATAGTAACAAATAATAGTATTTATTAAGTACTGGTCTTTAAGATGCTTTAGGAATATTAACTCGTCCATTTTTCTTTTAATAACTAAATGTCATAATTTGGGCTTACTACAAGCAGCACACCTACGGCAAACCCATAAAAACAGGAAATTAAGTTACCAAGGCAATAACAACACAATTCTATTTTATTTGTTTGTCCTTTGAAACTTCTGCCTTCAGTTCCCTGTCTGCTAATTTCAATCAAAAAAGAAAAAAGCAAGACTCTTTTGTGGTTTCCAAGATAACATGTCAAAGAACTACGTACAGATCTACCAAAGACAGATTTTCCTCAGATATGCCTGAGTAGCTCAGATGCAGATGCATATAGATTGGCCTGAACAGCAACAGCAACAATAAAAAGTGACATGTGACAGAAATTGCTGCTTTGGGTTCTCAACTCTCCCTAGTGCAGCTGACAAGAACGTTAAGGCTCTAGGAATTACCAATGCTTTGTAACTACTATTACTTTTTAAAATATTCCTATTAAGGATTAACGCACATCCTTCCTCGGTAGTAGAAAAACTTGCCAAAAAGGCAACACTTCCTAAAAAGATTTGTGTATGTGGCCAATCTTTTGTACAACAGGTCCTTGCCCAACAACTGAGATAAAAAAAAAACAGGAAAGGGACACTGCAAGGGCAGGCAGGTGAGGGAACAGGAGGTAAGAGGGGAGGCAACTTTGAGTGACAGCAGAAAAAACTTTATGGAAGTATTTCTTCAAACAGCAGCCACTGAGGGAATTCTGTCTGCTGGACTGAAATTGTAGATATCTAAACACTGAAATTAGGAAGTCTGAACACATCTCGTTTATTTTGTTCAATAAGTTTGCAGTTAATATTTGCTATGTCTACCCTGCATAAAGAAAGCACATAAATCCCAACGAGGCTAGTCAGCAAGGTCCTTCCCGGGTAAATCAGGGAGAACAGGATTTCTAAATAATGTGCATAGAAGTTCCTGGGTCTAGTCCTGGTCTCTTTAGTCACTTAAGACTTCTTAGAAAATGTACTACTTTTCTATACTAAGCTTTCCTCTTATTTTTCATTGTCTTTATACAGAAATCATAGCCCAGTAAATAGTATACTAGAATATACTCGCTGGAATAGATCCAGGATTAATCATATCTTTCACAGACCCCAGTCTCAAAGACTTTAAATTCTCGATATATGCCATTTGCGATCAGGACAGCTTAGGCACTAGGGGAATTTCATGCATTAAGTTGCTGTATCCCAAGGAAATAAGTGATGTAAAGAACCAGCAAAGCCATAAAGAAAGCCACAGCAGTGTTACTGCTTTAATTCCAGTGCAGGCAGATGTTTATCAAAATCCATCAGCTGTTGTTACGTCCTTTTTGGAAAACCAATTACCACTCTCAGAAGTCCCCTGTCCAAAACCAACTCACCTGAAGCAACTCACCTGGGTGCTATAGATCTAGAAAACAAAAATGAGCTGTAGTGTTCTAATCACTTCCTTTTCTCCTCAAGAGTGTATGCCACTGGCACTACCTTGCCTATTAGAGGCTAAAGTGCTGTGTGATCTATGACTACATCGTGAGGCTGGAAATTGCTAAAGGAGCATATGCTGTAGCTGTGATGCATCTATCAGACAAGATACTCGAGTGCATCTTCAAAAATCACCATCTCATCAAAGAGATGATATAGCTGCAGATTTCAGGAGGTTAAAACCAGGGAGGGTGTGTGGGAGTGAGGGGGAAAGCGTGTGAGGGGGGTATGTGTGCGTGTATACTGTTTCTTCCGTCTGGACTGCTGCCAACACTGCGATTACCATGCTGTCATCAGCTGCACAGGCTCTTCAAGCACATGGACATCTCATAAAAATGTAACCTCTTATGACACAAAAATTAAATATAACCTCACGTTCCCCTTTCCAGCTGTGGAAAGACAGCTGCCAACCAAGTGACACTAAAGAAGACTTACATACCCTGCAAACCCTCTTACACTTGTACAGTACATAGTGACATCGGCTTAAAAAACAAAATTAAGTACATCCAATTCAACCTCACTCTTTCCCCATGTGCCTTCCCTCAAAACCAGACACCCGCGTCTACAACAACGAACAAGAACAAACTTATTTAGCCATGGTGCATGTTCTTCATTTTTCACAGCAGTTAGACATACACACACTGTCAGTCTGGCTCTTGCTGATCTGCTTATGGTTAGTGCTGTTTCAAAGTAATAAACAGAACAAATATTCATCACTTACTCCCTTGCCTTGAAGCCCATTTAGTGTGACTGGAGAGGCAAGGGCATGGAGGAGTCAGCCATTGTAGCAATCCAGCTACAATCACTCTCTTCACGGCTAATGAGCGATGGCATTAAGGAACTGGTGTTTTTTTCTAGTTGGCTTCTTTCACTGTAAAGGAGACAACATTTTTTCACACTGTCTCCAGACCCAATTTGAAGGAGCTGATGAAGAACTACTGTCCCTTCAAGGCAATGATGCAATTAGAGGAAACACTGTGAAATCAAATAGAGAGGCAAATATACTGGAATTAATTCACTGTGAGCAAGGCTCCAGTCAGTAGCAACCATTGTATTACTGCCTTTCTAAATTGTCCTCTTGCAGCTCACTATCAGAGACTCTATTCAATCCCCCTATTTTGTTCTAAGAACTTGTTTAAAGTAATGCCAGCTGCCTAAAGCACAGTTACTGTATGTACAGCACATGTTAAGCTTGTCAAGTGCTTCTTTCTCTGGAAGCATCAGAGGCTGGATTAGGATGGAACTGTGCAGCCGGGCACTGCACAGCTTGGTTCTTGCCCACCTGCAAGAAGCACAGCCTGGTTCCTCCCTCCCCTGCCAAGGGAGATTGCTAGAACATTCTGTCCTTCTTAGTGATGAATAAAAAATCAAACACTCGTTAGCACCTTCAGAAGGTAATTTATCTTGTGTCTGATACACAGAATGCAAGCCTTGTCTATCTGCCTCTCTGAACTTGCTCAGACTTGGAGCTAGCGAGTAGGGAAAATGCTGGCACTTCTCCAGGTGCACTGCGACAAAACCAAAGCCACAACAAACAAGATGGAACTGAAATTTCATTTCCTCCCTTCCACAGATGCTCAGGACCAGGCCTTTTTCTTCTAGTTAGCAATTGATGGTACCAGTGCAAGAGGAAGAAGGGCAACAGGTCCTTCCACTGACTTTCCCCCTTGAGGGCCTTTATTGGTGCCACCACTGGCACACTTCTGTCCTTTCCCAAAGCCTGGAACTCCAGGTAAGTCTCCTGGGCTGATCACCTGGAAAGCTATCCTGGCTGCTTAGAAGTGGAGGGAGATGAAAGTGATACGGGAGTGGTTCAGTGTTCTGGGTACATTAAACTTTTTTATTCTAGCATATTATGGAGAAGATTCATCTTTCAGCATCAAAATGATTGACATTTCTGTTTCCACCTTCTCTGTCACCAAAGAAACACAATTCAGCACATCTACAGTGGTTTCGTTCATAGATCCAAGACTGGGTGAGGTTTTTCATAAACAACTAATGACTGTGACTGCCTCTAGATGCTCAGCTTGGGACACAGCAAGTGTCAATTAATAAACAGTGAAAAAACACACTTATCTGAGCCCTGCTCTACTGAAAACCCAAGTCCTTCTGAGGTGCCCTGCTCTGGGGACCAAGTCAGCCAACTTTAATTACCACTCACACTTCGCAAATTCGTCCACGGTTTGAAAGATGGATTTGCTTGCCATATAACCCTACAGCAAGGTCCCCTGCTTCATTTTTCTGACATAAATTTCTGTGCATGTCAGTTTGCATTAATATCATCATATTAGCTATATTTCTCCAATATTTCTGTAAACAGACTGCCAAAATATACTCACAAGCCCAGTGGAAGGGGCACTTAGAACCAAGAAAATAATAGTGGAAAATAACAAACTATTTTCTGGATTATATACGTGCAGGAGTGAAAGTTTTGAACAATTCATTAGTCCTCACACACAGTTATTTTAGGTAAAAGAGAATTAAATTATTTTCTAATGAGAAAGAAAGTTGTTCTGCTTGACAAGGTAGTAATGAGTAGTGGCTTTTTTACTGCTGCTGCTGCTGCTAAAAGCAATATAAATGCATTTTAAAAAACCAAGTAAGATCCATCTCTTTCACCAGCAGAAAACAAACTAGCAAGTAGTTTGCAAGCAGTATCTTCTCAATGCTTCTTTTATATATTTTAATACTTTTTAAATAGAAGTGACTTTGAGCAAGCGAAAATAAATTTTTAATACATTGCAAACTTCATTTGAATGGTGGCCAGAAGACAAAAACTTCTTGCCATCTTACCATGAAAGCAAGTAAAGATACTGTGGAGAGAGCTGCATTACAAGCACATGAAAAATCAGAGTGGTCAGACACTACTGAAATAAAACTCACTTCAGTATTCTTCATATTTCTAACTACAGAAATAACTATGTGACAGCATAAGAAGGACAGGAACACTTTCATGGAGTAAAAAAAGATTAAATGCTCCAGATGTACAAACAATTTGATTATACTCTTTTCCAACTGTCTCCCTACCCAATTTTTGGAAACTGCCAGATGCTACTAGAAATCATTATATATTTGTACACTGCATATTTCATTGCTAAAATAAAATTAACATATAGAGCAGCAAATAGGGTTATCTGTCTCTCTTCAGTGTTGCACCATAAGCATACCAGATTGTCAGCTGGAAGTAAGAGTTATTACAAAGTTCTCTACAGATCCACACTCACAGAGACTGACAGGATAGCACCGACTACATTGAGAAGAAAACAATTTGAACGCCGTAGAGCCTCCTCAACGGCGTTGACTTACAGTATACTTCTAAGTAATTCCACTTAATATCATATCAGATACACCTTTTACTGACACTCCTCCTTTAAGATGTTCCATGGTTGATTTTCAGTCTAGTCTTCAGTGGTATCAGGTAAGAACCTCCATATTAATAAAAAAATTGGAACTATACAGTCTCTCTGTTCCCTGCTGCAAGTCAGGGCATCTCAGATACAGAATTAAAGGTTAGCACAGCTTTCATCTCTTTAAAGCAATGGCAAATCCTTTTATGAATGAGTTCCAAATACTTGAATAGAATTTTCTTTTTCTTACTTTCCTAAGTAAGAAAACCTTTTTTTCCTAAGGATCTGAAAGGGCCATGAAGGGTGCAGAGTTGGCAGACATTGGCAAATATTGTATTCATGAGAGAAATGTTAAAAGCCTGAATAAATGTAGCCCTCTAACTCTTTTGTATTCATTTTTAAGCAAGCTGATGTCTGGGAATCTTTGTAGAAAGAGGTTTTGGGTCTCAATCTGCATCTCAAGTCTTTCATGATGAGAAATCTGTAATTCAACCCACCCTGAATTACAATTGCAGCAAGACCATGCGTCACTGGTAGAAAAGATGTTATTGATGGCACCATCTATATTATTGCTGCTTGATCCAGCCTAATGATGAAGATCTGGAAGTGTTACTAATATGCAACATAGCTCTATACAGCGTGCATTTCATAAATCTCCCTTCTTTCATGCATATTGCTGCTACTGTCTGCAGAAGTAAGAACTGACTGATTATGTTGTTACAAGATACTTTTATTATTGGAGGGCTTGAATGATTTTCCCTTCTGAGATATTCTGATAAATAGCACTGCTCTGCCATTGGCGGGGGGGGATGGGGAGCAGAATGCTTCCCCCTAAACTGCAAGTCCTACAATGAGCTGAGTAGTAGATGCTGGCTCCATCTCTACCATAACTTTGAGAGCTCGCCAGTTCTGCCTCCACCAGCCCTCTGCAACTTCTCCAAGACCAATAGCTCAAGAGCCCTACGAAGGCTGTACCCAGGTCATGTTACTCCAAAAGGTCTCATCTTTCCCCTGTCACCACTGCCAATACAGTTTATCATTTCTATCAGCTTCTTGGACTGTGAGACATCAGCAGCTCATTAGGACACAGGAACTGTCACTTCCAGTCAGGCTCCATCTACAGATGGACTAGAAGGCAGCCACTGACATATCCACGTTAGGTTTAAGGACACTGCACAAAGCTGACAAGGACTCCTGGGTCCCCATGGATGACCCCAGTCAGTCATGCCTCTGGCAACTGCAGAATGGCTCATATGCCAATTGAGCAAGAGGAAGCAGCTCTGTTCTGAAGCTTCAACACAGCAGAATTTCTCACAGACTGGCCTTGCTCCCACTTTTTCCTAAGATATGGAAATTATTAAAAAAAAAACCCATCTTTTTCTTTCAGGAAAAGGATTATTCCCATTGGAACACATATATAACACAAGAGAGTTTATAAAAACAGAGAAAAACCTATATGCACCTTTCCCAGCTATTTTCATTCTGCCCAAAGCTTTTGTCCAAAACCACTTCCTTCTCAGTTGTTTCTGCATCTTGTATGTCTATGGGGCCCAGAGGGAGCAGGGAGAGCCCCTCCTCAACAGAACAAACCACACCAAACCTCTGCCTCTACACAAGAGATATGTAGAGAAGCTGATCTTGTTGAGCTCAAAGCAAACAAGGTCCAATGTCAGCCTGCTGTCACTTACAGCTGAACAAACTAACATTCAGTCCAAACCACCTAATAAGCAAGTTCAAATTTTCCTTCCTTTGCTACATCATGAGCCTTGTTATTTATACAAACATTCAAATTCTCATTTTGATTGATATTGATTTCACAGTGTTCAGTTGCACTGAATGTTCCCTTCTGCCCATGAAATAAAACAAGGAATGGGGTTACCTCATTTTGGATTACATTTCACAACATAAATCTTTGTTTAAATCTTTTTCAGACCTACACAACTGAGACATAATCTCATTTTCTACAATGCTGAGCAAAGAAAACGAGAAGCTCACTCTGCCATGCATGCTATTCAAAGTGCACACTTTTGGACTGCAGGGTACTGTTGATATTTGTTCAATACAGGTGGGTGGTTTCATTTTGATTTGCTTTTAATAGATTTTGCTAGAATATGAAGGCCAAACAAAGGCACAGAATTTTTGAAAAAGTAACCATTTAAAAATGTGCCCAAGTGTGTATGCTTGGAAATTGCTCGACCAGTTAGCTGCCTCCAGCTCCCAAAGACACTCCAATACAAAAGGAAGTATTTTCCAAATGAAAACTATAAAAGCAAATGAATAAGAAGTTTGAACTTTTTTCATGAAAACTTTATAGAAAATTATGCCAAATAATTTGCTAAACACAAGGAGAGAAAAAGAAAAGGTGCTATTTATTGTATGTTGATTGCTACAAAGAATGATTAATTGACTGGTTGCCAACCAGTCTCTCACTGTTTAGATGTTTAATGAGTGTGTGGGATCACAGTTTTGGGGAAAACAGGGACAAACCACACACTCAGAACCAAGTTTCCAGTGTGACACATCCAGTATTAAGAAGACAGCTAGTAATATACCAAATTCTTTAGAAAATCTGGCCCATAAAAGTTAGAACTGGCCCTTCTATTCCTTAATAAACTTCAGTGAGGCCCCAGAGACAACTAGGTTGAATAATTCTGCTTTTGGTTCTTCTGATACAAGATTAGTCAACATTATCTGGGGCTTTTTTTTGGTTTGGTTTTTTTTGGGGGGGGGATTTTTGGTTGGTTGTTTTCTTTTTTTTCACAGGCAGCTGGCTACACTCTGAGGACATTCTGAATGGGGAGTAACAACAATCTATTCCTGGGATAAGGGACACAAGGATTTGCTCTATTAGGGCAAATTTGCAGAGATCCCTACTCTAGAAATAGTATTTTAAATAGATTTAATAGTTCTCTTTGAACGTTGTATCAAATCATCCTCAGTCTTCTGGAACTGCTGCACATCTCCCAGTTAAACCAGATTTCTACACTAAACCAAAGGGTAAAACTAGGGCTCTGTATTGAAGATCTGGCCATTACCGTAACTTCTGAGATTAGTATCTGTATCCAACACTAAAAACTACTTTTTCCTTGTTCTCACACGCCCTTGCCAGAGGGTAGACAGGAGGTGCATTGATAGGGGACCAATTAAACTAAACGGAGCCAAAAGCAGATAAAAGCCACTCTGAAAGCAGTGAGCCAAGGCATTCCTGACACCGTAAATACTTAAAAGTGGTACAGAAGGTCAGAGGAGAAATAAATTAATAGCTCAAAACAGATCATTTGTGCCTATGCTGTTTCATTCATGAATGAATGTCATCTGTGGAAGTGTGACACAGATGAAAAAAGATTTAAGAGAGACTGAGTAATTACAGCAGTTGTTTAACATTTCTAAGCAGCTCTTTGGATGATCATTTAGGAGAATGAAGAGACAAAGCTTAAAGGCAAAGGACTGCTGATGGTTTGCAGTCTCTGAATATACTGAATGTCTGTAGCAGCTTAACTGAGGAATTACAACAGCTGCCCTTCCTCCTTTCACATGGTGTGGCTGCCTTCAAGGTCACTGGGATGCTGAAATAGCACGGATGGACTGGAATACAACGAAAGGTGTGGAAGGAGAAGAAAGATAGAAAACAGAATCAGGTAGGAAAGAAAATACGTTCTTTCTAAAGGGGAGGGACACAAAGAAATACTACATCAGGTTTCAAGCAGATCAAGGAGATAGAGTGTTGCATTCCATCCAGACAGGGTTTTTTAAAGTAGTAGTTAATAATTAAATTGTGAAGAAGCAGAGGACCAGTGTCAGAGCAAAACCTTGACAAGAAAGCCAACAGTCCAATGAGACTCAGTTTCTGAAACGCTGCCCTGAGGTGCCCAATCAAAGCACACACACCCCGGAGGGACACAGTACTGACCCTCCCAGGCACACCACTGACCCTCCAGAGAAACTCACTGTTAAAAAGAGGTCAGAAAACAGGCATTTACTTCACTCTGACTCATCTGGATCTTAAGCAAGAGTCCTTGGGGCTCTTGGTAGGGGAAGGGATGGTGGGAAGCTTTTCTGCAGTTTCAAACGTGACCTGGGGCCCTGAATGTGAACTGGAGTGAGAGGAGTGAGTGCTTCAAAACTCACACTGGTACTTCCAATACAGCCTTTAAGCCAGAAAAAACTCCACTCCAGAGTCACCATAACTGCACAACTGGGGGGAGGGAAAGAAAACAAAAAAAATGTACTTTTCTAACCGTGATAAATGGTTATAAAATGCTATCTAGAGACCACAGATGCTTCTGCCTTGGTTTACCAAAGCACACCGTGACATTAAACTGTCAGGTTGCAACAGCGTCAGAGCCCCAGACACTTTCTCTTTACCTGAATTCCAGGAGAGAATTGATGTGCTTTTGTGAAGTGGGAGCTGCTCCATCAAGGAGCCCAACAGAGACCGGCAGCAAATCTTAAAAGCAAAATAGTTAAAAGGCAAAGAAAAGCAGAGCTGGCCACATGTGGCAGTCAGACCCTTTGAGTGGCACAGTACAGGGAAGGTATTAGAACCGAATAGAAGGGTCTTAAAGCTGCACTGATATTGCTGAAGCAAAATTTACATATATATATATTTTTAGTAGCAGTAGAGGCATTTGCATTCAAAGGCAAACTCACCAGGGATCTGGACATTCTTTAACTCCCTTCACTGTGTGCTATGTACCATAACAGTGCAAAGGAACAGGCCAAACCTGCTGATCCTACAAACAATATCCAAAATGCCAATCATGGCATCAGCCTCAGAACAAATACCCTGTGTACTGCAAAAGGCAGAAAAGCAGCTGAGGCACAGCTCAGAGGCCTGAAGTAACAGCGATTCCTCAAGGATGCCAGGACTCTGTCGAGGCTCAGCTAGGTATGAAACTTTGCTCCAGGGCAATCTGACAGTGTCAGCACCAGCGACTTCCTTGGTTCACCTTGCCCAAGACCAAAAAATTTAGACAAGCAGCAGCAGCCTTTGTGTCACAGCAGCTTTATCCACGTGCTAGAAATTGAGAATCTGCATGAAGTGCTCAGAGAGTTCTTCAGCTGAACCGTAACAACGATATATGAAGTCACCACGATTGCAGCCCCTCCCATCATGAATAAGACACAGTCACAATACAGTGAAGGAGAGGAAGAAACTGAATAGGTCTGCTGGATACCACATAAAACAGAATGATGATATAAGTTGATCCAGAGGTAAAAGGTTTCCCATGCAGATGCCTGCATGACTGTTACTCATATAATTTTCTGCCCTGTGGCCAAGTGAGACATGCACACAGACCAAAAAGCCAGTCTCTTTGACCAGGCTGCGAGGAACACAGGGATAGAGATGCACTCTATAAAGATGACTAGAAGCCTTAATATATACACACATGCACACACACACACATATGGATTTGATGAAGGATATTACTATGACAGGTATATTGAACACCTGGAAGTAGGGACCAATAGGCTGCAGAACAGTAATAGATAAAAATTCCATACACAAGGGAGTGAGATATGCATGCACTGAGAAACAACAGATTCCATTTAAAAGCCACAGATTTCACTGGACTCAAGTTCTAGGCAGAGAGAGAAGAAGATTGTGATACCTGGGACTAGCCATGAGCATGACAGCGAGAGTCATGTCCTGAAAGAGGCTTGGAGGTCAGAGAGGCTGCAAGCTGAACAATCAGGGTGCCAACTATCCCTACACTGATGCGCTGTATAAGATACGAAGCTATGCATTGAAACACATAAATAATTGCCTTGCAGAGCAATTACTCAGAAAATGCACAAGAGGCAAAGCAATTCATGACTTGGTTCTGAGGAATGTGCAGGATCTGGTTCCAAATGCTGCAGAGATTCATTCTGCTATTCCCCAGATCCACCAAACTGCAGGGGCAGCACCAGTACCTTCCCACATATCATACAACTGCATTTTCTTTAAGCAAGACTCAATGTAAAGGGAAAGAAAACAAACTATGTAAAAAAATAAACTCCAAAGACGTAAGTCAACAGTTAAAGTGTTCACAAGAGGCAAAAACACTATAATGAAGTCTAATTGAATTAATATATTTAAGCCTTTTGTTATTCAATCATTCTAACAAAAGAATGAATTCCTTGACAACTAAAAGACATGTCCATCTTGGAAATACATCTAAAAAAAAAAATCAAATCAAACCACGCACTCACTGTCATATTTGATGTAAGATTACAGTAAGCACA
This sequence comes from Melanocharis versteri, assembly GCA_013397845.1. NCBI lineage: Eukaryota > Metazoa > Chordata > Aves > Passeriformes > Melanocharitidae > Melanocharis > Melanocharis versteri. The sequence continues at coordinate 1,210,536 of VZTG01003801.1, forward strand.
CAGCAGCCCAAGAAGGGCTTTTGCGGAACAATTTGTTAAACTGGCATGAAACCAGTTACTCTTTTCTCAGTAGTAGGAGGTCTGACAAATTTGTAGGATCAATAATTACCATGTAAACGGAGTGACTGAAGAAGAGACCACAACAGAACAATGAAATTAATTTTCTGCATCTATCTTTCACACTGTTGCATCATCTGCAACAGTGTGCAGAAAGCCAGTTGTGTCTGGGGCTGCATCCAAAGCAGCATGGCCAGCAGGGCAAGGGAGGAGATTCTGCCTCTCTGTCCTGCTCTGGTGAGACCCCACCTGGAACACTGCATCCAGCTCTGGGCTCCTCAGCAGAAGGACATGGAGCTGTTGGAGTGAGTCCAGAGGAGTGACACCAATGATCAGAGGGCTGGAGCACTTCTCCAATGAAGGCAGGCTGAGAGAGCTGGGGCTGTTCTACCTGAACAAGAGGGGGCTCCAGGGAGACCTTACTGAGGCCTTCCAATACCTGAGGGGGCTTATAAAAAGGAGGTAGAGGAACTTTTTATGTGCACAGATAGCGACAAGACAAAGGATAATGGCTTTAAACGGAAAGAGGGCAGGTTTAGATTAGATGTTAGGAAGAAATCCTTTACTTTGAGGGTGGTGACACACTGGAATGGGTTGACCAGAGAAGTTAGAGATGCCCCATCCCTGGAAATGTTCAAGACCAAGTTGGATGGGGCTCAGAGCAACCTGGTCCAATAAGTGACATCCCTGCCCTTGACAGGAGGGTTGGAACTAGATGATCTTTAAGGTCCCTTCTGACCCAAGCCATTCTGTGATTATATATTACCTCTTTAGAATTTACAGGAGTGACTCTAGAGGAGCTATCTCACACTGAATTTCAGTTAAACATTGTAACACATATTGAGAAAAATAACACTGGCTAATTACCAGCACCAGATGGTCTTTACCCACAAATTAAACAGAGCTCAAGTATGACACAGCTGAATTGTTAACTGTAGTAACCCCTTACAGAAGATAACACAATTCTTTTATACAGTCATGATTCATGAACCTATTGGAGAGTTTTTGAGGAATTTTATAAACATGTGCAGAAGGAAGACACAAAAAATAAATATAAACATCAAATTTCTTAAATAACTTGCCATGGGAAAGAAAAATAAGAAAGAAAAAAAAAGGTGTTCACATGGATAAACAAGTCCAAAAGACAAGAAAGAAAAGGAAAGAAGGCAGTCTCATTGCAGGCAGGTCACCAGTGAAGCATTTTGAGCCCACGCTGTTCAACATACACCTGATCTCAAGTGACCTCAAAGAACTGATAAGGTAGGTCACTGACACTGAATTATTGAAGGCTTTAAAGAAACAAACTGCAGAGAGCTTCAGATGGACCTCATGATACTGGTGACCTCATGACTGGCGAAAAAACAGCAGATGAAATTCAGTGTTAAATACACAGCAACTGAGAAAATGAGGAAAAGTCTCATACCGCATTCACAGTGATTGAATCTGAACTACCACTGGACATGAAAGATCACTGCATTAGTAACTATGAAAATGTTGGCTCAGCGATTAAAACAGGAGGGGAAAAAAACCAAAACCAAACCAAAAATAAAAACCAAACAAACAAAAAAAACCCAAAACCAAACAAGTATCAGAAGCCACCAAAAAACCAAAATTACTGTCCCATGGCATGTTTCCGATTTCCCTTTACCTAAGAATACAGAACAGAGTAAGAAAAGGTTTAAGAAGGGCAACAAAAATGACCAAAGTTCAGCAATGGCTTCCAAACACAGGACAAGAAAAAGCGCTGTTACTCTTTGACCAGAGGAGAGGACAGTCAAGAAGATCTGTGAAACCATAAGTAGCATGGCAAAGGTAAACACGTAGGGCTGTTCCTTGAGCAAAGAAATCCCTGCCAAAGGGGCAATTCAGTTACTCTGTGAAACCTACTCCCATAGGATGTAGTGAATGCCATGAGTTTATAGGGATCCAAAAGCAATTATGAAAATTAGTGGAAGTAAATCTCATTAAACCTCATTACCTCAGTAAACCTCAGGCACATGATGTGATTCCTGGGGCTCTCTTGTGCAGTGCCAGGAGTTTGACTTTGGTGATTCTAGTGGATCCCTTCCCAGTCAGGATATTCCGTGATGGCTATGGAACACAGGGAAGTGACAAGCTAACCAAGAAAGAGAACCAGGGAATTACGATTACATTCTTGTTCTGTGCTTCAGCCCTTCATCAAGCATTCACTGTTGACCACCATCATAGAGAGGCAAGTAACAAAACTAATCAGACCTTCAAAATGCAGTCTCTCTTACAGCCTACACGTTTTGCTGAAAAACTCCAACTTTGACTCAGAGACGAGAGGGTGAGATGGCAAGTCAAAGCGCATGCCGGCACACAAGCTGAAACTTCAGCAAAGCTTTCCAAGTCCAATGACATCATGCCGAAGCAGCCAGCGCTAGTCACTCTGCCAGTTCTGCTAATGGCATGGATGAGGTCATTTCTCTCCGAAAACTGGCAGTCACTTCACACTCACTCAACAATGCTGGAGAAGCAGCGGGTCATCCTTCCACACAGCGTACAGACACACTTCCAGCAGCAAACACTCCTACACACAGACCCAGAGACTCCCCGTGCTCAGGAACGCCTTTCGGAGCATCCCTTGAGAACACCAGCTCCTCTTTAAAACATACTTGTTTGGAACAGCTATGCCTTCTGGGGTTACATGGAAGAATATTATTTCTGGCCTTTTCCTCTGAACATAATGTAGGTGAAGCACACTGGCACAGATGGATTTTTTTCTGACTACTCAAATAATGCCAAAGGGCTTTCTAAAAGATTAGGAGGGCTAAAATCACCTAAAAGTAAGGGTATAGATAAGTTAAGAATAGCTACTCTAAACAGGATTGCTCACACTCTGCATTTCTTAAGGAATCTTCAGGAAGTTATTTTGTAAGCTTAAGGACATCTCACCGGTACACAGATTTGTAAGACAGTGCCTAATAGACTGACCTGGGATCCCAGTCCTGTCATCATCAGCACATCTAATTATGCAGTTTAGTTATACAGTTTATGCACTAACTATTTTTTCCTAGAACTAAGTAGTTTTAGAATTTACTGTGCCACAGCCACAGGTCTACTGGCAGAAAGAAAAAAATAGTTTGTTCCTAGCTTTACCAATGGTTTATCACTGGTTGAACAAGTATTTCTGTACTTGCTAAATTCCTCTTTATAATGATCCAAGAGGATTTGATATAAGCAACTTAGAAATTCTTTACAAAAAATTCAGAGCAGAGTATTGCAGTCCTGTGTATTCTATTCATAAACCCCGAACACCCACTTTGTGGTTGCACAGAAAAAAACCTATTTATGCTGAGCTTTCACAATAATTTTCATTATTCCCGACAACAGCAGCATTCAAAGAGAAAAATTAGCCAATTTAAAAAGAAAAAAAAGAATGAAAAAAAAAACCCACTCAGCCTCACGCTGTTCTCCTTGCCTTTAAGTGCCGGCAACACCACCTACAGGAGATCATCTCCTCATTCCAGGGTGGGGAATGTGGGTATTTTCTTCTGATTCTTTCTAGAAGACCTGTGGTGAAACAAGAATGGAATGACAGACACATTTGGTCTACAGACTTGGCTGCCACATTTTCTCAACTTGGAAGGAACTGGAATAAATAAAAATCCTCTTCTGAAGGACTCCATTTCATGTTCACATACTGGCCTACCATTACCTTAACAATACTTTAACAATAAGAATTTAACAATAAGTAAAAACCCCAAATATCAACAGAGTAATTCTCTCATATTTTCTTCTACCATGTAGCCAAAGCAAAAATGTAAAGAAAATCAGGATAACCTCTCAGGAGAGATCTATAAAAAATAAAACCACATCATCTTGATGGGAAAGATCGAACCATTAAAAAGGTATCTGCATAGTATGTTTTCTGATCTTTTTTTCAAAAACATAACTAAACTCCTAACTATGTCAGAATTGTCTGTTCTCTCATTGTTAAACACAATGAGAAGAAAAATCTCTTTTCTTTTTTTTCAGTTCACAATGGCACATTAAAAGCACCAGCAGATATCTTCGCCAGTACTCCAAGGTTGCACTACAAGGTTTCAGCCTTATCATAACCCAAAAAACCCTGCTTATTTCAAGATCAACATTATTCCAAATGGCTATCACCTGGCTGCATCCTAAGATTTTGCTGTCATGGAAGCAAAATGCTGCACTGAATAAGGCCGATGCACGGCAGGCAGACAGGAATACTGCAATGGACACCTCTCTGCTCTTTCACAGCCATGCAAAGCCCCAGGACAGCCTCAGTACTACTTCACCTACTCAGGTTCCTGCTGGAAGAAACTCTTTGTGCAGGCTGAAGGAGAGTTATGAATAAATACAGCTTCTGGCAGACTGTAGCAGAGGAGGAACATCCAGAATAAGGGCTCAGAAGCTCATTTGCCTTACAACTAACAGAGCACAACGTGGGAACATATTAGAGTATAATCAAGACAACTATATCAGGTAATACACACCATAAATTTCAACTAAGCCAAAAATCAGAAGGTGGCAAGATTTAAACCGAAAAAATCATCTGATACTAGGGGGAAAAGTGAATAAGCAAGAAACCAGTTTCCAATTGCTAATCCCACAGATCTCAGGCTTTGGGACCTCAGATGTTTCCAAGAAATTGTGTTCCTTCATTTATTCTGGATCATTTGCAGTGTGTTGTACATCTGCATCTTGATAACCAGCAAGGGATATCCAGCAATACACACAGGCCTGTGATTTTCTGCTGTGCAAAGCTTTCTCTTCTCACAGTTCCATTGTGTCCAGAGAACTGGACATTGAAGCTGTCCCTGCCTGATGCACCATCTCAGATACATTAGTTATGTACTGCATCACCAGCCACCAGGCATGAGAAAAATGCATTAACGTGGTGCAGCTGCCAGCATGGATGACATGAAAGCAGACGGGCACACAAGGTGACCACTTCTCCGAACGGAGCCTCCAAACGCCCTGACGCCAAATCCCGCCGGCTGGCTGCGAGCTCCAAGCACAGCCTTCCTCCACGGCCGGAGCATGTGCGGGGTCTCTCTCACTTCTGCTCGGGTGCCTAAATGAAAGCGGAGCTTACCGGGCCACAGCACGGAGCGCGGCCCCGCACCGCCCCCCCGCCCCGGCAGGGATCACCCCGGTAAAGCTGGCGGGGCGCCACGACACCGAGCCACAGCCGCCCGTAGCACCTTCCCGGGATCTCTGGCCCCGAGGAAGGCCCCCGCACACAGAACAGAGCAGCGAGTGCTGGAGGACCGACCCTCCGCTTGTCCCCGGCCGGCGGGGAATGACAGCCGACAGCAAACGCACATCCCCCGCCCGTGGAAAAGCAGGTGGCGGTGCCACCGCTCGGAAGGCACGGGGAATCCCATGGGAAGGAAGCACAGAACTGGCTGCCCTGCAGGACCTGATCTAGCGACACAGCATGCGAGCACACTGCTCACGGCAACCGAGACAGTTTGTTTTCAAGAGTAACCGCATTACAGAGGCACAAGGGTAACACAGAGGGCAAAGCTCATTCAATAGGTAAAATACAGACTGTGGCTCTCAATGCAAATGAGCATTAGTTATTGGTTTCACAGTGCCACAGGGAGAAGGACGGATCCTTGCAGTCATCCCAAAATGGACTATATCAAGGAGTAGTAATTTCTGCAGGGCTTTTGAACCACCACCATTTCCATATGATTCATGAACGGCAAGCTGTATTAAAACCTGCAAGTGAAGGCTGTCCTTTGATACTGCCCAGTTTTAGATCTGATTATTCCCCAGGGTGAAGGTAATTCCCAACAGCCCCACAAGCAGAGAGAGGAGAGGTACCCACCTCCTCACCTGCATCAGTGCCTTCAGCTGTGGGTACCGCTCAGGCTGGAAAGGTGCTCAGTCCATAGGGAGGGTACAGGCATGAGCTGTACTAACCAGGAGCTGCAGAGAGGCTGCACCCCAAAATCCAGCCCAGGAGAACAACCACAGCTTCAGCAACAATCACCCACATCACATCAACAAAGACTCAGAAAGCAGGCAGCAACACAAGCAAGTGCTTTCTCAGGCCTCCGAAGGCCTGATGCCAAATCCCGCTGGCTGGCTGCGAGCTCCAAGCGCAGCCTTCCTCCACGGCCACAGCACATGTATGGCTTCTCTCACACTTCTGCTCTGGTGCCTAAATAAAAGCGGAGCTTATGCTGTCATCTCCCCATTGAACCAAGCACTCCTACTACCTAGTTTTATGAAGCTCGTAGAAGCTTAATTATTTTTTGACACACGCCTTCCCTCCCACTGCATTTGCCAAAAATTACTAAAGTTTGCCAGCAGACTCAGAAGTAATTAGCAGAAGACACACACAAGGTAGCAAGATTACCCCAGATAAATTTCCTTTGGAAACCAGGCTAAAAATTACAGCATTGTATTTATTAAAAGAATCCCCTGAAGCCATATTTGTGACTGCTATACTGCTGTTACTGGCAATAGAGCAGATTTTTAAAGCAATTTTTGGAGGATCATATTTGGTTTATACAAATCAGATTAATTTCACCCCTTCTAGCTACAAGCCAGCCATTTATGAACATTTTTCTCATCTGTTAAATGGGGATGATAGGTACTTACCTACCTTAGATGTGGTCTGTGTGCAAACACAGTGGTATAAATATCTTTAAAGCATTGCTCTACATAAAAAAATATTATTATAAATATTGCTGTAAGATTAGCACATACACATTTTACACTTTTTGAATGGCTGCAACCTTTTAAAGATAGAAGCACAGCAGAGCACTAATCCTAAGGTGCATTTAAGTGTGATACCAAGGAAATAATTTCTTTAGCAATCTTTCACCAAGTTAGCTTGCTGCTGCAATTTAACTCAATACTTAGGAAGAGAGAGTGTTTTATTGGAGAGTTACATTGCTTTTAAGAATGTCTGACAAAGAAATAATGGGCTGGTAAACGTTTCAAGTGGGCCTTTCTCAAACATTTCCTTCTTTGTTGGTGCTCACTGCCAAAAAGTGCATCTCCTTATCCTTGAACTCATCTCAGTCATGCCACTGCTTAGTGAAAGGCCTGACTGAAATTCAGTCAGTATTTCCAACACATCCAGACCCATTCCTCTTCCTGCTCCCTACTGTCTTCTTGAAACCTCAGTGGAACTCTCACAGATGCTGCTTGTTGACTTGCAAGGTGAGATAAACCTGCCTCGCTGCTGCTCACACAGGGGGCAGGTGGTGGGGATGACACCTTTCCTTCTGGCACTCATGGATATCCAGGGATGGTGCACGTGCTTCACACAGGTGGGGAAGAACAGGAGGCTCTGGAAAATGGGTGCAAACTCTGCAGTCTTTGAAGAAGAACAAGCAGTTCGAGAAAGGTGTTTACACCCCATACAAGCATTGTAGATCTTTCCCCTCCCTCCCCCAATACACACCAGAGGACTTTGGAGCACAAAACTGTCCTTACGTGCTCCACAACATCCTGGCCGTGGTAAGAAGGACCATCACTTACTTCCCCACTCCTCCCTCTCCCCAGTCCCTGCTGCTCTGCCTGCACAGGGTTGCACACAGCATTAATCTGTCAGCTGGGTGAAAAAAACCCTGCATATGTGTTTCCCAAGTCATCAGTCAAACAATGGTGGCCTGCCAAATCCCCCCAAATAAGCAACTAATGCAGCATTGTCTTTTTAATTATGAAAGATTCCTATCAGCTTACCTGAATGCGTTTTGGACTTCCCACTTGTGCCCTCATTTAATTACTTAATTATGAGGAATTAAGAGCCAGTATTTTCAATGAGCACTGAGAAGTCTCCTGTTCCTTTGCATGTACCCAGTAATTGTTATATTACAGATTTAGCAAAGGCGTATTGCAATTGCAGCAAAGTTCTAAACTAGCCAGTTATTTCCTTTTCCAGCAGGCATTCATTTTGCAAGACTTTAACTTATCAATGTCTCTTGTCATACACAAAACTACAAGCTCTCTACAAAGATGTAAGATGTGAAATTACAAAATAATCATTGCTTATTGTCATTTGGGCATGTTTTATGCACAAATATAAGAATTCAAATGAGAAAAGAAGTCAGAAAAAAACAACATTTAATTACAAAAGAACTTTTTTTAAATTAAAAAAAAAATAATGGCACTAAACAAAAAACAAAGTTATTTAAGAGATCATAACCACAGGTTGGTTGCAATTTTATACTGAAACTGTTAGGAACAGCTGTTCCTATCATCTGCACTTTGCTCCTGATTAAAATAACACCTAGAGTTCCAGTAACAAGTGATCTCCTACAGAACTATAATGTATTATGAAAACACACATCATTTTTGTATTACATGTCAAAAAAACCCCTTATATTTATTACATTAGGTTCATAAATGTTTACCTAAGCATTGTACTGTTTTGCTACTCTATTCCTTACATTTGAAGAACAGGGAGTGTGGTTTGTTCTACAGACAAAAGTGATTTGTCTTAGAGGATTTGCCAATAGTGGCACAGTGCTATGCCACGTGGGAATACCCAACTAGATGGAGCATCCAGGGCAGTACAGTCACATTAGAACAATTTCCTCTCTTACTCATCCTGCTTTTCAGAACCAACCAGTGCAGTGCTTCTTCTTCATATGAAGACAGCCTTTGACTTTAACAAACAATAAATATGCATGGCCCCAAAATTGTTCATGTGCTGTGGATAACTAATCAGCAGATGTCTAGTTTTTCTATGACCTTTCAGAGTTCTGTTTCACTGCTTGTATATAAAAGGGAGAGTTCCAGTGGTTACTTTGTCAACACAGGGCCCATATCCAAAGCTCAGCAGAAAGGTCCTTTATTCCTTTAATCAGCTTTGATCATGTAAAAAAAATGTCATTCAGTCCTTGATTGTATGTAGAATATTCCCTAAGAGGTCAATATAAATCTCTGTGTGCATTGAAAGAAAGTATTTCATTCCAAGGGTACAATTTCACAGTAGTTACTTCAGGTAGTCAGCACGCAGGTGTAAGCACTTGAGCACAGCTGAGCTAGTGTACAAATAAATTGTAAAGTGGTACACAAGCTAGAGAGCCCAAAGGGTTGCTGTGGGACTGGGGCTCTGGAGCTCCAAGCCACAGCTCTTTGTGCTGCAACAAGCCCCTAAGGCTATAATTCATTTTCAGTGAATTCCATCAGGAGCTTTCAGTCCTTTCCTGAAAAGGGATGGATTTGCAATAGTTCTGTGTTGGACTACCAATTTTTGAAGTGGTTTAAACAGCATCTGTAAGCATCAGGGAAATCAGAACTTGATTTCTAGCCTCATCCAGGATAGACCAGATATAAAGCTGATGGTAGGTAATATCCACAGTAGACCCTTACACTGGTTTTGAGTGAAAAGTTTAGTGGCTTGCTACCTATGAAATTTAGACTACGGTTTCCTTCCAGTTATTTTTCCTGAAAGTTTTTATTATGCTAGTAGTTGAAAAGTTTTGGCAGTTCTCAAAACTCCGTCTATCAGATGTCCAAAAAACCTGAAATCAGCGTATGTAACATGGCTGCATATCACTGCTGAAAAACCTAAAAGGTTTTTCTAGTGCATGACAATATGCCAGAAAGGACAATGCCAAGAGTAGTGAGCTTTAAAAAGACTCACCTTGTCACGTGATCCTTTCTTTGCTTTTTCTTTCATTCTTTTTAAATAATCTCAAGAGCACAATCAACTGGAGTAAGAATAAAATTACTTAAAAGATCTAGCAAAAAAGCTGCATAGAAAGCATTTTCACAGTTGTTTTTAAATAGTTTTCATCAAACTTTAAATTAGGAGTTCCAAAGACAAAATACATTGCATTGCAGTTTTTTCCTGTGAAATTCACACTTATTTGGGAAATTCATATGACTGGGTTAGGTATTTTTAATACTGTACCATTCAGAAGTGCTGATCGGGATTTGGTTCTCTATTGTACTAGCATTGAAAAGACCTATATGAACACAAAATGCTACACAAACAGATTGTAGATCTCTAATATAAAGAGTTTAAACACCTGTTTGAAAAATAAATTCTTCTTAAACAAGACCTACCAGATGGGAGGTAGATTAGTGCCATTAAAATATTTAAGGTACTTACATATAAAATATATAAGGTACTTATGCTCGTTTCAAACATGGGTGGGAAAACTGTGCTATCTCCAAAATTCTGCTGCAAGTAAAACTATTGGGTCACCATCATTTTTTTTTTTTAACTGGATAAAGTTCTATTAATATACATAATGGTTGAATGTTGAAAGGACACACTATCCCTTTGAAACATTCAGCCTTACAACATAAGTCCACAGGTTGGAGGTTCTGCCATTAGTTGTGGTCTTAGCTCTGCTTAGGTTTTATAACCCACTCAGCATTTGGGTTGAGCTGGTATAGGTCCTTCATGTAGGTATCATCATCAAGGCAGCGTTCTCCTAGAAACAGAAAAGACCTGTGATTACACCAGTAAAAAAAGAGAAAGAAAACAACTTTCAAAGTTCCTGTTACTGTTTTACATTTACATTTACATTTTCAAAGTCTCTCTGTGCTGTTTAACAAAGGACAGCGCACATAAAAGTTGGAGGTGCTCCTACCCTTCTGTCTGCCTTGAGGAGGAAGGGGACAAGAGGAAGAACAAAGGAGAGGAGGGGCTGTTCTACCTCTGTGACACATTCTAGGTCAGATTCTTCACACAGACCATGCAGATGGGAACTCTCCTCTGCGAGTAAAAATGGAGCAATGTCCTGATCCTCTCATGATTATATCCAAAAACTATGTTCACATTTGCATAGAAGCCCATTAAAATTTCAGGTTATTTCCCCCTTTTGAAATGCTAAGTTTGTGCAAGGTTTTTCCTTGCTAAGAAGGTGTTACTCTCTATCCTCCTCCTCTTAAGTTAGTTGTTCTGCATAGCACATGTAATAGTTGCTGTCCTAGGAGGGGAAAGTAGAACACTGTTCTTGGTGCACTACAGGCAATTAACTTATGTCTAGTACTATGATGAAAATAGCACACGCTGATCCATCAAGATCTGCACATTCTTCCCATGCCCCTACAGGCAAAGCATTATCTCATGCATTTGCAGCTCTACATCACAGTCCTTCTTCTACTCCACTGTGCAAGTGGTTGGGGTGGATGGCTTGGGTCAGACAGATGTTTCCAGTACTTGCACTCCTGACATGGGAGGCAAACACAGGCGGAATGCTGCAGCTGAGTTTGTCTGCCAGCTCTTTGGACTCCCTGCACAGAGCAGGCAAGAAGGCAAGACTCCCTGCCCAACCATGCACAGTCTCCACCTGCTCTCTCTAGGATTTTAATCCCAACCTCTGTGACCAGTACTGCCCATGTACTAGGTCCTCTCCTCCACACAGCGCAGCATGTTCAGGCAGTGAGAGACAGGGACAGTGCTTTGCCATGTCCCTATCCAGCCAGTCCTGGGCACAAAGCAGTGACAGAAACCCCATTCAATGCCCTGAAGTCCTACAGTGTACTGGCTACTCAAGAGATACCTGGAGACGTCAGCAGCTGCATCTGCTAGGGGACAGGATCACAGCATTGTGCTTGTTACAATTAGGAGCATAAGTGTAAGGACATGAGTGTGTCATGAGGCCCTCGAGTCTTCTTGTTATGGGCTCCCTCAACATGAGGCAGGCACATTGGGAAGAGAAGCAGATGGCAAAGGTCAGGCCACCTGGTTTACTTAAACTTGTATGGCAGGTTAAAGGCAGGGAGTTTCTCTTACCTCAGCTGAGAGTATTAATAAGGACTAGTAAGGACTGATTAAAGTTGAAATTCTCTGGAAGTAAACCAATCACAGAAAACATCTAAGCTTTCTAACCTATATCACAACAAAACAAACCTGCAACGACCCGTGCACTTTCTCTAAGAGAAATACAATTTCTGTCACATGTTTAAAGTAACAGTAGGTTGTTCCAATTTCACTGGAATTCTGTTACAAAACTTTTTTTCCTGCAATGATTACACCTCTGTAGAATAAACAAGATATTCCCCCCTTTTAAAAAAGTCTTACGTCTGAGATTGTGACCTGTTTTAACAGGCATAGGAAATGTATATACATACTGGATTTGCAAGAGAACACATAATACATTCATCTGGCATCCAACTATCTTGGTAACTTATTTACCAGACTTAGTAAAAACACTAAACCATACCTGTTGCAGGAAACAGGTAAGTGCTATTTTTAATTAAGTCTTTTGGTTTAGACAAACACGCAAAAAATTATTTATAATAGTGATTAGAATAAAAGAAAAATGCTAGAAGTAGCAATTTACATATGGAATTGAAACTTTCAAAGGACAGAAGTACTGCATGTAATTTTATAACTCCAAATATGTTTAACAGGTCGCAGTTATGGAAAAAGGTGAATGTAAGTCCAATCTACTACTGCTTTCTAGTTCTCTTTTTGTTTTCCTGAGCATATGAAAAATACTGTGATTAGAAACTGATTTCTATGGCAAAAGAGTCTTGCATTTGTGAAAGAAAATTTTAGAACTGTGTTCAAAATTATCCTTGGCATTAACTTTGCTGATCTGCTATTTACTTTAATCAAAAGGGTCTGGACTAGGCAGAGCAGGAAAGACTGCTGGAAAATTTTATCACATAGTCATCTTTCTGGCTGAGCATTTTCTTCCCCCTAGAAGAACCTGCAAGTGACACTCAAATGCCGAACATGAAGGACTGTAAGTTCACTTATTATGCCTCAATACAAAGGGATGAATAAGATGAACTTGAAGCACCTTTGTATCCAACCTTTCTGTGCTTATTCACTGTACATATGTATCAGGAACATCTGTTACACCTGCCAACTTCCTCTGGGACAGATAATAATATACCACTAGTATAATGATCACACCAACATCTCTGCTGCCCTCTCCACAAGTTTAACTGTCTGCCTTAGTGTCAGGGGGAACGAGGGACATGAATAAAAATGCAACCACAGTGAAGCCCATGGACAATGTGCCAAGGAATCCGATTCTAGCAAAAGAAGTTGTTCAGAAGCCATTCTTACCAATATTTCCTCCTATTTCATAAAGAAAGACGTCTTCTTTCTTGAGTGTTTGGACATTTCCACTGTAGGGAACAGAACACAATGAACAATGATATTACAAAGGAGCTTGTGGATCAGCCACCTAGACATGTCTGGGAGAAGTCATGCTAATTAAGATCAGCACTGCACCCATCACAAACCCTTTGTGTGTACGCTTACTGATACAGTCAGTGAACAGGAATACCCTTGCATGCCAGTACAGATGAACAGTCCTGCAAGTGAGCAATACACTACAGAAAAGGTAAAATAAGATAAATGTGAGGAAACTGCAGGTTTTAGAAAAGAATTTAATAGTTATTAGCAAGTAGCTTGATATTTACTCTCTGATTTTTCTTTTACTGCAAAAATAAGTATTTCCCTCAAATACTCCATGTTTCAGAAAAAGCCTTATGGCTGGGTGGGAGAAACTACATTCTTGCTGGATTTAATTGTACTGCAACTAAAAGAAGTAAAAGACAGTGGAAGAATAAAGTCCCTGTATTACAAAGGGATTCTATTATTCTCACTGCTTAATTGTAATAATATATGCTAAAGCCCAGCCAGAAAACAACTTTCTGACAATGGTGTAAACCTCTAAAAGCAGCATTTAGGAAAAAGCAGCTTCTTAATCTCAACTAGTGTACCATATTATTGCTTTAGCTGAATAGTTAGTTATGATGAACACATGTGTTAATTTTATTTTTTTTCCAAAAGATTGATTAAAATTTCTCCCCTTCTAAATGCATTTGAATGACTAAAATGTAGCTTTCCTCTTAAATCATTTAATGTGCATGACATTTGCACATCATTACACTCCAATACCTATCATGCCGTTGTATATAAATGCATTATTTAAAAAAAATATATTTTCTTTCTTCTTTCCTCATTCCTCTCTTTTCTTGGAATTCCCTTCTGACTTGTCCCCAGAAAATTACAAAACTATTCCTGACCCATCAGATTAAATAGCAATTAATTTTTCACTAACAGCACTCATGTATTCCTGAAGGCATCCTGAGCTCTAATGACATTTAAAAGCATTAACTCCTCAAGTGAGTATTTTGATGGCTAAATTCAGCCCAAAAGTTCATGAACTGACCTGGACTTTGAGTATTTTAAAACTTTTTTCTTGATATAATAAATGAAGAGACACTTCTCCCGACATGATAACAAAACAAAGATGTGTTTATACCTTTTCTGGCTGAGAAACCTGGCTACTATATCACCGGCTTTCAGTTCTTCTGTCAGCTGTATTGCCATGGAAACTTTGGAAAGATGAGGCGCTTGCACCCGTATCACTCCCTGAGGAACATCAGTCTGCAAAGCAATAAGAGTGTTGGAACAAAGCTGCTAGCAGCTGGCTTTGATGAGCTTCTCAAAATACAGTATGGAATAAGTAAGTACAGTGCTCTGTACTTCACTATCTACTACACTTCACTACAAACATACCATAACTACACAGCAGTTCAGTAAATTACATCCGACCTTCAAAGCTCTTTTTAACAACAGGGAGAACTTCAGAACAAAGGAACAGTAGTGTTTAATTATTTTTCAAAGATGTTACGAATAACAATAACAATTATGCTATATAAAGAACACACTTTGGTACAATAAGAAGCATGTGACACTGATATGGAAAAGTCTTGCTGCAGGCATGAAAACCAGGCAATGCCTCCGTACCAACCCTCTGCTAAAACTTCTGGAAGAAACCTGTCCAGTTTAATTTAATCTGAACTTCCTGCCAAAAAAACCCAAAAACACAAAGTACTCATGGATCGATCTACTTTAAAGGATTCTTCTTTCCTCTTTGTAAATTTCATTTTTTTAAAAACAGATATTCACTACTGGAGGTTTTTCTCCCTACTTCATATTGTCCAGAATATATTCAGCTAGCCAACCTGCAGGTCTGACCATATAATGGATTTGTATTTTATTTTAACCCACAAGTCCTTGATGATGAATATTAATCATATTAGCTACAGAGAAGGAGGGCTCCAAAGGATGGCTTTTCTGTTCAACTTGCAGGTACACGACATTTGAAGTTACAAAAGGTGTAAATTATTTGTGAATAAGGTCCTAATTTCTGTTCCTGGAAATTTTTCTATTCCTATTACATTAGCATTTACCCAAATGTACTCATTTGGATAGGAAAAGAAAGTAGAAGTCTCTGTACTCGAGGTTGATTATGACAGTTCATTCCCTTCTTTCCCACTCCACACCCCTCCATTTACCCAAGCGCAAGGCTGAACATTTTTCCTTCCATAATCAATGAATAAATCTGGGCACCTGTGAATCTAGAAGAGCTTCTCTGAAACCATCAGAGTTAAGCGAGTATAGAACAAGTACAAACGTGAGCAGAATCAAAAGAATAGCTTCCTGAGAATGCTGAAGGCTCATTACTATACAGATGATGAGTTATGGTAAGCAATTTTAACCAAACAATCCTTTTGTGTCCAGTCTTATTATTTATCGATTTAAAAATACTACACATCATAACTATTTCTGTCTAAAGCAGTAAGAATCATCATATTGAGAATCTGCTATATAGTAATTGTGGAATCAAAGATTCGTAAGATTGCAAGAGATCTCTATGAGATTTCCCCTAGATTTATCTCTTGATTTGTCAAATCTGTTCTTTAAGGCTTCCACCTACAGAAACAGTGTCTGTAGCCATCTGCTAGGTAGTAAATCCTGCTTAAAATTTTTTTGCCTCTTTCCAAACTTTTGGGATCCTGGCAAAAAGAAATTAACTTTTTATGGATGAAGTGATTATTTATAGATGTCACCAACCAGTCTTCTGTCAAGTTCACATTGGTAAATTTAAACTAGCTTTCATTTCTGTATACAGTTCTTTATCGTTTTGTCTCAGTTGATTTTAGTAGAGTTTCTCCAACTTTCAGCTGGATAACTTTTTTTTTGCTACACAGCAGGCATATGATAAATTATTTAAAAATCAGTCTGCTTTGAGTATACGAGAGAAAGAACAAGAAATGTCCACAGAGCTCTAACATTATGGTCACAGATCAAACAGAATAATTACTTTGTTTATCCACAGAGAATCATTATTAGCTCAGCTAATTAATGCATTTTGCCTCTTTCACCACCTGCATTTCAAGGAGAAATCATGCTCAGCTGCACAATATGTTCATGCTGCAAAACTATAGAGAGAACAGAACCTGAGCATCCCCTACTCCATACAGTGTGCAAGTTGGTGGGAAAGGAAATGTGGCCTAAAACCTCTAAGAGCTGAATGACAGAAGGACCTATTCTCTGCACAGCACAGTTCAAAATACCCAAGTTAGGGGCTCCATATCACAACATATTAAGCCATGAACCTATGAGAGGATTGACAACACACTAACAAGTAGGTCACCTACGCTACTGGGTTTGCGAGTTCCCTCCCCTGCCTCACAGGCCCTCTCAGGTTAGATTTAAAACACTGCAACCCCTGGCTTAATTAGGTACTTGCACTCTTAAAAAAACTGAAGACGGTACATCCTTACTTGATGGAAAATACACTGGCCTACAACATTTAGTCTGCAGCAGGCACAACAGTCACCTGTGAGGGACTAATCTTTCAAACTCTTCCTTTTCAGAGGGACTTTGAATCTACGTATCACAAAGAAGGGCAGCTGCTTAGCTATAGGGTCTGGGGTGGGTCTCTCCCAGTTTCTTCTATTCCATTTTTCATGACACACTTAAATATTTTCCCCTCTAGGTGCAGAGAGAAATGTGACTATGCAATATTTTCACTAACGATGGAATATTTTATATACTTATTAAAGGTGCAAAGCATACCAAGCAGGTGTGGGGCATTTACATTATGAAGAACAAAATTGATTTTCAAAAGGTTATTGCTACATGGAAGACAAAGTCTGAAAGAAATGCAAAGCAGTTTTTCTCTTTGTGCTACAAAATATTGTACCTAGTTTGGGACAAAAGTCTGGAAAACCATACAAAGAGAAATGATTTAGCAGGTAGCAATTTTTTTTAGTAAATAATCTGGCACTGCAGTGAGTGACAGATTCAGCAGGAGTCAGAAAGGTTACTCTGTGTAAATTCAAACGGATCATACCAACAGAAGGGCCATGGGATACAATGGTTTTTCTAACCTGCAGTAGCTCAGCCCAGTGCACTGCGTTCTCACGTGACTGCTCCCTTTTTTGGAACAACTGCACCATACAGAGGAATACAATGACAGATGCTATAAATCTGGCTAAAGGCAGTAGGTAAATTTCCAGTCCTGAGGGCATCTTCCTTTGCCTTCCTTTGTCTAGAGCATTATTCAGCTCAACACCAACATAAAGGCTTAATCCCTAACACTGACTTGGGGCCATAGGTATGCATAGGTATCCCAAAAAGCAATTAACCCTCCCAAGCCCTCTAACATTTTAACCACTCTCAGCATTATACAGAGATCTCACCTGAAGTTCGCAGTAAATGCTTTTTAACCTCTGTCTCAAAAGGGGAAATGTGATTGATAGAGAGATGTCATCAGAGCTAAGATGAAATTTTATCCAAATGAGCTGCTATTAAGAATGCAGATACTGAGTTATTTCTGGGGAGTATGGAGGTTACTCAGGCTCTGTCCATCTAGGTTTAATCATATGGGGTGCCACAGCAAATGTTAGAAAATAGAAACTTTTCCTTAGCTTTTATTCAGTAGCACACAAGATAATTAGGTATTGAAATTTTCAAACAGGTTTCACTGGAGTGGGAAATTCACCACAAGTCTGGGTGCCTCACCTGCCATCTAATAGTGAAACGTAGTTCAGGAGATGCACAGGAAAACTCATCTCATTTTTAAATTGAAGCAGTATAAATTGAAAATTGGGGAGAAAAAATCCCCAAACCAATAAACCTTCCTGGAAGAATGAATCGTTTTTTTACTTGA
Organism: Melanocharis versteri; assembly: GCA_013397845.1. Classification (NCBI taxonomy): domain Eukaryota; kingdom Metazoa; phylum Chordata; class Aves; order Passeriformes; family Melanocharitidae; genus Melanocharis; species Melanocharis versteri. The sequence goes on from VZTG01003801.1 coordinate 1,228,502, forward strand.
AAAATGTGTAAAATTCACAATGAAGCCTTATCAATTTGTGAATATGATTTTAAGAGTAATATGTTCTCAAGCACCCAAAATTACTGAATGCTTGAAATAAGCATGAAGAATTTGTAAAAAATTGTACCATTTAATTTTGACGAAAGTCTCTACAGAATTCTAGGGCTTAAAGAAAATTATTGAATAGTAACTTTACATCTACATTTGAGTAAGAATATTACACGAGGCTTCAGTTCTAGCTCCCCAGTGGATTAGAAAGGCATAATTTACTCTAAAAGACCTCAGCCCTAACTCCCCAGTGGATTAAAAAGGCATATCTTTGCACCGAATTATAAAAAAATCTCCAATATCTGAACTTGAAACAGCATTTACTTCTTCTAGTGCATTTGCTGTTATTTCTGTGTTGAACACACGATGGCAGCATTAAGTGTCAGCCCACCGTAACTCAAGTGAATTGAATTCAACAAATTATTTTCTCATTAGACCAAGAAAAACAAATTTCAGCGTTTAATTAGCTTTATTTTAAAATCATATGTAAGTCATTCTGTGTAAAGATTCCTTCATATAGATAGATACGAAAGTAAGGCAAAGTAATGCCTGGGGAATTAATTAAATTATTTTGGACGTTAAGACATGTGTCAAATACTGCATACAAAACGAGGTAGGAACACTAAAATGTAAGTCTCCAGCAGATTCTGGATATATAGAATATTCATTTTCCATATTCTATTTGTTTTGGCCTAAAAGCTTAAAAAATGTCTTTATAAGAATATGACAACCCCTTTTTGGTAACAGTCTGACATACACTCGATAAGAAAACCAGACTGCTCAGAGCACTGCATTTCTACCAGTGACCACAAGATGACTCTACCTCACCAGAATCTTCACTATGACTCCAATCCACAAGGGGCTATTTTCATACCACCCAAATATGAGATTCTCATATCACCCAAATCTCATATGTTTTCACTACGGTATCAGAATACACATATTTGGGATTACCTGTTCGTGTATTTAAACTAACTTTGGAATAATGTTCTTCAAATGCTTTATAATTTAGGTACTATATTGTATAGGCTAAAAAGTTTCAAAAAATACTAATTATAAAAATTATAAACAATTTCAACATGCACGTGATGTACTTCTAAAGTTTTGACGTCAGTGGGAACAGCTCAACTAAAATCTTTCTGAACTACAGGAAAAATTAACACTATAATTGCCACAAGATTTTTGTATTTTAAAGAATGTGTGAAGAGCGTTACGCTGAAACTTATGCCTTGACATCACTGATGGGTTTGGCAGAAGCCAATTACCTTATTACCTAAAGGAGAGATATTGAACTGTGGGTTATATACACTGGGGTAGCCTGGCAGTAGCTCCTTGGACAAGAGCTGCATAAGAAGCAGATTATCAGTTTTTCACATTTGTTTCATCCTTTGGGGTTTCTTGGGTGGGTGAGGTTGTGTATGCTCTAGCTAAAGACTGGGACAAAGAGTTCAGTGGTTTTGGAACTCCTGTAGATGGAAGAAGAATTAAATGCTAGCTTCATTTCTTAACACAAATATCACACAAATATCTAATAGTGAAATCTAGATATTTAGTTTTTAAGTAAATACATGGTCTGCTGTGACTTTCACTGGGCAACACCACATGTAAGTGTGGGTTCAGTAATACTGAGTCTTGTCACAACAACTGCTCTCTCTACAGATACAGACCTAATGCATATTTATTTCAGATGCCCGGATTGAAACAACCTGTGGGTTATCATTTTTCAGAATAGAAATATTCTGAAAAATCTGTGAAAACAAACAAAAAAACAGTACAATCCTCTAAATGTGTCACACTGGTAACCCATAAACTGTGAAATCCACATTAACTTGCTTTCTACTGAAATTCTCAATTAAATAAATGTATATAACCCCTCTGCTATATCCACTTTTTCACAAAAACTATGGTCCTATTAATAAAGCATTTCACACATATGTTTCCTCACATCATTAGGAGTCTTCTCCTGTTTCTCATGCTTTTCCCGGTCATATGCCATCTTTTTCAGAAGTTTCTTCACAGCTTTGTCCTTTTTCTCCTTCTTCGGGCTTTCAGCATTTTGTTTTCTCACTTGGTTAACAATAAACTTTGGAATCTAAATAAATACAGAGTAAGCATGAGTAACTACATAATTTTCTCACCAAAACTTTGTAAATGGCCAGATTATCAGGTAGAACTCAAAAAATAGTACTTATTTCAGGTAGAACTAAAGATTCAAATGATATAAAACTGTGAAGCAATTTCAAAACCATTCCATTTGTGATACAATATTCCATTCAGTTAGCTCTCAGGGGAAAAGCGTTTTTACTTCTCTCAGCCAAAAAAATTCACTTGACAATTAGTGTGTAAAATGGTGAGAATTACTTCTCACATGCAGCAAAGGTCAAAATTGTTTCAAGCTGCTGATGGACAACAAACCTCCAACTTGTCCAGTTTGTCTAAGCTAGAGCTTTGCTTAAAACCATGACACAATTTCATGTTTTATCAAAACACGTTTTATATAATATTAAGTTTGGCCCAAAAGGGAATGAGTTCAAACACTGTGTCCCATGCCAATATCTCCAAGCCATAAAGAATCGCCCATAGCAATGTATACTGATAGACCAAATACACATATCCCCCAAGGACTTATTTTTGAGTTCACATGTAGTACATACAATATTAAAACTCTGACCACCAGAGCTTAACATCTGGTGTAATATTTTTGTTCTGCTCCCATAGGAGTTACCTATGAGCAAGAACCCAGCCAGATCGCTCTGATCCTTCTCTAAATCATGGATGTAACTTCATATGACTTCTCTATTCAGATACCTTGTTGTGAAATTCATCATCCTCTGCCTCCCCTTAAAAACACACTTACCGTCCAGAGAAGTTTTTGGTACTGAATCATAAAGCGCATGACATTTGCTGTCCCAGCTGCCATCACAAACTCGCTTTGTTCAATAGTCTTTGAGCCAAACCCATGAAACGTGAAAAGGTTTGGGGCCATCACCATCGCAACATTCTTTAACGTCATCTTATTTTTGTCTCGGTGATCAATTACCCTTTGGAGGAATTCAAGCAGTACCTGAAATAAGAGCAGAACTTACAGCTCAACTCTCTATGTGAAAAGTGAAGCATGTGCAGACTTGAAAATGAACATACAAGTGAAACATGATGTTGCATATTTTTTTTGAAAAAGCTCTTAATTCCTAACAAAACCACATTAAAAGCAATCAATAATAGAAGTGTGAACATATTTATTCACAGAATGGTAATGCAAGTTTTGTTTCCTTCAAGTAATGAAGTAAAACATTCTTGTTGTTTTTGTGGGTAGCATTTTGAAAAGCATTCATGTGACTTCGAGGCCCTGCACAGTAAGATTTTTTCCAAAACCTTTGTTATGTAGGTGCATAAGTAGCATCCCACAGATGCTTGTGAAGACATTACTGTTGGCATTTGTTAAATTGAAAGTGAACACAATAGTGCCAGCTGTCATGTTTATGGAAACATGGAGTGGCTAATTCTGTAAGGTAAGCAGTTCACGAGTAAAGCACTGCATTGTGAATGACAGGTAGCCAGTTAGAAACTTCCAATTTTCAATTAATTCAGTTCCAGATATTTGTAGCTCAACTCAGGAGCCTTCTTGATGCCTTCACACAATAAACAAACTCAAAAGAAAGTCTTGTTCGAACAAAAATCCTAGTAGGATTTTTTGCCTCTAATAGATGGTGTTCTGCATCCTACACAAATCCTGCTTTCATTCTTGATTGTAACAGTTTTAACAGTAAGCATATTCTGAAAAAAACATGAATAGCTTTGCTACAAAAGGACAAGCACAAATTGGAAGAATCCATGTAACATGCTACAAATAGCAACAGGAAGTGTAAATTTCTAGTTTATTGAGAGTAGAAACAAACAGCACAGAGAAAAGTGAGGAATAAAAATGAAGAGCTAAACCCACTTCACAAAAGGAAACTCACATCCATTGTATTCTAACACTGTTTACTTTTTGCACTGGAAATGACTGCTGAAAAAAAAAAGGGAGCAAAACCTTTCTAAGAGAGAAGGTTGCTCACTGGGAGATTACTATTGCAATCTTCTGGAAAAATTTCAAGTCACATTCTTAAAAGTCATTTGGGAGGAATTAGGGCCCTAAGTTTCTTTTTTTCTCTCCCAAAGTTATGTGAAATATGGGGGGAAAAAAAGAATCAGCATTAACTTTGAACTGAAAAGAAAAAAGAATGTTAAAAAGACAACAGCATTCATTACAGTGGATTCACAGAAACAGACAAAATATTTATGTAGGAAAATAGTATTAACAATTCTTACCTTCAGGGTGTCTCTGTTTGCTTCAGGTAGAAGGATAACCAAAAGATTCAAAGCTTGCAGTTGCTGTTTCCTTGTTGGGAGATCTGCCAGTAAAGCACATGGACCTCAGTATTTTGAAATTGTTATTTGTACTCCTCAAAAAGCATGATTTCTAAGTGGAAACCTCTTGCAAAACGCTGAATGCATATACATGGCTAATTATCGTAGTATGACAAAGGACTGGCAGATCCTGGTTTTCTGATACTCATTTCCAAATGTTCTTTTAGGATTCAGTTGGTGTGTGACTCAGCAGTCTTTTGGCAATGTTTTCTAGATGCCTTGTGATTTCTTCTTTATTTTGCAATGCTACAAGAAGGAATAACTAACGGTTCTTCCCTGAGCCTGTGCCCCAACATATTGAAGGGTATATTCAACACTGCTTTCACAGTTTCTCTGGTTGCCTTCACAGTTGCACGATCTCCCAAGTCACCCACACAGAATGAGCACCACATGTTACTGAGTAAGGCAGGTCTCTGGTGGCATAACCAACAGCAGCTGCAAGGGCAATCCAGGGGGGACAAAACCAAGAGCAGAGAAGCTTAACACGAATCTACAGCAGAGAGTGCTGTACCAAATGAGGCAAGCTATAATTAAAGGAAAGTAACGTTGCTTCTGCCTTTTACCAATTGCTCAGTGGTGCATCATTCACCCAAGCTGCACAATGAGTGCATCCCTACATTCCTCCACCTCCTAGAAGAGCTCCCACATTCTGGCAGTGCAGAAAGCCCCAAGTCCCTCACATTTGTCACATGTGATAAACTTCTTCCTGTCATGCTTTAGAGGACATGCTCTGGCAAGTCTTCTCAGAAGATTCCTAATGAAACAGGCCATACGTAAAACAAGTGAAGAAGGAGGTACCTCCACAACATAGTTTTATCACACTATTTCAAAATTCAACAGGGCTGTTCTCATGTATCCTGCTGGGATTCCAACTGAATTGCTATTTCAAATACATTTCATCCAAATCAACTCAGGAGACATCACCAAACAAAAATAAAAGTTCACTGATGAAATAAAAACTCATAAAATTAAGGATATGAATAAATGAGTGGCAAATTGTATAGCCATTTAAAACATCAAGTAGTGAGAGCAGTGTATCTACCTGCTTTAGAAAGATATACATTAAAAGTAAAGCTTAAATTTAGTTTCAAAACACCATATGTCACCATGTTCAAAAATCAATGAGAATCAAATTTTTCCTAGGAAAGTAAGCAAAAATACAATTGCAAAACAATTAAAATTCATTACTTAAGTCAGGAGTTTGTTTGCTCAACTAAGTAACAGTTGAATTTTAGTTGCTTACATTACTTAAATTAGCAAATTAAATTGTTCAAATTATGTTCTTTAAATATTTAATTCTAACCACACTACTTAGTCACAGTATCATGAAAAACACTGATTACTGTCACAAAGATGGTCCTTTTTCTCCACCTAATCTTATTACACATAACCAGCAAGACAGACAATTTAAACAATGGGAGGCTATGAAGTGCTACGTCTGTTTTGAAGCAAATCCTTTGGTTCAATATAGAAAGTGGTTTGGATTCTGGCACCTGAGTATTTCTGGGTAAGTAAAACCACGTAAGCCTTCAGACAGCTCAGAAGCACAAGCAGAAACCCTCCTGGCTCTGATCACCATCCAGTAAATGGAACAACCTTGTGGAGCTCTTGGCTGCCAGCACCATCTGAAAGCATTCTGGCCGGTTTTAGCTTGACACTCGGTATTGCAAAATCAACAACACTGTGCAGCAGGCCAAAGCACCAGCCCCCTGCTCCAACCAACCTTAAGGCATTGAAAGGCAGCTCAGAGCTGGGAGACTTGACATAGCCCACCCTTTTTAAGAATGTTTGTCTGTCTGCCTGTCCATGGGAATTCTCTGACCCCGAGTTTAGCTCGGTTGGAGCATGGTGCTAATAATGCCAAGGTTGATGGTTTGATCCCCATACGGACCACTCAAAAAGCTGGACTTGATAATCCTTGGGGGTTCCTTCCAACCCAGAATATTCTGTGGTTCTGTGAAAGCCTCTCTTTGAAAGGAGCCATTGCTCTGCCTGCAGACAAGGGAAATAGAACTTGCAGTCCCATGTTGACTGGGGAGTTAATGCATGTGGGTTTTCACTCTGGATTCATCATCACCAAGCCACCCTCTTCCAGCTACAGCCGGTATGTTTGCTGTCTTGGTGGCCAGGTGGCAAGGAGGACATTTTTACAAGAACTTGCTGATCTCAAGGGACCATGGATGATCAGCAGTTCTGACTATTCCGCTCTAACTTCTCCTCTTATAAACAGAAGACCCTAAACAGTATAAATTATCATTTGTTGTATTTCCTGAAGAACTGCTTATCTTTGTTGTGGTTTTCTTTTGAAGCAAACACTATTTATAAACTGATACTGTCATATACATTTTCCGTATAACCCTTGTGTACCTCCTAACTACTAACAGAAACATTAGGAAGTGAAAATGTGCTTTCATCATATGTGTAAGCTATTAAAATAGCTGTTACATGAAAGATGTTATTTGTACAGTAGCAAAATTATGCCCATCTTTTCTCAGGAGAACTCGTTGTTATTCAATTTGTTTCTCAGCAAAGAGGCACTTCTCTGCACGAGTAACAAGTCTTTCAGAAGGGACAGAAAGGACACAACTCACTCTGCACATCTTGGAAAGCTTTGAGATATTCTACAGTGAGGAGTGGCTGAGGCAGTTCGCGGATGAAGAGTTTTAAAAGACTTGCTGCATCATGTTGCTTTACATTTTCCCAGTTGAAAGTCCCTTCATAAAATTTTGCTTCCAGTTCTTGGCAAAGACCCTGAAAGGCAATGGATACAGAGAGCACCAGTAATACTTGGCTGCTGGAAGTCACGCGTTATACAGACAGCAATACTTTCCACACTTTGAAAGGGGGGGGAAGGATATCTGAAATATCACTTAACTCCAGCTGCTGCTGGTCTTTTGTTACAAAACAGATAAATGTGGGGTCAGAAGTACTGTAAGCAAACACACATTAATAGGCAGCAGTCAAATAATATGGGAAGAAATCCCATGGGCCTGAGTCAGGGCCATACGGAATATACAATAAGAAACAGATATCATACAAAAGCACATAAGGGTCATGACTTCCCCTCCACCCAAATATTAAGAGTTGTCTGATATACAGAGCAATTCTGAAACTGCTACCCAAGGGTGTTGCTGTAATGCATACATGGCCATTTTCATAAACAAATAAGGCAATTATGTGTGTTGACACACAGCTTCTTATCAAAATATACACTAAGGTGAGGCTGGTTCTCTTTTTAAAACACAGGGAATGATCTGTGTAACTGAACAGCTGAATGTCTTGCCATCTACAGGGAATTCCATGTTGCTGGGCACATGCAGCTTTGCCTAGCACAGGTTGTCAAAGATGCCCTGTGTGGAAGAGGATGTGATAATGTCCCTGCCCTGCTCCCATGGCAGTGCTACCACTGGGCTTTCACAGATGCACAAATGGGAACATGCTGCAAAGACCAACTCCTTCTTAGTCTACTGCTAAGCATCAGTCCTGGTCTCACACCCACTTCATTTATTTCCTAGTCTGGCAGAGCCAGAAGTAACCTCGGTATAGAGTCAGGGGCACTGAGGCACCTCTCACAGGTCCCTCCCTTCTTCTAGCTCAGTTATTCTGGACAGAAAAGGAGGACAGAGACACAGGCTTGTTTCGTAAAATACGTGCTGTGGAAAAATGCAGCCATAATTATTTATCTGGACAAGAAGGGCACATCGAAGAAAGGATACTAGATACATTTTTAAGATACCCTTCTCATTAAATTTAATTTTGTCCAAATGGAAAATGGATCTATTTCCAAAGAAAATGTGGACACTTAGTTTGATATGAAAGCTGGATGTTCTCAACTGTCCTCCAGAGAGATCTTCTGTCTCCACTGACTGAATTGGAGGTTCAAATGTGCAACAGTCACAATTCAGATGTCTAAAGTCAAGTGGGTATGAATTGCTGATCATCAAAAATAGCGAGCTCTAGAAACAGAGATGAAAATTCTCCCCCTGAGGCTCATCACCATCTCCATCCACATTCAGACCAAATCACTGCAGCAAATGTAGTATTAAACGTATAGATACAATTATTTTATATGTGAGGCAAAGGCAGAAATTTCAACTATGTGTCCTAGTGCTCCAATGCTTACATTTTAAAGTAGATGTATTTGACTATGGGGTATATCCAATGCATTTTTAATAATAACAACAACTCTAAAATCTGTAGAATATGATAGCAAAGTATTTCTCTGTGTCTTTCTATAAAACTATATAATGAGGAAAATACTTTTATTTTTCCTGTATAGGAAAATTAAGGGAAAACTTCAGTCCTTTAGTATGACAAATTCCTTGTTTTTTAAAAAAAATTCCATTCAAATAATTAAAAGAACTTAACATATTTTCTAACAAAAATATTGCTTCATTGAAAGAAGCAGTTCCTGCAAATAGAGAGGTTAAAAATAAATGAAAGCTGAATAGTGAGTGATCCACTGCCTGGGAAATTGTATTAAGTTAATAAAATCAAAGAACAAACAAATAAACAAAATCACTAAGAAATCACTCCAGTTTGCAGAACTGATATGAAGTGGAAAACAAAGGATGAAGGAAAACTGAAAAAAAATTAGTATCTTAGTTACTGGTAAATAAACAAACCCGATTTCCATAATATTCCCTTTTTCTAGCTGTTTCTAATAAATCAGCAGCTGGACCAAGTTCTACACAACAGAGGCTGGCAGACGTCTTCGGACAGCTGAATCCACTTAAATGGTCCTTTCTGTTGAGCATTTAAGGCCGGTTCAGACCGTCTTTTTAACACATTGAGTCTTGGCACGAACCATGGCGTGTATTTAGCTCCCTGCATTAAGGCAAATACCAGGGAAGAGTCTGCATGCAATTGGCACTCGCCCTGCCAAGTGTCGGTGCGCGCAGACGCGCCTAACAAGATTGCGCTCAGCGAGCCGAGCACTTCGATTGCTGTTCATAAAAATAAATGTGAGAGGTTCTCCAGCGCACGCCGCCTGCCTTGCCCTGGAACACAGGTTAAGTCTAGCTATTAAAAAAGGCTCACAATGCCAGAGAAAAGCTTCCTCCTGGGGTAGAAAGACCGTGTATGAACTGTTCAGATGATTAAGCTGGTTCAGGGAAAAAGCAAAAGGCTGGAAAGCTCATGCCAAGAATTAATGAGATTCTGGCACAACTGAATTTGAAATGTAGCTTTGACTCTCCTTCAAACTTGAACTCCAGTCTTCCCCTCAAAACTACACTGGGTGAAACCATCATTTCTGTGGCTAATATAACACAGTTTCCTTTGTAAACAGATTTTGCTTTGTGTTTTTGAAGATTTTCGTAACAATGGGACGCTAAAATATATTTATATGACAAAATAAAATCAGCAACCACAGATACATTTTGGGGGATGTTAATAACCTGTGCAATGTTTTACCTTTACTCTTGTCACAACTCCTGGTATTCTAAGAAGTCCTTCTGTTTCCAGAGTTGTCTCTTCTATCTGGGCAATCAGCTGTCAAACACAAACCAAACTGGCATGAACAAAGATGCCAATTAAAAATTACTGGCAGACAGTTCTGATATATTGGAGCCTTTATGCTTGTATCTCTCTCTCTCTGCATATGCATTTGTGCACAGATATGTAACAAGCAGAGGCTCAAATACAGTTTGCAAATGGATTACAGTTGTTGTAGAAGAAAACTTTAATGTGGTTCTTACCCTTTTTTATGAATACTATTAAAGAAGAGGTTTTTTTATTTTATTAAAAAAGAAAACTATGGTTTTTACCTCCTTCAAGCCTCCTCTCAAGACCGAAGAATTATTTTCAAAAATTAATGTGGCTTCAAAATTATATTCCAATTACCACCCTTGTTAAAATGTCTCCAGATCAAAATAATTAAGGTAACATTCTCATAAATACTCTAGGACTTTACAAGAGGAGAACTAAAAACTTCTAGGCTCTAAAGAAGTCTCTGATTTGCAAATTCTGCCATTCTAACAAACTCAGAAGTTTGCAACCCTTCACATGGATAAATTTGCAGAAATTCCTTAAAAGTACTTAAAACCCATATCATAATTTTTTTTCTCTAAATAATACACCTAGAAATATTCACTGAAGGATGGATTTAAGAGTATTCAAAACCAACCTGTAAACATCAAAAGCTGATAACATAATTTTAGCACAAATAGTTCCCACGATGTTTAACTAGGGCAGTGCCTTTGTTACATGCCTTCCTGCACCAGCACTTGAGTAAGAGAATTATGCAACAAAGTTGTGTTTTTTCCAGTTACAGAAATTAAAGGGAGTTTACCTACCACTGTATTTATGTAACAGATACATGCCATAAAAAAGATCGGACAGAAAACCCCACAAAGTTAGAAAACAGCACTAGAAGTGTCACACTAGTGCATTTCCCACGGTTAAATAAGAAGCGCTAATTGGCCCCGCCCAACTCACCCTGTACCTGGCTTACACCAGATCAGCGGCTGCCACTCAGATCAGCTGCGCACAAAGACGCCGTGGGCAGCGTGTGACCTGCCATCATCAGCACTTCTGGGGAGGGCAAGGTCTGGTGGCACGACTGGTGGCCACAACCCCTTCACAAACACTCACTCACAAGTGCCCCCTTGGCACACAGCAAGAGGTGGCCACCGGCCACCACCAACCTCCTGCCCGTGGGAAATCCCCTCTTCATCTCCATCAAGGCAGCTTTGCATGCCTTTATTGGCAGGCCAGAGACCAGAATTACTGTCAGCAGAAACTTCTGATGAAGATACAGAAATTGGTATTACTGTCAGATTTTCCAGTTGGAAAACCCGTGACTAAATTATGTCATTATTTTTATTTTAAATTCTTCAATGAAATAAAAACTAGGTTTATTTTTATTTTTAATTAAGCAGCCTGCCTGTTAGCTTGCTTTATTTCATTTCAGTGATAAACAAGGTACATAAAAAAAGCAGAATGAACAAAATTGCTCTCTTGCACTTCATATAAATCCCCCATTCTTGGAAAGCACATGCTGCAGAGAACAGGCAGAATAAATGGGGAACTTTTTATTTTCATATTCTCATTTGAAGTAAAACTGTATTCCAAATGACGTCTGCACCTTGCAAAACAAATCACATCTATAAGATATCAATGTTTATGCAGAATTTTCAATGTTCCTAGGATAGCAGAGTGATCAATCACTGTTTGCAATTTGACTTCCCAGTTTATAGACAGCATCTTTTCCAGAAATGTGTTTTTATGATCCTGAGGAAGTAATTTCTGGCTTGAATGACACAGCAGTAGTTTTCAGACCGTGATGCAAAACTACTTCAAGATTTCTGTTTCTCAAAAAATAACAAGCACATCTACAAACAGACTGAAATGGTGATGACAGAGCACAGAGTTTCTGTCAGTGTTAGGACAGGTCCACACACAGTGATTTCTTTTCTTCTCATTAAATGAGACGTGCTATGTGTGGGCAGTAAATCCAGGGTCTCCATCATCTTTCCAATTATCTCCCCCATTACCATGACACGATATGGGCCAAAGCATATCCCTGTGTATTAAATCAACAAGTCTTCTGGAAAAGCACCTGCCTTGTTTTTGTCATTTGCATGTATGTAAAAAGTTGACTTCCTCATGCCTGTTTACCTTTTGAAAAATTAGTGGGATCTTGGTTCCTGGGACCTTCTTCTGATCCTGCTCCAGTAAAAGTGACAGTGGTACACCAAACAAGCCAGAGTCTGAAAAATAAAGCAAAAGAAACTGAGATATCATCCACATCTTTTCCAGTACATGTGATACTGGCATAAACCCACATTTCTGAAGCAGTAAGTCTATTCAATGCATTCAGAGCTACTGACCTTCTGTTTAAAGTGTTTTAACGTCTTTGCCAATCAAGTTATTACACAAAACATTCTGGCTAAAAGGATTAATCATCTCTTCCTCGGGAGTCTTCTGTTTTGACTTCAAATTGCCATCCACATATTCTGCAGCACAGTAAAGCAAACTGCCTAACTGGACCACCTGCATAGTTCTGGTTTGCAGAATGGATGTCATGATGACCCTGCAACGCAGATCTTCACCACTCAATACAAGTTATCATAGTTAAGATGGAAATGGCCTGAGTAAAATATCCAGAACTTGGTCACTAAAATGAGACAAATACAATTACCACCCAGAGTCACTCCGAACCCTTCTCTCTACAAGGGTTTGGAAATAACAGCTTTTCAACTCCTGTGCTTTTGAATTATACAGCACCAGCAGAATAGCAAGATAATCAACTCACTAAAGGTTTATTAAAAAAAAAAAGCAAAAGTACAGTTAATTCTTGGTTAGAAAATAACTTTTACAATAGGACTAAGGCAATTCAATTTTTTTTTTAAAAAGGAATTCAGTTGCAGTTAATTTAGCCCTGATGAAAAACTAACCTTAGTCTTCATGTAAATGGGACTTTCATGTGTTATGGCCCAGTTGAATAGAAGTGAACGACCATTTAAATAGAGCTATGCTAATAATGACTAACCCGAAGTTTGCTGACACAGAATTTCTGTCAGAAGTACTGATAATTGCTGTATGTGCAATTTTTCTGAAGCAGCATATAACAATACATGTAGTTAAAAACCACTGCTTGGTACGATGCCATGCCAATATTGAACACAGAACAGATGCAATTACTAAAAAAAAAACTGTCAGCCCTTGAGAAAATACGGTATACATCAAAGAAAGATCAATTTCAGTGCCAAACCAGAAGTTCCTGTATCTCTGTCAGTATAAAAAGTCTACCTATAAAATACAAGGGTCTCATACACACAGGCAATATCCATACCCCATAGCTTTATTATCTTGAAGTTCTTGTCAATAATAAATGTTTCCATTGAAATGTAGTTGAAAATACAAACTCCAGGAGGTCAATAAAAAGGCAGGGCTGGGCACAGCACAGCATTCCCCAGAAGAATGATGTTTTCATCATCTTTATATACTCAGGCACAAAGGGGAAAGCGAATAGACCTGCCACTGTATGAATCAATTGGCCAAACAACATTTCAGGGGTGAAGAGGTAAGGGTCAGACAGAGCAACGAGGCACTGAAGGCAGCACATTGCAAAAGTAGATTAGCTTGGCAGACAAAGTGATGTCATTGTCCATTTCCTACACATTGCCATGAATCTAGCCTCTTTTTTACCTTTTAAAAAGTTTTTAATCAATTCAACGTTTTAAGAATGCCTGCCATTCAGATAATAACGCTGAGACTGAAATTCAATTAACAATTGATTTTGTAAGAAGAAGCAGTTAAAACTAAGACCCAAAACACAAGAGAAGAAAGTGCTTTGTCTCTGTTTATTAGTGACAGCACAAGTACTTCTGCAAGAAGAAAATGCATTCAAGCGATCAAGGTCTTGTTGATGTTTCTGTATATGCCTTTTGCACTAAAAATGCTGTTTACTGCTACTGTAAAGTGAAGAGTATGTTCTGAAGAATCTATTGTACCTTGCTGTGTATCTCTCTTTGCTCTCTGTTGCTTTCAATTATTTAAAGTGAGATACTTCTCTGTCACATTCACTGAACCTTGACAACAGAGTTTTGGCCAAAGCAGGCTTGTGATTAACTGGTAACACATTTCAAGCTCCTGTAAAGCATTTAGCAGAAGCCAAAAATACAAAAAACCAAACAAAGCACTGAAAACCTCTTGCATCAAGAAATTGGTTTCCATGCTTTCTACGCTCCCAAGAAAGGCACTGTGATTACACATATGCTCCAATGGCTTGCAGAGGAAAGGGACGTGTTGCAGCTGTCTCTGCCTCCTCTGCAACAGTTTACATCTTCCGCTTTATATGATGCCAATCAGCATAACAAGTGCATGATAGCCTAAGTAAATACTGGATGGACAAAGGCCTATATGACACAGGAAAGTCTGTGACAGACAGAATGGGAAACAGGTGACAAAGGCTCCCAGCATCTCCCACCTACGTCAACAAAAGCACAAAAGTCAGGCAGACTCACCTGAATGATGGAATTATTTAGGCTGAAAAAGACCTTTGAGACCATTGAGTCCAATTGTGAAAGTAGACCAGTACCTATCTCCAGGAAATCAGGAAAAGAATACCCACAAAGAGCACATGCACACGCTCTTCGGGAATAAATCAGCACATACAAACTTCTGTGAAACAATTCTTGCTGCACAGCATGCTACTAAGATAGTTACCCTTCACTCCTTAGTTTATCTGCTCAGTGACTATCTTGAGTTTTAATTTTAGACAAAGAGCTGGAGACATTATGTCAGTGAACTTGTTTAAAGCTTGCCTTGAATTAAGGTGTAAAATTAAATGTTGCTCAGGACCTATATTACATTATGTATAAATTTTCTGCTGGAAAATCATAAAGAACCAGGTGCATTCACTTCGTTGGATTAAACAGATGCAATTGGTTCAGAATACAAAACACCAACTTACCTTTGGTTTTGATTTTTACAGCTTTTTGCTGCTTGAACTCTGTCCCAAGTATGTCATAGAGAGCAGTTAGTTCAATCAGCGCTAAAGAATAGACTTTCTTCATGTCCTGAGGGGCTAGGTCACCAATCTTTGTGGTACCTGTTTTGTCCTTCGGCAGTCTGAAATTCTAAAAGCAGAGATTTGCAGCGGGGTGAATAATCCAAGTCATGACAAATTGCTTAGCTCAAAGGCTGTGCTTCCTTCAGGGTACAACCTTTCATCATGAAGCCTGCCGTTACTGACTAAATCATGGGAGAATCCCCCAAATAGGTTAAAAAGCAGATGATCTTAAAATGATAGGAAGATTTAGGTTCCCGCTGACTTCTGGAGGTCATCTAATTCAATTGCTGCTCAAAGCAAGGCTAAATTCAAAGTCTGATTGGGTTGCTTGTTGTTGCTGTTCAAATGAATTTTGAAAATTCCCAATAACCCCTGTTTCAGTGTGGAATGCTCTCATGGGGACTTTCTTTACTTCACAAAACAAAATCTCCCCATTAGTCACTCGTGTCCATTAATTCTGGTCCTTTTACTTGGCACCTCCAAGAAGAGTCTGGATTTGTCCTGCTTGCAACCACATACTCCTCCTCCACCTTCTGCATCCTTTTCCAGTTTATAGTGGTGGAAATGGCTGTCCATGAACAATCCTATGCACGTACAATTGGGATAGAAATCCCTTTGCACCTGTGCACACAAAATAAAATATTTGGCTGCCATATAAGTAATAATAAAGGAGTTCTCTTCTTAGGGAAGTGGGATACTTAATCATGGCTCCTTTCTACTGAACTAGATACTCAGAGGCTGCAGTCAGAGATCAGTATAAGGAATTTAGTCGAAAAGGTGAGTGACTTCTCAACTCATTGAGCTTTCTAACTCCATCTCTCACCAGCAGGCTTCTAAGTATGCATGACTCAGAGCAGGAAGGTTGACAAGACTTTCTTCCACTTGGAAAGACATATTGCACTCGTGAATTATTTTCTTACCCTTTACAAACCTAGCAATAGCAGAGATGAATTGCTGGTTGTGGTACATGACTACAAGGGCACGTCCCAAAACATAAACGTAATTTACAAAAGGTAAATATGTAGCCAGTTCCCCACCTTGAGCTTTCACTGACTTGCACAAACATGTCTGTTTAAAAATCACTGCCAATGATGAAGGTGCAACCAATATGCTGTAGATTTAAATAGGTAACTCCCTTCCTCTTCCTATCATTTTGCAGCTCCTTTTATAACTGAAGAAGAAATTCCGTAGCCATGTCTTTGAGCAATCCTTCACAAGCCTGGCCAGAAACAGAGCTAACGTATGTATTATGCATATATATATGCATATACACAGAATTTAGGGCATAGCTTTTATCTCCTTGTTATAGACTGCATTAGAGAAACATGACTCAAACACTTTAGAATGCATCTCCAAATATCCATTAGTGTCTAGTTTATAATGTTTAAACTAGGATACAAGGGGTAATTACTACTTGAAGAACTGCACATGTCCTTATCTAAATTAAGTGTTTGAAGAACTGGGAAACATTATTTCAGAAACTCTGTTTACTCAGACATGTTTGCATACAGTGTTAGGGAAAAAAAAAAACAAGACAATTTTCACACCAGTCATTAGTTGACAGGTTATATATAACAGCATGTTCATGAACTGTTAGGCAGAGAGAGATCCCCAAAGAGATTTCTGAGGATTGACAACAAAATCCCTTGCAGAATTTTCTTTTGTATTTATATGGATTCATTCAGAAAGAGCCTTTTTTTATTAAGAAATGGAAAGAAAAACTGAGTTCAAATTAATCCTTAATTTCCTGCCATTTTACTTCAGACTGCTAACTTCTATAGACAATGCTGTTCTTCATTCTCATCCCTCACCTACCCGCATCAGACAACTGCATAAGGTTTCTACAGGAATCCATCAACTCTTTCTACATTACAAAAGAGCTTTTTATTAGAGGTAAAGCATCTCACCTCTGATAACAGAAAAAGGGGCTGTAAACAAATGAAGCAAGGACACAGCTTATGTACAACTACCTCTAAGCCACTATTTCAGCTCAATATTAGCAGTTCATTTTTGCTCACATATAGAGTGCACTTTTTCATACACACAGGTACATAAATAGGCATAAATGTAGTTATTTTCATGTCATTGAGCATACTATTCCCAAAAATTAGTTACCATATGAAGCTCTATCTCTACCAAGCTGAATCTGACAAAGTTCTTCTAAATCTAATTTACTCAGCCTCAGGTAAATGTCACCCAAACAGCACCTCTAGCTTAAAAAAAAAGAGGAATAAATAAGAAACACCTACCGGGAGAAGAGTGTCACCCCCTCCACCTTCGTACATTTTGCCTACTGAGCTCTCTTTGAGATTAGCTGCCTGTTCTGCAAATGATATCTCCAAATTGATGTCAGTGTCTGAAGATGGCATGTCTTCGAGTAGGCTCTTCTGCTCATCTGTTCCAAGACTGAACTTTGGACCTGAAAACACCATTAAAAAAAGGCTAAAAATCAACAGCAGCACAATTGAGCACCACTCAGTGCATGAGAGTAAGTTTTAAACTAAGTAGAGGTTAATGCTGTGCAAGCAATGGACTTTCTGATTGCAAAGTCACTGTCCCTGTATTTTTTATGTCAGTTGAAAATTTAGCAGTTGACAAGAATTCAACTTTTGTAGGTTTTCTTCAATAATTTTGCCAAGGTATGGGGTTTTCTCTCCTATTTATCTATTATGAAAAGATAGAGCAATACACCTCAAACAAACAGCAGACTCCCAGAATCTTGCAAAGCCAAAGAGCTTTGGCATCAAAAGTTTCTTGCCATCAAACACTTGCCAGCCTCAAAGACTGTAACATCCTACAAACAAATCAGCAAATTTTTCTGCTGTTAAAATTTCAAAAGCAATAGAGAATGTGTCCTCTATGACCCAAAGCATTAACATCTGGGAATAACAGGGAGTACACAGATCATATATTTGTTCCATCACTCCTGTTCTCATCTGAGTCTGAGGAGTCTAGATTCCTCAAAACTGTTTGGGCATGTTTCCATGATACAGAGAAAGACTAAGTACACAACAATGGCCTTACTTCTCTTTCTTTGTTCCTTAAAGGAATCAAACACTAGACAAATTTAGAACATTTTTTGTTAAAGGAATAAAGAATCAAAAAAGGGAGAGGCAGTTCTGCTTTTAGAAAAAGAAGTTTCCCAATTTCACAGTAAATCAACCACTGCTTTTAGTCTGAAGTTAAAATGAAAGAAGCAAGAGGAAAATTAGATTGCAAAAAACACTACTTAATACAAAGCATCAAAGCTGAAGAAAGTTTTCAGTCTCTCCACCATCCTTCTCATGATACGTATCCAAAAGGATACATCAAGGACTAGGTTCCTTTTACAAGACATTACAGAATCATGGAATCACAGAAGGTTTCCAGGTACTACAAAAGAGTAAAGTCACAGAATAAATAAGGTTATAAAAGACCTTTGAGATTATGGAGTTCAACCTATGACCAAACACCACCATGTCAATTATATCATGGAACTAAGTGCCATGTCCAGTCTTTCCTTAAACACCTCCAGGGACTCCACAACCTCCCTGGGCAGTCCGCTACAATATCTAATCAGCCTTTCTGTGAAGAACTTCTCCCTAATGTCCAACCTAAACCTCTCCTGGCACAGCTTGAGGCTGTATCCTCCCGCTCTGTCACTGCCTGAGAGAAAAGACCAACCCCCACCTGGCTACAGCCTCCTTTCAGGCAGTTGTAGAGAGAGATAAGATCTCCCCGGAGCGTCCTTTTCTCCAGGTTAAACAACCCCAGCTCCCTCAGCCTCTCCTTGTAAGACTTGTGCTCCAGACCCTTCACCAGCTCTGTTACTCTCCCCTGGATATGCTCCAGCCCCCCAGTATCCTCCCTGAATTGAGGGGTTCAGAACTGGACACAGAACTGGACATGTAGCCTCTCCAGTGCTGAGTACAGAAGAAGAACCACTTCCTTAGTCCTGGGACCATGATTCTGCCACTAGCTCCTACTCACATGAGACTGCAGCCTGTTCGAAGCTAATATACCACAAGTGCAGGAAAAATGGATGGAAATGGGCATGAGCTGTGAAGGAGAACCAGGAGTAATGCATATGTTTTGGTGTAAGAAAGTTGTGTAACATAATAAACTAATTTTTTTTACACTGCTGTGGAAAATTTTTGTATGGCCTGGAGTAACTACCTTAAGCCAAGACAGAAAAAAAGTTCCCAAAAACAGTTACAGGTACAGCAAAAGCTGATTCTGAAGCAGGGGAAAGCCTGCAGATAGGCTGATTAAGAGAAGGAGTCAGGAAAGTGCTGATGGTATCAGTGGTCTGTAAAAGAACAGAGCTGCAAGCATTCAATCCAAACAACATATGAAGCAAGAAGTTTAAAAAAAAATTACAGCAACTTGACAATGTTTCTAAATTTTATCTGCATCTTATTGAAAGACACAAAACTATCCTCTGACATCCTTTAGAGTGAGTCCTGAAAATAACCTCAGTCAGCCAGGGCCAAACTCAGGGGTCCTGATAGACAGGCAAATGGCTGAAATCACCACAGCCACTTTCTGGTAAGGCACAGTGCTTTACACAACCACCCCCATGTCAAAGTACTCCCCTAAGCTCAGACACTTGCAGAGAGAGAAGGTGGATTTGAGTTAATACTTTGACTCTACTTACAACCAAGCAATGCTGTGAGAAGTAGAATAGAACATTTTCAAATTCTGCCGCTTGTGTGTGCTACTCATCACTTGTTTTTTCCAGAATGGCTTCTGCTCACTTTCCACAGACCCCAAAGCACCTAGGGCATACGCTAAAGATTAAGCTGATCTTGAAACTAGAGCTGCTCCTTTTGGTAAAGAGATATCTGAGTCCTCAGTAAGCAAACATATCCAAGGTCAAATTCATCCCTGACTCCGATCCTTGGCCTCCCTGTGTGTATATCTGTATATATCATGTAAACTGTTTAATGCATCCAAACTGAATGAAAACAGTTTCCCGTCCCCCCAAAACTTTTCTCATGCTAATGTGGCCTATACCTGACCTACATACTTCCTACCAGCCTAGGAGGGATCTGATGTTAACAAACAAAAAAAGCAGTAGCTCCTATTTCAGTCCTCTGGTCATAGGAAGGTGTCATGTAAAGCAGATGTCTCAGCAATGCTCTGCACATTTTAAAGATCTGGAAGTGCTGCTGTTGTGGGGAGTTTCTTCTTGGCTGTATAGCCTTGCTCCCATTGTTGTACATTCCTGAGCTAGGCAGCAGCTGTAAGAGGAAGTAGCCTTGGTGTTCTGCCAACCTGCCAACTACACGCAATATTTAATGAGAGAAATGCAAGTGTGATACAGCAAAATGTAAATATTGTCTATGACGATGTCGAAATCATATTTTACATGTGTTCTATGCCCTTTCCTTAGTTCACAGAGCTATTTAGAGATTACATAAAATGATGGGAATTCTTCAGGAACAAAACAAGGAAACATTGCAAGTGTCAATTGCGCTATATCCTAGCTTTGCTAGAGAATCTCGAGTATACACCAATGGAGCTAAACTGACAGATCTTAATCTACGATTGGAAAGGTAGAATGATTTTTCTTTGACTGACAAAGCACTTCTCTAAAATGCTAGTTCGTAGATGGTTATAAATTGAAAATAAAAAACTTCGTAATCGTTCATCCATTCTCTAGATTGTTATGCTTTGAAGCTGCCCTTATACAGAGGTTTTATCTATTATCCTTCCCCTGTAGCTAATCCTATGCTCAGAAAAACAACTGCAGTCAGAGTAAACTTATTTTTGCTAGTCCCCTCTTTAAGTTAGTAAGTATTTAGCTTGTCATATGTTTTATTATTTCCTTTTTACTTCTTGAGAACTCTCAACCAACACAGTTATTTACTCCTCTTCACAGGATTCCAAAGAAAATTACTTCTTTTCTTTTGTATCTATTGAACATATTGCTAGCTTTGCACACCTTTAGTGAGTGTCATGGATTGTTAAAATGATAATGCCTTTTGAGAGCTTAATACATGATTCTATATTTTCTTTTTGTTTCCTGTTGACACACTCCATACCCACATGAAGCAAAGGCACTTATTATTCTGTAAGTTTGCATATATTATTTAGCCAAGAAACAAGGTGTGTTGAACTGGTAAAAAAGGAGAAGCAAGAACGGGTTCACACAGCCCAGGTGTGCTCTAAGGGCAAACCAGTAACATCTTCAGTCTAACAGAAGCACTTGGGAATGCAGCATTCAAATATCCCATTAGGAACAGAGTCGTCACCTTTGGAGTACGGCCAAGAAGAGTTTTTTATTTTAAGATGTCTAAATTTAAACTTTTTTTTGATAATGTCTGAGATGATGTTTATGTTTTCTCAGGTAAAACTGGGACTATTTCTGTGTCAAAGACGGTTTCCATTTTAAAACAATGTCCTTGGATTTGGATTTCATAAATATTTAGTACCTCTGAAATATCAGGCACTGTTTACTTTTTGCCTTAATTCATTCATTGTTCACGTAGCACTAATTTGCTCATCATTCTGGAGGAAAGATCACAGAACAGCACTGAAACAGGTGTGGTGCTTTTAACACCAAACTTACACGGTTTGACTGCAAATTGAACTGATTTTTCCTTCCTGCTGCAGTCTTGGGAGCAGAACCCACTGTAGCATGTTGACTAGAGCAGGAGTGTATCAGGATGTAAGCAGGCTGCATTTGCCATCCACATCACAATCTGTGCTGAGGAGAGCTAGCATATGGGATTTGCCTTTCAGAACTTCCCATTTCTGAAGGGTTCATCAGGGCCACAGGGAAAAAAAGAACCAGATGTGATAAAAACCCTGTAATAATTGCTTGGTAATTTTCCAGCTCTGACTCCTACAGTGAAGTTTATTGACACGAGCACCAGGCATCTCTTCCTTCCCTTGTGCTGAACCAGCAGTCTGGCAGCCCTCCCAATTTTTTTACTGTTCTTATTGGAGTGAGGTTTGCTGAGAGGGCAGGAGGGAAATACACACTTCCAGAAACACACGGATTCAGTATTATTCAGGGCTGGTTTATATTCATGTCTCCCACTTCAACTGCCATGCACATTCTGTATTGTCCATTGCTGTTTTCCAAGTCTAATCCTAAAGTAACAATTTTTCCAAAATGCCACTGGTCAGTATTCTAGAACTGAAGCAGAACTTTATTTGGTGGCTTAATTACAGCTAACTAACTTGCAATAGGTAACTTGATCTGCCTGCTTAATGTAGGTGTAGGGTTCAGTGTAACATTTATGTGCTATCCAGTCCTCCAGAAGAAGCAAAACCACCAACATATAAACAAAGCAGAATAACAGTGCAGCATCTTAAAGCTTAAATGGCTGCCAGCAAATAACCTGATCTCTACAGGGGTGGGTATGGTGGTATTACAGACAGCGCAAACCCTTACTTTGAAGAAACCTAACATGATGCAGGACAGCCACCCTTTTACTACTGGACCTGAAGAACAGCAGAAAGCTCTGTCAAAGTCTTTCACAGGAATTCATACTCTCAAAACAGCAACTGTGGAGTCAGCTAAGGACTTCTGTGATGTACTATCCTGGCAGTGAGAAGAAAGGGTCTTCCATGGGTACTGCATCACTCTTGTGTGACCACATGTCACTGAACACAACCTACACACACAGAATGCTATTTCATTTCCATTTTTCTTGAAAAAGTAAACAACCTGTTTTCTTTCTTCCCTTTTTTTCTTTTAATTTGAGCTACATATATATAGCAAGTTCTCATAGGTTTTTTGATGCTTATAGTCCAGCCGGTTCTCTTTTTTTTTTCTTGTAGTCCATTTGGTTTTATTCTTTTGTATGCACTGATGAGTTTATGCATAGGCCTTCATTTCCTGTACTGTACAGCAGAGACAGGCCAGAAGGGATAAATTGAGGATCAGAAATGACCTGAGTATAAGCTACGAGAGGAGACTTCTCCCATATAGCTCAATTATAAGATGATCCCTTATAATAAACAGGGTTTCTCAGGTGGCTCAAAGGACACTACCTACAGGCACACTTAAAATTTTACACACCAACAATGCAGTCCAGAACAGGTTTCTCATAATTTAATTTTGCTGAAAAGTTACTTAAAATACGGACCCATTTAGTAGCTTGTGCAGTTGAAGACCTACAAACCAAAAGAAAAACAAATAAAATAGAGAGTAATTTGCGATTACCTTTTGTTCCATCGTGTGCTTCGTTTTCATTTTGACTTGTTCTCACAGCTGAAGGTTCACTTCCATCACAGACCTAAGAAAGGAACAGTAATTATGCATGCCTATAAAAACCTAGTGCATGGTTGTAGAAACTCCTTTGACTCTGTGCAGGATTAAAACACAAACTCCTTCAATTCAGGGGTATGCAAAAGCATGTGCTTCTGTGTTTCAGCAGAAAACCCCTTGCCAAAGTCTAAAGGGATCTGAAACCTAGGTAATTTAAGAAGAAATTATTAAGTCAATTCCTCTTCTCCCTAGAAGGCTAAGTGGGTGAAGGACTTCATTTTCCAGAGTGGCAAACAATAAGAAAATGCAGTCTGACCTGAAGCTGTAGCTTGCACTGGAAAGGATATGGAAAGGGAATCTGGAGGAGACATTTTGACTGACTCAGAACAAATTCTTTTCTCTTGAAAAAGCTTACATGGTTGCCTCCCCTAGAGAGCAATCCCATCCCTTCTGCAGGGCAGCCTGACATTAATATCTGTGCTTACAGCTTAGATTTCCAACAGCAAAACCAGGACACTTCGAAGAGACGAAAAATGGGAAAGGACTTGAACCATCCTCTCCTTTCCGTAATGCTGCCCTACCCAGTCTCAATATGTGACACATTTTTTGAACTGGATGACACCAACTATAGACAAAAATATTTCAGAACATGTAGAAAAGCTATGCCCATATATATGGGTATACATAGACTCATATGCATTTTTACCCACGTATCATTTTTACTTTATGGCAACTCAAATTAACAATGAATGTTTAGCACACTGTATTTATAACTGTATTTTACTCAAGCAATTTATAGCTTGCTTTATACTCAAGCAACTCCATACTTCCTGAGAAGACAAATTCAAGTTTTAAAGATTTCTCCTATTAGTACAATCTGTATATTCACATCTTTTTTTTTTCAGTCAAGTATCTTGAGAGGATGAAGAAGTTAGCACGACTGCCCAGAAAATTATTTCTGTTTCACAAAGCAGCAGAAGCAGACTGTCAAGGTACCAAAAGTCTAGCTTTTCTTTGGGAATATGGCAGGAAGTTTGGGAGAAGCATTAACACAATTGTTGTGTTGATACAAAACATCAACACTATTGTTTTACCTTTCCTCCTGCTTTCCTCCCGATGAAGGGAGGTTACAGGATTTTCAGAGGTTATTATTAAACTGGAATGACTTCATACAGCTGCAGGTGGCTTCAGTCCTCTTTTGTTATACAAAAAGCTTTCTAACGATGGGGCGAGTAACAAAGCACTGAGACAAGTTACCTAGGGAGGTAGTGGAAGCTACTTCACTACAGGCTTTCAGTGACAGATTTGGTGAATAACCACAAGCAATGATTTCTGAACAATTATCTTGCTCTGGAGAAAGCAATGAAGTAGAGGTTTGAGGACCTATACTTGTATTATTTTATTTCTGTCAAGCAGACAAGTTTAGAAGGATTTTTCCCCCAACACTTCTATATTTAATAAATACCCATTTGTTTTATACATCTTTAATGCCTACAATCATTTGTCTTCTCAGTGGTGACTTCAATATCAAAACATGTAGTTTAAGAGAAACAAAAATCTACCAAACACTGTGACATGGGATTTTCAAACATTACAGTATGTAGCTTACATACAGGAACATGAATATTTCTTGTGCTTTACTGAAATAACATACTTGAAAGAGAAATTATACTGCTTTAAGCTACTTGATATTTTACCTAAATTGCTCTGCTATTAGATCTTGTAATTTTTAGGTAGAGTCAATTACAAATCAGATCCCAGAGAGCTTTTATGGAGTTAATATCTCTTCTGCAACCACAGGCAAAGCAGAACAGTGAAAGGGAACTTGTGCCTCCAGAACACACCACTTTCCCCACTACACTTCACTTCGACTGAGTTTAGAAGGAGTTGCTGAAGGAGAGGAAGCTGTTGAGGGAAGGAGCAAATTAAATCCCCTCAAAATTCACCGTGCTTTCCATCGCCACAACCATTGCATTAAATGGCAGCATCAGCAGTGAGAACAAGGGACAGAGCTGAGGTCAGATAAACCATTCATGCACTTCCATCACGTCTCATTCTTATGGCTGAAGATCTCAGTGCTCTGAGGGAGCACAGAGGACACATACCCTTCTCCATGGAAAAGGAATTCTAATCATAGTCTCCATTTCCCTCCTTCCCCTTTCCTGTACACAGGAGAGGAATTCTCTTCAATATCCCATGACGGAAACTGGGACCCTTTGGGGCCTGTCAGAGCAACTTCCCATACACAGTTTAACACACACACAGGCCCTGGGAGTTAGTATGAGGTTTACACTCCCAGCTGACAGGCATAAAGACCTAGCCAAAACTGAGGAGGTTAGGCTAATGCCCCATTATTTTTTCCCTTTTTTAAACAAACAAACAAACAAACAAACAAACAAACAAAAGCACCAGTAAGTAAGAGGTAACCATTCAAAGGTAAAAGTAGGCTTGTGGTAGCTCTTTGGGTGATTGTTGTCATGACTTTCACATCTGTGTGAAAAATAATTCCGATTAATATGAGTGGTGGTTTCATTCACCACCTTTAAGTAAGATGAGGCCAATATACATACTTCTTTATAAATACTAAAATTGCTCAATTCAATCTCAAATCTGGACAAACACCATTCCTGAAAATTTAGTGAAAAATTCCCTTGGGAATCAGTGAAGTTAGACACAAATCTTCTGGAAATAACCCTTTCATGTGCCACCCTGCTCTCCCCCCATCCGTACATGTCCCCCTCTTCTCTCTGCCAGAATCAAACAAAACAACTGACAGGAACTCACTTTTCCCTTTGAGTCATTTTGTAGCCTGAAGATATCTCTGACATCAGGAATCTGGTGCTGTTTGTTTTTTTTCCTCATGGTTTGTGTGAGAGTCTCTACTCGCTTTTCCACTGCAGCTTTCTGTGTTCGGGTCAGTGTGGATAAAAACACCATGCTTTCCAGGGAGTCGCTGGAGCTCTCTCCAAACAGATTTGACAGACCTGCCTCCTTCAGCCATTCTTCTTCCAGTTCTCCCTCTGAGCAAGTCAAAGAGAAAAAGGCATAAACATTGGCTTTCGAGTACTGCCAAGCCCACAGGACGTTAATGACATGACATAGTTAATATAATTCACAGAAAGGTACCAAGGGGATTCACAATTAAGAATTACTTACACTGACGTGACTTGGAAAAAGCTATTGTTTCTAAAGAGCCTCAAAAGGTTTAATATAGGATATCAAAGCTTTTAAAGTAGTTAATCCAATACAGATTGCTATGTGGCAATCTTTATAATAATCTACAGCACTTCCATTAAAATCATATACCATTTTATAAATGTACCTAAATAAAAATGTGATGGGGGAGTCTGAAAGCCAGATCATTGCTGCTTCACTGACTTTTAGTTCAACACTCAATCTTTTTAGCTCCCTTACTGACACGGTTCTGCCCACTTTTTTTGATACATTAATCCTACAGCCTTCCACTAGCTCAATTTAATGAAGGACAAACCAGCCTACACGAGTCACCTTAATGCTATTTTTTCATCAGTTCTTATGACATGGTCTCCAGCCTGCTGACAGCCCACAGAACAATTTTCGCTTTAGTCTTAGAGCTGATAAGGTATCCTTTATTGACAGATCACTGCACATGGAAGAAGAGACAGCTATTAAATATTGTCACGAAGGGCAAAACTTCTGCTTCTGAAATCTGTATCTCCCTAATGATATTTTCTAAAAAACACTAAGTTCTGTCTGTAGCAGTTGAGGTTGTCCTGAATGCCAACCTCTCAAATGTTCAAGCAGTATTTCCATTTATCAGATATCTAAAAATACTCTAAACCTGACATGTCAACTTCACTGTTGATTGCATTTTACCACTGTGCCCAGCACATGTCCAAGTGGGCACCTTAATATTAACAGCATCCAGAAAACAGACATCAAAATTTAAGTATGAATTTTGCTATGGCTGTGCAGCCAAATCCTGAGCCTCTGACGAATCTCTCAGGTTTTGTTATCAGGGCAGGAAAGAAGGGCTACACACATTCTCCAGGGCAGCCGTGAGCCTCTCTCCCCTGCCGCGCCTTTGCCTGGTCAAGTTTCAGCCAGGTCCATCAGCCAGGTGCAGCATCCCACACTCGTGCCCAAGAGAGGTGCTGCACGTTAGGCAAGGTCTGGGGCACAGCAACATCTGCTCGAGCTGATAACTCAGCTGTGCTGTCTCACCCGGCTTCATGCCAGAGCCAGCTGCAGTAACCAGGGGAAAGAAGGCTCCATATAAACCCAATGGAAATGGTGGGGCCAGGGGTGCAGAGCCTAAAGGCACAGCCACATCAGTGAGCTGCAGTAAGAGAGGAGGCTCATGCACTGCAGAACAATAGGCTCTGCTGCTCTGGAGAAGGCCCCATGGCTCCGCCAGAAAGCCCCACAGCTCCCTGGTCACAAGGGTTGGGAGCCTTGCTGCTTTCTCCAGGGGCCACGTTGTTATGCTCTTCAGAGCAGTGACTTTTCAAAGTGCTTAGGGAGGCAGAAGCAAAAATCCCTTTGGAAGCTCATGGAGCACATTCTTCTCACTCATGTGGAGGCCATACCAAAATGCAAAATTCACCATTTTAATTTACTGAGACTGTGGGTCTTGTAAGAATGAGACAGAGGCAGCTACTGCATTGCTAAAAAATAATTTTTGAGAGAAAACTGGAATTAAGGACATTACTCTTGTTTTATCTGAGAGGACATAAAAACAAAAAGAGAAGAAAAAATTGCCCAACCTCTAGGACCATGCCCCAGGGAGTGGCCCATAATTTATCTTCTGAGAAACAAAAATAGAACTGAACAATCACAATAGTTACAAGTGTAAAAAGTTACTCACTAAACTTAAACCGGTTAATCATTGGCTTGTCTTCTAAAGCGTGAGGTTTATATCCACAACAGCTACAATAACGAACAACATACACAAAGAGTGAAAGGGTAAGTTAGTTCAACGTTAAACTGCAAATAAAGCTTCAGTTGTTGTTGTGATTTGCAAGTACAGGCACCTTTCTGATACTCTGCAAATACCATTCAAAGGAAAACCAGCCTTTTACTCGTCTCTGATAAAACTCTCTTTCAGGACACTGCCTGTTTCTGGTGATATGCATCAGAGGCAACACAATTTTCAAAGCAGATGTTCAGGAAAGTGACCTCCTTTTTTGATCTGTGTTAGGTGGGTGCCATCTCTTGAAACAAGACTTGAAGAAAAATCCCTAAATCAGCAAACTGATGAACATTGACAGAAGGGATTTCATTACCATCTGGCTCTTTCACTACAAGTGCTACTCGTTCCTCGTGATTATTTCCTCTGGTTTCATGGATGTTTTCAAGTTCTTTCCAGTAGTCATCCATAGACAGTTCATCCAAGGAGTCCTGGGATCCTGAGCGGTCAAATGATGCTCCATCGGGGATCTTCTTGGAATGGTCATGGTTCATTGTATACTGTCCAGACCGACGGCTATAAGCGTTAATCAAAAAGAAATTCTTGGTTAACATCTTAAGATACAGGATGTATTAATATGTGTGAAGGCAGCATGAATTGTGTCAAAGTATCAAAGCAAACCACTGTCAACAAGCAAACCAAGATATTAAAAATTACTTTTAGTATCTGGAATGTATTTTCAATTTAATATTTCTGCTCTATGTATCTCCCAACATAGAACAGCATGGGAGTCAGTCTTAAAAAGGAAATAATGAATTCAAGTTCTAGTAATCCTCATTACACAAACCTTTAATTCAACTCTCAACAGTCAGATCCACAAAATTCATGGCACATGTCTTCCTAGAATCACCACTTAAAGAATTTTTCAGAAGTGTCTTTCTGCCTGAGTAAATTCTTACAGCTTGACAATACAATTACTGTTTCCCTTTGTTATTCTGCTTTTATTTTTTATTAATATTTACTCTGGTATCTATGACCTTAATTACAGCTGAGAAAGGACAATGTAGAACTACTGCAGTTACAGTTTGTGAAGTAAACTGGCAAGTCCAAATGTTTAATAAAGACCATAGAAACTATTTGTTTCTATCTGCCCACCTCTTTGACCGAAAGCTTACCATTTTTATAGTTTCACGTTACTGGTTTTTGGTTCACCCTACCAAAGGTATATTGCTAAGGCTTCCAAAAGAATCTTTCATCTTAAGTATAGCTGCAGCTGGAAAAAAAGAAACCAACAAGCCGAAACCTCTAGGTCTCATTTTGACCTCATTAAATCACTGGCAAAAAATGACCACTGACCTAGTAAAGAATTCAGCCTAAAAAGGACAAAGGTTGTAATGATGTCATTGAAGTTACAGGTCACCCTTACAGTCAAATATACCAAATCAAAAGCCACAAACTGATTCAGATTATCAGTTGATTACATGAGTAGTATCTGATTTAACTTCAGAGATATCCCTACTTTTTGTAGAGGTAAGACCGGACATGATGACCTTCAGTGATCTTTTTCTAAACTACTACTGTAACAGTGTATCAAAATTCTTCCTTGTATTAAAAAATAGCAACTTCTTTGTATTTCAGGAAGAGCTTCAGAGTCCTATATGTCTGAATTTGTCTCCATATTCTAAAAAAGAAGACATGGGTTGGGGTTAAGCAATAAATACCACTTATTCCTAGAGAAAAAACATATCAAAGACCAAGCATTATGGATTTATCACAATGTAAACACAGTAAATTAAATCCTACCTTCCTATCTAGCTGACTTGGCAAGTTTATATAGCATTAAAATGAAAGACTCTTGTCCTTACATTTTATCTCAGGACAGCTGACGCTTGCTCGCTGCCCCTAGGTAAAAAAGCCATGCCTTTCTCTCTGAAGATAAGCTCATTGCATGTCCAAGTCACAAATCCTTTCACACCAGATATGCTTGATTCTCTGATAAGAAATACTAACCATATGGACTTTGCCTTGAAAAGTAAAGAGCCTTATGGAAGGACTATGAGTTTCTACCCATCCTGTCTCTCTGGTCCAAGCACAAGTTAATAAATGACAATTAATCACCAAGCTAATGTGCACCTCAACACCATTGCTTAACTCGCCCTTACTTGAAAGCCCAGGGGAAAAAAAAACCCAAAACATTACGGACTGTTTAGCTTTTGCATAAATGGCAATAACACCATCATGCTAGTAGTGCATGTTACCCAATAAATACAATTTGTCCACGTAGCTACCTCAGTTCCTAAACTTCTCCTGATGGGTACGTCCCATGTGTGACCTGTGCTGCTTGTGAATTCAACTAATCACCACAGAAAGATGTCCATGGAGTCACAGAAGTGTCCCCAGAAGGTAACCTGGCTGCTGAGTGTGGTCAAAGCAGGTCAGACTTCCGAGCCCTCGACCAGCCTTCCTTCGTCCTTCAACTGCAGGTGCTCAGAGCAGATTGAGTCTCTCTCACAAATACACTCTGGACACTTGAACTGCTGCCTGAAGGAGGTCAGGTTTCAGCTTATCATCACTCAGTTTAACCCTGTGGAGCTGCTCAGCAGCTCTTGGGCGGCCTTTTACCTTTGGAACAACCTGCTCTCCCCAATCTACCTCAGCTGAAATTTAACCACCACTGCACACCATGAAAAAAATAAAACTAAGAGACTGAATACATTACAAGCATGCACTTTGAGGGGCTCTGGCAGGCTGAGGTGGGAGAGGCTCCAACATGCCATGGCTCTGTGCCAAACTGACAGGGCAGAGCTACTCCAACTCGTCTATAAAAGCCAGGCTTGTCATCTTCCCCAGACTAAGTTCTGTCTCTGAGAAGAGAAGCCTGTGTCCTGAAATGCAGAGCTGACACTCAGCACAGAGCACTCAAGGCCATGTTCAGGGTCCTATGAGCATTTGCTGTACATCACAAACACTCCATTAACTCTCAGAGACGGCGGTCTCTGGTCACAGGTCTGCTCTGCTCGACCAAATGTAAGCAGCTTTTCCTGTACGGCTCCTCCTGGCCTGATCTTTCCACCCCTCATTAACAAACCAATACAGCAACTCCTAATTTTGAGCACGCAGTACTGCCATGTCTTGTTGTGAGACCCCTCTGAGACAGATGGACATCAACGACCAAGGGATCCTGAAGAGAAATATTCATACAAAAACCTCGCCACTCTGCTGTGAACCTTTGAATCTCTCCTTCAATATTCATGTTGCTTTAGGCCCATTCTCAGCTGCCAGCCTCAATCCAAACCCCAGCAATGCCTGAGCTCCTCACAAGCCAAGTACCACACTACTCCCACTCCACTCACTGAGTCCTTGTCTTCCCTCATGAGACTCAATCAACCACCTATTCCCAATTTTTGTTCAGACTGCAAACCCTTCCAAAGCCATCTGCATTTGTTTATAGCCACAACTCACATTCTGTGGGCTAGGACAGAGAGAGGCTCAGGCTTGGAGAGAATTGCTAAAGCTCCAGCTGACAGAGCAGATCAGATCTTTTTTGTCACTTCACTTGGTTCAAGGTTTCTTGCCTTGCATACTCCACCAGAGAAAGATATTGGTGAAGCACATTCATATGAATACAAAAGTATTTGCACATAATCTGCACAGCAGAGGCTCCAGGCATCTTCATCTCTGTCTCTCCTATGAACCTCTCCCTGTGTACAAAAAGGCACAAACAAGATCTTTTGAGGATAATGAGGACAGTCTTGATATCATAGGCTTGGTGCAGATGAGAAGAGAAAAATAATTTTAAAATTTCATAGCACATGGAAGAATAGGCTGACAATTAAAATTCTTATTTTTAGGTATCTGTTGACAAGAGGAAGAACATGGGTTTTCTGCTGTGACCTTCCACTAAATTCAGTCCTTCTCCAAACTTATCCTTAGTAAGCACTCTTTGTATATTACACAACAGAAATGCAGAGGTGGAAACAGTAAAGCCAAGAACAACAGAGAGAAGAGGAAAAGCAAACCGTTTTAGTAATAGTATTATAAGGAATCTGAAAGAGAGATCCTTTAAAAAATAATTAATGCCATATTTATGGACTCATTAAAAATTAATTTAGAAGTATTTCAAATGTCCCATGTTATAAACTTTGAAATATGGCTCATAAAAAAAAAAAGCTATTACTGTAGTTGCAGAAAATAGGTTACTTCTCCAGTACATTGTTGTTTTCAGGTTTCCAGTTTATGTATTTAAAATTTGAAAAATGCAGCTGCTTTTCACAAGTATCTTAAAGTAGATGTCTTTTTTTTTCCTTAGAAAATGTAAGGTACTGCTAACACACACAGTCACTTGAAGCAATTTTCAAGCATCTCAGATTACTAAATAACACGCTTACTCAATAGCAGTTTCTTTACCCCGAGAAAACTCGTATTTTCATTAAGGTCTTCAATACCAACACACTCAAACTCCATTAAAATCTTATTAACATCTATTTCCACTTATTTCTAAATAGTTTACTTTTCAAATAGCTTTACAGGGAGCCGTGCAATACTTTCATTTCCAGATGACACAGTCAGTTCTGACCTCTGATACTCAGACACTGCCCTTTGCAGCTGATGAGATTTTTGCCTGTTTATCTCAGTACAAAACAGAGCCCCCAGGTATAAAACTCATTCTTCGATATAGTTATTGCAGTGTTTTACCAGATTTCATCTTCTTGTCCCACCCACATCAAGGATGTGAGATGAAGTACTCCAGGTCTTCCAGAAGGGAGCCATTAAAAACAATTCTTGCGATGAACAACGGTCATTACATTTACAAGGAAAAAACCCAGATTTGGGTTACTTTACTAAATACTGATGAGCTTCGTGTGGTGGCAAGTACTTAAGGGAGAAGAACTGTGTGCAAATGTTTTCTTCACAGCCTTTCCTTTCATGACCAACAGTGTCCTTTCTCAGCCTTTAAGAAAATATGACTCCTTATATTAATCATTGATTTATGCCATAATAAAAATGTGGTTTTTTTCCAGTTCTGTCACCCTGATTTTGATTTCATCAATAGCCATTTTATAGTAGTAAAATTGTCTTTATTCCTTATCTTCTTCCCTGTGAAAACTAAATCTCCTGTCTGTTCCACTACCTTTTTAGCAGTTCATAACTGATATCTGTCATGTGTAAACTACAACAGCTAGAGATGAATCAATTAGTAAGGTGCACTTCCACCGGCATTTCAGATAAATTCACTTTGCAGAAAGCTAATTTTGCCCTTAATCCCATTTTTCTCACTTGAGAATGAAGGACTATGTTGTGTTCTAAAACAGTGAGTGATGAGAAAAAATATAATCTTTGTCACTTTTGTAGTGCTAACCACTAATTTTGGATCGGAATATAACCTTTCAACATCACAAAAACATAACTGTATAGGCACCAAAACTGTATGGCATTCTTATATACTATACATATGTGTATGCATGTATTAGACGTGTAAATATACTGAAAGGCAGAAATACTAAAAGCAAGGATACTCATGGTCATAAAAACTAGGGAATACAAATGTACTGTTGAACTAAACATAAAAGATTAACACTGCTAAAAGAGATGTGCCATTCCTCACTTACTCTAGGAAAGGACAAAGTCCAGCTACTAAATACTGTACAAGTATGAGGCAAAAAGATACCCAGTTTCTATAATCTGTTATTTTCTTCTTGGAAAGAAATGCAAGGATGGATGAAACACAAGTGAAAGAGAGGAGAAGGAAACACCTTTTCAGCCTACAATTTAGGAATTTCTGTACAGGGTCCTTTTTTCTACCTGCTTTTGCCAGTTTTGGAATTCAAAATTCAGGCCTGGATCTTTCCTGCATAAAAAAATTCATACCTATAAAAAGTGTCATGAGGGCAACAAGGGAAAAGGCCATCAACTTAATTACTGGGTCTAATCTTAATTCAGATTCAACTCTTCGAGGTTAAACAAATATGGTCCCTTTCCACAGCTACCAAACAAAACGTACAAGAGTTTTAAACACTGTCTTTAATTCAATGTCCTATGAGACTAAGAGTTTCCCAGACATTTGTTTGTATCAGCCAATTTCCAATACCGGTAAAAGTAAAGAAAATTGCATTATTAAGTGTGCTGGGTTACGGGTAGTTAATTTTCTTCATGGTGGCTAGGATGCGGCTGTGTTTTGAATTTGTGCGGAAAACAGGGTTGATAATATAGAGGGTTTTGTCGTTGCTGTTTTATTATTGTTTTTGTGTTATGGCCTTTTCTGCTTTTCACACTGCCATGGTGGCAGGGATGTCGAGAAGAGACACAGCCAGGACAACTGACCCAGACTAACCAAAGGGATATTCCAGACCATTTGACATCATGCCCAGTACATAAAGCGGGGGAAAGAAGGAGGAAGGAGGGGATATTTGGAGTGATGGAGTTTGTCTTCCAAGTAACTACTGCATGTGATGGGACTCTGCTGACCTGGAGATGGCTGAATACCTGCCTGCCCACGGGATGCAGGGAATTAATGCCTTGTTTTGCTTTGCTTGTGTGCACAACTTTTGCTTTCCCCATTAAACTGTCTCTGTCTCAAACCCATGAGTTTTCCAGCTTATACTTTTCTGATTCTCTCCCCAGTCCCATCAGTGGGGGAGTGACTGAGTGGTGCTTGATTGCTGGCTGGGCTTAAACCACAACATCAAGTGATGTAACTATTTGTCAAACTGAACTATTACATATCCTTAAGCTGTACACTGAAAATACAATGTCTGGCCTTAAAAGTGTCTTTAAATCCTAGTCATTAACCACTGCTGTTGGAATTCTTGTACAGGCAATGTCTTGAGCACTGCTGCCCTTCAGACACATTTTCTGGCACTGCAATAAACTAGCACTTTACTTAGAGTTCTGCAAAATAACAAAAACGTATCTGACTACGGCTACATTACAGCATCATCTTCTGAAATGTCCATGCAAAGAGAGTCATAAAAGCTATTTAGCAGTAATATTGCAGCCATACATTGAGCTGATAATGAGGCTCACTGATTCTGAACATCACACCAACATATGCTTAGATGTGTTAACTTGATAAACAAGACACACAAAGAGAGGGAGAGAAAAAAGGGGTGGGTACTCTGCTCAGAGAGGTGAAGCCTGCTGTTCAAACTCATGCTGTAATCAGTGACAGAAACAAGAATAATCCTCGGATCTCTGGAGTCTTTCACCACTGGACCACTGAACGTTAAAGATTGAGATCTGACCCCACGGCATACTGTAAGACAGATAAAAGGAAGCTTTGCTGTTGTGGGTTTGTGATGGACTCCAGCACTGTGGCTATAAATAAAATAGCACTCTCAAAGAACAATTATCTTGTTGACATAGGAGTTACAAAGTACAGTAATCTGGGTAAGTAATTTTAAGTTTGTACAAAGGCTAGCTGGATTGAAACAACCAAAAAAATGCCTATGAGTATTGTGGTTCATTTTGAAGACTATTTACTGAGCAATCACACCCATGAGATGCTGTGCGATTAAACATAAATACAAGACTTCTTAAATCCTGTCTAATCTGAACAACTAAACAGACAAGGAGAGAGAAACAGTGTGATCTCTTGTCCCACTTCTCATCCTGAATGCTGAGCTACAAGAAGTGTGGGAATAAGTCAAGCTCCTAAACCCAAAGCACTCCACATTCCTCCCCTCCTTTCAAGAACCCAAGCAGCACCACAAGATGCAAAAACTTCTTAACTGAATTAATCAAGAAAGCTCTAATCCAATGGCTACAGCAATTCCCTGGCTTCAGCTCCCCATTCTTGGCTGGATCTCTGGCCTGGGAAGTGATTTGCCAGACCTTCCTATAGCCATGGTGCCTACCAGAAGGGCATCCTGATTTTTCACGGTTTCTAGGAAAAGCTGCAGAGTTTTTTATACCAAATCACTTATTCTTATGGTTTCAACCCAATGTTTGAGACACTTTTGACACACTACCCCTTCACACAGTATCCAGCATTTTGCAGTGCAGTTTTTCAAAATCTTCTTCTGTTCAAAAAAAAAAAAAAAAAAAAATGGAATTGATGTGCCCATCAAAGCAGGTCGTCCTAAAATAACTGAATTTTGCATAAAGCCATAGACTAGTGACACTACCTAAATGAAGATGAATTGTTTTTTGAAAATGAAAATGTCTTAATCTTTTTACAAGACTTAATGTATTAAAAAGAGTCTTTCTATTTAATTGATAGTTAAAATCGCCCATAAACAAAAGCCAGCATTACAACCTTTTATAAGTAACAGGTAACCCTTGAGCAAGACCCAAGTCTGGACAGTTGGTGTCCAGAACAATGCAAAAATATTTCTTACCACCCTTAAAGTGCTTCATAGCTTTTACAAGGCATTAGAGAAAATTCAGTCTGGGCTTGTATGGCCGCTTCTTATTCTACCTCCTAAATCTTGTCATCCATTGTAACAGCTGCATCCTTTCTTTTCTACCTTTTGTGACATTTGCTCTTTCTGTGACTGACTGCAAACCTTCCTGCAATTCAGTCTTTTCAAGAGAATCATACAGAACATAGAAAAATAACAGTAAGGAAGCAATATAATTTACAGGAAGTGACACTTAGCATTCCTTCTCTCCCAAATTAAATAGTTTCATTTTGGCTACTCTGTAACCTTATGAAAGATTTGGAATGTCAACTGCAATCAAACTTCCCCAAAATCCCCTTTAAGCTCCAAAGAAAAATCAGAGAAGTAGGAACTGTGGCAAAGCTCTGTTTTCTTTCCAAAGACTACAAAGTGATTGCAGAGGGGGTATAAAACAGTACTCACTTTCTAAATGAGCATAAAAAAAGGCTGAGCAAAGAGAATCAGGTCTCTCAGGATTTTTTGTAATACCATCAGCTGCTGTTAATACCTGCTCAGAACTGCTCTGAAGATTAACAACAACAACAAAACCAACAAAGAAAACCGAAACCAAACAAAACTAAAAATCCAGAAAACCCCACCAACTGGCATTTTAAACCTCTTCATGAACAATAAAAACAAAACAGGCCAAAGTTAGGGCTGCCAGACTCTAAGTTTTACAAGTGTATATATATACACACTGTATTGCTTCCAGCCACATCCTCATTACTATTTATGTAAGATTTTTTTTTACCTTCGTGCTCATAACCTTACTACTTTCCCAATCCCAGCCTGTCACTGAAGAAAACAGGAAGGAAATTGTGGCAATGGCACAGGCTATTACACTTAACATTCTTATCCACTGCACCTGAAATGAGAGATTCCAGACACAATGCCAAAACTTAATCTGCCTGAACTATATGCAGCACTTCTAAGAAGATTAAAATATTTCGCAACATTTCCTTTGACAGGATCTCATGTTCCTACACAGCCGTTTGGACTCTGTTTTCCACTTCCAATGAGATAAATTATAATTATGGTAAGCTGATACATATACATACCCTATCTAAAATCAGTAATAAATCCACCTTAAATATTGTGTGCAGTTTTGGTCACAATAATGT
This sequence comes from Melanocharis versteri, assembly GCA_013397845.1. Classification (NCBI taxonomy): domain Eukaryota; kingdom Metazoa; phylum Chordata; class Aves; order Passeriformes; family Melanocharitidae; genus Melanocharis; species Melanocharis versteri. The sequence continues at coordinate 1,266,066 of VZTG01003801.1, forward strand.
AAGAATGATATTAAACTATTAGAGAGCATCCAAAGGAGGGCCACAAAGATGGTGAAGGGCCTTGAGGGGAAGCTGTATGAGGAGCAGCTGAGGTCACTTGGTCTGTTCAGCCTGGAGGAGACTGAGGGGAGACCTCATGGCAGTTACAACTTCCTCGTGAGAGGAAGCGGAGGGGCAGTCTCTGATCTCTTCTCTCTGGTGATCAGTGACAGGACCCAAGGGAATGGCCTGAAGCTGTGTGAGGGGAGATTTAGGATGGATATCAGGAAAAGGTTCTTCACCCAGAGGGTGGTTGGGCACTGGAACAGGCTCCCCAGGGCAGTGGTCACAGCACCAAGCCTGTCTGCATTAAGGAAGTGTTTGGACAATGCTCTCAGGCACAGGGTGTGACTCTTGGGGTGTCCTGGCCAGGAGTAAGACTCAACGATCCTTGTGGGACCCTTCCAACTTAGCATATCCTGTGATTCTGTGGTTCTGATACAGATCATTGGCACCCCATGTATGATGTATGATGTGAAATGATTTATTAACAAAGGAGGTGCTAGAACTATAACATATACACTCTTGAACAGTTGCCAAAGGAGTTATTTGCTATGCCATCTCAGGTTGTTTCAGGAAAAACATGACCTTGTTCCACTCCACACAAAGCGAGAAAGAATTCAGGATTGACAAATACAGCCATAAAGCCTCTCCCCACAAAATGACTGCACCAGTTCTGCTTCCTTGGTTTTGGGGGAACTGCTGCATTCTAGAATCCAAGCTGTTCAACTCAATGCATGCTTTTATCTTTATTCTACAACCATAAAATGCAGAAGCCTGCTTGTGTCTTTTAGAGAAAGGTGATTCTCAAGGACTCAGATTTGGAGATTATTTAAAACTCAAAAACATCCCAACATAATGGATGATCAGACTTGCAATAAAATTATCACAATCTAGCTAAACTAAGCACTATCAGAAGAAATCGGTTTTGGTTTTACTTCTGTACTGACAAAATGAAGTAGACTGCATTGTCTTAGGTCCTGACATTCTGACCCTCTTAATTCTCACTTGAATGAAGACTCTCAGAGGCTTAGGATTCCCATTCCTACTTTTTGCGCAAACATATCAATTTCTGTTCCAAATCATACATTTCGGAAAAACAGCTATTCCTTGGAGAGCAAAATCCACCAGAAGTGAAAACAAGGGGACAGTGGAATGTGGGCGACCTGCATAGGTAAAATCACAGAAGCGGCACCACATTAGAGCCAGTTTGCAAGTCATGCACACCTTTGGAAAAGCTGGAAGAGCTCACGCAGTCCCAAGTCCCACTGAATGAAAACAGAAGTCAATTTCCAAACTCAACAAAAATGCAGTATATTTCCCTTATATTCAACTCTAACTGTGTTTAAAGCTATAGCTTAAAATAACAATAAAATTGCCTACAGCTAGGAAAATAAGGAAAGGAAGGGCCTCACTTGAATCTCCTTTGTCACATTTTTGGCTCTGTCCCATGGTCAACTGACCTACCTTTCTCATTCCTTCCAAAGCCCTTCTATAGCACCTGGCTTCATATGGGCACAGATGTTTTCCTCTGCAATTTTGATTCTTTTCATCCTCTACAATTCATATCAAGGACAAAAATGTATGCAAAATATGTTCCCTGTAACCACCCTCATGCTGCTTATTGGGAAAATACTCAAGCATATAATACAAATTTTAAAAGTACACTTTTTTCTGTAATCTTCTAAGAGAACCACTGGAACTAATCTTACCCCAAAGAAGAGAATAAAGCCTGTGTGAGATCACTTCAGGCTCCACAAATATCAAAGAGAATAAACCAGGAAGTGAAACAGATACAGTATTTGTAATTCCATTATTGAGCCGCAGAGAGGAAAGATTTAAATAATTTATTTTTCTTTTCACACTGGGAAAAAATAAGCATGGCAACAAAGCCCGATTTAAGATATCCTGGCAAATACCAAGACCATTTAGTAAAGTACAGTTACAGCCACAAAATGATACTGGAGTTAGTTTTGTGCCTTCGAAAGCAATTAGTTCTCTAAAATCATTAGCTCTTACCATTTTAAAGGACCTCTTAGTTAGGCCTATAACCCTGTTACTTGCAAATATAAGGCTTACAGCACAATTCAGTAATTTTGTTTATGCTTGAAGGGAACTGGCATGCTTTCATAGTCAATTTATTACAGTATAATCCTTACATTCAGAATAAATTGTATATGAATTTTTATGAGCATTCCCAAACAAGGAAACTCATGCAGGAATCTAAGGACATTCTATAAAGAAACCGCTTTCATTGTCCAAATAAACCACCAACAAAGACCCAGTAAGACAAAGCAGATAAAATTGGTCTCAGAGAAGCTGGACAAGAGAGGGAAAGGAGGAAGGAGGAAGGGCTGAGGACAACAGCATGTGCAATGTGGGCCAGCACTCAAGGATTCTGAGGGATACAGGTCTGTTCAGAAGCAAAATATCAGAGAGATGCTTAAAGGCAAGGGGATAGGAGAGGGAGGCCTCAAGGACGCTGCAAGGAATGGACCATCTGGGTTGAGTTGAGGCTCAGCGTAAGGAAAGCGGCGTTTGCAAACAGCTTCAAAAGTGGCAGCTGGGATTTCACCTACTGCCAGAGGAGCTAACACACAACGCTGCACATGCCTCTGCACATGAGGCAAACCTGCCCTGAGAAATTCCTTTAGTAGGAGGCAGGCAGGGCGTGCCACAGCAGGAGCAAAGGGCAATGCAGATGTGCCCTGATCCAGCTGTTTCCTTCACACCCCCTCCCCACAGACCCACCGCACAAAGAAGGCAGCAGAGAAGCCCACTGTCACCTCATCAAAAGAAACGAGGCTGAAAAGGGCACCCAGTCACAATCCTTACTTTTTATCTCTCCGGCCAGCTGCTAAAGCTGTGAGTCTTTGCAAATGTCTCCTCCCCTATCAAATTCCTTCTTCTAAGCAAATATTCCTGGGAAATACCTGTTCCTGGTAAGAGTACTGCAGACCTATGTTAACCTGTGCTCTGTTACCTATGAGCACTTCCAAAGGCTTAGCATCCTATGAGCAAGCAAGGAACTCACTAAACAAATCAAAATTACATTAATGTACTCCTTCCCTCCTAATTTTTTTGGTAGTTCTTAAATGTCAATAGGCAACCAAGCAAGCAGGAAGCAGCTCAGGATCACAGATTTTCTTTTTCCCTCTCACCCTTTGTTACCACCTCTGTTTTCTGAACATCAGCAGGAAAAGCATAAAAATGTGTATTTTTTTCAACCAAGGCCCCTGCAAAGCTTTACGGTACTTTTATGTCCCTTCACCTACAAATCAAAAATACAGATGTAGAGCTACCAGTCTGAATATACAGATGTGCTCGTGTGCAAGTTTGGAAGGTAGTCTACCACAGGTCTCACTACTGTGCTACCTGTCCACAAGCTCTGAGCACCAGGGCTTGAATACAAAACCAAAACTTCAACGGAAAGGATTCAAAAGAGCTTTTGTTTTGTTCTAGGAGAGGAGGAAAAAAATAGAGAGAACATAATACAAACCAAACAACAGACGGAAAACAGACATGAAACAAACACTGGAAATTAAGAAAAAAATAAACAAAACATGCAAATTAAATGTTGATCATTTAACAGAAACAACTGTTCAAAATGAAAAACAAACCCTAAAAAACCCATCTCACATGTATTTTATGATTAGTTCATCACGATTTCACACATGTAGTCCTTATTTCTCATTTCCACTACCAGCATTCCATTTTTGGGTTCTTTACTCTTGTGTGTGATTCTTTTTGGTGTAAGCAGTCTCCGTTCCAGGTGGGTACCTAGGCACTGAGTTCATGAAAATTTAACATGATTAGGGGAGACTGCTGTCATATTTTAAGGCAGCAAGAGGGATTGTACAAGTCTGGTCAGAAAGGGAAATATGACAGTCACTTGCTCTGCAGCTGGAAAGAAAAAGTACTACTAGTAAAATGAGAAAAAAAGAAAGAGAAAACCAAAAGAGCTCTTACCAACTCCAGTTTAAATTACACTTATCAAAGAGGATGCAGACTGGGACTGCAAGAATTCTGGTATTTCTATATTAAATACAGGCAGTAAGTTGAAAAAAAAAAAGTCCATTATTAGATTTGCAAATTATTTAGATGATATCTCTTAATACAAATTATTTAGGAAAATCCTTTGTTTTCCTCCCTAACCAACACCCCTTTCTTTACCAACATCTTACAAACATGAAAGCTACTGGTTTCTAAATTAACATACAGTGCACTACGTGGTTTTTCAGCTGACAACATTCTCCATGATTATTGTTCTAAAAAGATATCAGTCTATTTTGGAAGATACCAATCAGTTAAATGAAACAACATGAATCTGGCTTTTCAACATCATTGCAGCACTAATATAAGCCGTAACTCTTACTCCGCATTCCCAAACAAAACACTTCAGTGGAGGGCTACCTGCCAACAAAAAATGCAAGTAAAAATCACACTGTAGTCTTAACTTTCCCCATGACTTTAACTACAGACATATTCCTTTGCATAAACAGGGCAAAAATAGCAGCTATTTGTAATACTAAGTAGCTACAATTACAGATCCCAGTAAGACTCAAGGAAAATTAAATACAACACTTCACATGTAACACATTAAACCCGAAGTAAGGCACAATCCATATGCAGATGCTTCTATAAATACAAATTCATATTTTCTTTTGCCATGTGTACATACACTGTGTACTGAAGAACAAGAGCAATGTTAAAGCACTCTTGAGTATTGCTATCCATGATTTTTAGTTACAGGACCAAGCTCCTCATGCTAGACAGCTGTACTTCCCATGATGAGACACATCTCCAAATGAATACCATATGTTCTTATACGATATAATACGTATACAGGGAAATAAGAAACATTGGCTGCATGCAATATTAAGTCACATATGAAAACTCCATTTCAATTAAATTGAAAACATTGTATTATGACAGTGACCTAAGCCTGCAATTTGGGGGGAAAGGGCAGGGAATGGGTACATGGAGGAAGGGAAGGCAACCTGAACAGGCGTGGCCTTGGTGCACAGAGCAGAGACACTTCCAGGCAGTGAAGGGAACCAGGTGTGAGGTAAACCAGAGCAGAAGCTGCAGGGAGCCCCACGAGTCCTTCACTCCCCCGTTCCCAGCTACACTGCCTGACCCCTCTGTCCTGTCCTCAGCCCTCATGACGCCTCACCACACTGGGCAGGATCCTGCTGGCTTTCCAGCACTGAAGTGATCACCCATACACCCTAAAAATTAGGGAGCCAGTAAATAGCAACAGTGAAGGGGAGGTGATGAGGGGACTGAACATCTCTGGGCCAGAGCTGGGTGACAAATGCATCCCCTGAGCTCAGGCAGGGTGACACAGTTAAGTCCCTTCCTACCAAAAGTATTAAAGTAAACTCCTTGTTTGTACTGTCTGCACTGAAAATGCACACTTGCAATTTTAAAAGTTTATGTGGATACAAGAAATATTTGACCATATAAGTAGCCAATTCTATCTCAGGGGATAAAGAATAATTCCTTTGCCAAGATAAGGCACCTGGACAAAGTCATTTGTAAAGAACTATAGAAGTGCTGACAGACTGACACAGAAATGGAATCACACACTTGTCAGCATGAAAAGGGTTTAAAACCTACAATGAAAGTAAACAGAGCAATAGCAATTGATGTAGAAACTGTGTAACAGGAAATTTACAACACATTTTAACATCAAGATGAAAAGGAGACTTTCAAAGAAGGACAAATGCCCATACACCTAAATTACACTATTTTCTCAATTCTCAGTTCTCTAAGTGCAAAACCAGTGTGTGTATTTGGCAGCATCTGCCACCCTTGTTGAGTGTTTTCACCAGAGGTGCTCAGAATTCCTTCATCTTTGAATGTCAGGAAGGTCCAGCAAAGAATTCAGCGATATTTTCATTGACTGTGCCCTCTAGGCAACTGACTTAATTTTCCCTTTTTTGTTGTCTCATGACACCTCACTTGGAAGTAAATCACTTAGAATTATTTGTACAATGCCCTCCTGGAATAAATATGACCTTTACTACCAAGCATACACACTATTGTTTTAAACAATGAGGTAATACACTGAAGCTGCCCCTTCCCCAAGAGTGCCAAAGCAGTGCTCTGGCCCCACTTGTGTTCTTTGCTCACCCAAGGTTCACACCTGTGCAACCTCAGAGCACCCGGAGGGTGCCCCCAGGCACCACACCTCCAGGTGCCTCACCTCACAGGAGGCCAACACTTCTCAGAGCAGCCTAAATCCACACCCCAAAACAACCAAGTGCCGGACCCTGGGATCTCCCCATCCTTACCAGCAGACTCCCCCAAGTCAGCACAAGTAGTAAGGCAGCCAGCCTGTTGTACATCCAGTCCAACTCAGGGGAAGGGCAAAGGTGTTTCTTTACTAGGAGAGGTTAAATGGGAAATTGCTACCAGGACTCTAAGAGGATCATGTGATAACATTGAGCAGAGCCAACAGAACGTACAACTGAATCATGCCACCAGCCCAGGGCAAAAGTTAATTCTCTGAGGCCACAGCAGAGAAAAATTCTGTATTCAGAAGTAGTGATGGGTCTACATCCATGGAAACAGCATCAGCATCACCTCAACACTGCACCTCCAGCAAACAGCCAGGCTTTCTTCCACCAGCAGACATCTAAAGTAACACAGTCACCTTTTGAGTAGTTAAGCCACTTCCCAAAAAATATTGCTCATTAATCTTGACACAGCAGAAGACTTGAATTCCCAGAACTGTACAAAGGACTTGAGATGGACCTTGTAATTACCTTTTCCTTAATCCCATTTAATCCCAGAGGTAATTATTATCCTAATGCATCCTATTTCAAGGCATCCTTCAAGGGAACCACAGTCTACAGGGTCCCATCTGTCCACTAGCCTGCCATAACTGGATATGCCAGACACCTTGCCCTTCTTCCAAATTATCAAGCCAGAGAACCAGAGGCCAGCAGACCCTGGTGTACCCGGCTGAAGAAACATGCAAGACGAGTTCTTCGTATCTCCTTAACTTCAACAACTTTCTCAGTGTTATGAAGAGCTCACTCAGGCAGATAACAAGCAGGCAAACTCCCACCTGCCTAGCAGCAGCAGGCTGGTGACAAACATGCAAAGCAGATGATCTGAGAAAGCAAAACCTGCGGCATGAGGTATCAAGAAGACCTGAGAAACTCATGCTCTGCACCTCCAGAGCTAGTGAGGTCAGCTACAGGGCAGCTCACATATCACTAAATTAAAGTCTTTTTCTTGAAGATGACAAGGCACGTTGGGAGTTATTTTAAGTCATTTCCTTGTTTAAAGTACTAACAATAGTTTCTTGTGAGAGCAGCAGCTTAAAATGGGACAAAGGATCATCTCTGGCTAGCGAATAATGAGGCACACAACCAAAGTAATAGTTAACAATAAAAATCAAAGCTTTAAAATGCTACAATTCCCTCACTGGTTACTGGGCAAAGTATTCATTCTATTTGCAAAAGTATCTTATGCTTTTAGGGTATGTTTACCTGAAGAGTTTTAATTTTCCACCTTAAGTAAAAAAAATTAACTTCATACTAATATTTTGACTCAGATCAATTTCATCAGTCTTCAGAAGAATCCTGCTATAACTTATACTACAGGTAAGTGACTAAAAGTTCTTAACACCAGACAGAAAGTCATTTCTTAATGATGCAGAGACTATACTGGCATAAATGTATCTTCCAATTAAAAAATAAGTAATGCATTAAAAAAAAAAAAGAAGGATAAGTACAAAACATGTTTACCAATTCCAGAGTCCTTCAAAAGCAAGGTAATGTTAATTGAAATAGAAACAGAGAATACTTTCTCATGTCAACAGTATAATGGTGGTGGTATCATGGAGTAAAAGCACAGTGGAAAACACAAGTGATGCACAATACAGTTGATCACCACCCACTGACCAATGCCCAGCCCATGCCTGAGCAGTGATCAGCCCCTCCTGGCCAACTCCTCCCAGTTTATATACTGAACATGACACTCTATAGTATGGAATATCCTTTTGTCCAGTTCGAGTCAGCTGTCCTGGCCTTGCTCCCTCCTGGCTTCTTATGCACCTGCCCCCTGGCAGGGCACAGGAAATTGGAAAGTCCTTGACTTACAGTAAGCACTACTGAGCGACAACTAAAACATCACTGTGCTATTGACATTATTCTTGTACTGAATCTAAAGCACAGCACTGTGCCAGCCACTAAGAGGAAAATTAACTCTCTCCCAGCTGAAACCAGGACAGCAGATATGACCTTGATTCTTCTATTTAATAAGAACAGTATCTCTTCCAAGCGATTTGTGCAAGATAATCTACCCAGAGAAATATTTCTTAACTACTGAATCTCCTTTGGATCAAAATTGAATTACATTTTTATGCTTTTTATATTTTTTTATACTTTATACATTTTTATATTTATGTGACAAAACTTGGAGGGTGAGAAAGAAATAGGGGCTCAAAAAACCTCAGGAGAATAACATAACAGAGCACGGTACAAAATGCACCAACTTTGTCCAGAATCAGAGGTTGTGCACCTGTGTCCACACCCTGCCACACACAGGGGAGCAAAACAAAATCAGAAAGCTAAAGACCAAGATAGGGTGGAGGGAAGGTTTCTCAGCCTAGGCTCAAACCCACATGAATACAGCTACAAGCTGTATGATGGGGTGATGCTGGTGCTGGGCTACAGTCTGAGTAGACTGCAGTGGAGGTGTGCCACTGCTCAGCACAGCCCAATAATCTGTTTTCCAGGAGGAAAAACAGCATTCATACAGGAAGGAACACTCCCGTTGCTAAAAGATAGCCAAGAACCTGGCTGCAGCCTCCTACAAACTTTTACACACAAGCTGAGATTACAGTACTCAGTTCAAAAGGTTTGAAAAAAATGTCATTTCAGGTTGCTTAAGATGGGTGCTTTGTCACCCTGTTTCATCCCGTACCATGCTCCACTTCTCGCTGGCACAGCCCTGTGCTGACCAGCAGTCTGGCTCCAGATGCATTTTTTTCCCACCTACCTAACTCTCACCTGCTAACTAACTCACTTAGCAACTTCTGCAAAATCATACAACCAAAACTGAATTTATGCCTAATCTGAATGTCAGGGATTAAGTATACACATATATTTGAAATTAAGAGAAATTTTAACAAGCTATATTGAGGTCTGTGTTTACTGAGATCTGTATCAAATAGGTCTGCAAACAGACATGTGCAAAAACATGTAAGCGAATGTTTTCCTTACACTCCCTAATACAGGATGACAAAGCCTTCTGAAACAATCTCTTCAAAAACTCAAGCAAGACCCAAAAACCAAAACCCTGTGATAAATTACACAAATTTTAATACCACACATCTTCATAAGCTGTTTTCTAATTTCAAGTCCAAAGTGCCAAATACCAGCTTTCACAGCATGAAGCTCATTGTTTCCCATAAACTTTCACAAGCAGCTCCTACTTACTAGGAGAAAAAAAGATTCTGTGTTAGTTTGTTTGCGTATGTACCATCCACAGTAAGGAGTTCAATCAAATACGGTCCCTTTCTTAGCTTTCACCTCAAACGAGAAGAAGCATCACAGTGTAAATACCCTTTTCAGAAAGGGGAAGAGAGGCACTGGACAGATGCTTGGACATTTTCATTAGTATATAATATTATCAATTATTTATATCTGTAAAATATCCTGGATATTTAATATCTTAGTCTTTTTCACTCTCAAACCAGAAATTATTACTGAAATGAAAAGTTGTGTTTCCTATAGGAAATCATGCAAGCTATTCTGATTATACTTCTCATTCCCAATGCTGTTTTCATGCACTACCTTGGGCACTAAGAAACCAAAGCAATCTCTCTAGTGCAAAGTTCAGAGCAAAGAAAGGTGTGTTTAAACAAAGCACAGATCAGCAAGCTTTTAAGAGCTTATCAGTGGATGACCAACCATAATGTAGAAACTGCACCTTCATTTACCTCATTAAAGTCTGTGGGAATCCAAGCTCAGCTTTTGTTTCTTTTGATGAGGCAGGCTGCACGATGACACGTGCAGACGATGAGGGGAAGGCAGGTTATCAGCAGCTCTACACAAGGAGTGCAGGTGTTCCCTGCAGTGCAATGCACCTGGATTCCAAGGATCTGTTCTCACATCACAGCCTGCCTTTTGCAGGTAGAGGCCGTGCACATGACTGAATCACTGAACGGCATGAGTCAGGACTAAATGAGCCGGAGAAGAAGCTTACGCCAGCTTTAGAGTGCTTGTTAAATGACAAGCTGTACCCGAACTGACTAAAAACCTGTCAGTATGAAGTTAAGCCATCAAATATCTTTTCAACAAAACTGAACCAACGGAGCTAAATGGTATCAGATGAGCCTCTCACAGGATGTGGCCATAGCCACTACTAGGACTCATAAAAATGAGTTAACTCGTCAAATCTCAGCCCCACAGTGATCACATTAAGCTGGCACAGATGTAGGCTGCTGCCAGAGGATTCTGTCAAACCCCCCTTTCCTGTGAGTTTCCTTCACTCCGCTTTTGCCAACACCATCACTGATACAGTAACTTGCTGAGTTAGGTTAAGGAACTAATCTGCCCAAAAACAACACTTGCAAAAAATATTGCTTTCAGTTGGATTTTTTGTTAATCCAGCTCAACCTACTTCAGTCAACTCAGAAATGCCAATGTCAGGGAAATAAAAATATTAGGAAGGTGTAAGTGAGAGATGGAAAGAAACTCTCCTTTCAGTGGTGCTCCCCACTCTTTTCAGCACCCATTTACCTCAGCCTAGTATGACCATGACCCGCACCCACCATCACTGCACATCAAAACTTCTGCTCATTCAGAACAAGCCTTAGGAGACATTGAGAGGAAAGAAAAAGTTTCATCAAATATTATCTCTTTTCAACAGAACATAAAGACATTTCTAAAGTCTACCTGAAATACAGGCTTCTCAGGAGAAGATAACACAGGCGAGCCACCCGAATGAGTTCAGCAAGACATTAAAGCCCAGTCTCTGGATGGAGTTATAATGATGCTGATGACCACGCCCACAATGATAACACCACTATCAGCATTCCCTTATCTAGCTGTGGCAAAGGCAAGCAGGCTGAGAGGCTTCAGAAGCTACACTACGGATCTGCAAGACCTCTCATTCTCCTAGCAACTGCTGAGAAAGTATTTTCCACTGGCCTGTGGTAACCATAGCTCTGGAGTCCTGCTGTGACTGGCCACTGAGCCACAGCTCTGTGAGACAGCACTGACAGGGCTTCCTCTGTTCAGCAGCCGAAGCTTCTGGTTATTGTTCCAAGCCTGTCGCCATTTATCTGGAATCATAGACTCATAACTACAGCAATAACCACAATTACATGAATTCTTGGGCTACTGCAAGCCTATTTGTGCAGCTAAAATCTAATCTTGCACTTTCTTAATCCAAGGACAAAGCTCTCCGTTACCTCTGGATACAGTATACTCCTGGACCTTGCTGTTGTATTTTATTAAAGGCAGAGAATTTCTGATAGAGATGATACTTCATCAGTGTCCTTGAGTCCCACCATTGTTCTACAATTACATACAAATCTGCTAAAAACCATCAACTGATTAAAAACACTAAATATTGAGCAATGCACCTTACTAAGCACATATTGCTAAACATTGATTCTCACACATCACCCTAACGATTTTCCCGTTTTTCAAATAGGGATATGAATTCAAAACATCTGACTTCCCAAAGCCAGAGTAAAAGCTGTTGGGGTGGTTTAGGGACTGCTGGACTGGAAGAAAAAGGAGTTGGAGGAGTGGGAAATTGAAGATTCGTACTGATGCTAAATCAAGCAAAAGTGCTAACTGTTCTGCTGCAGTTTGGCACTGAGTATACATGACAAGGTATTTATTTATTTGTTGAAGACAACATTATTCTTATTTTGTTGCTTTCTCATGTGTACCTTCAACCTTCAACCACCTCAACCTGTACCTTCAACCACTATTCTAAGTATGATAAAAACATTCACACTTGTACCTCCTCTAATACTTCATCTCAAATACTTCACCCCAAACCGTTTTAAGTTCCCCAAGCATACCGGGGGCCCTGCAGAGGAAATATTTTAACATATTTTTATTGTCATCTTTTGGCCTAATAAGCCTCCCTAGGAAAGAAGGCTGTTGTAGAAAGACGACAGATAAAACATCTGAAATTATCAAGAAATCATTTCTAGTTTAACAGGATTGGGATGCTGTATCAGGAAGGGCAGGGAACAGATATAGAACAAGAAGGAATATTGATTGAGCAGCTTACCCTCACATGAATATATGACCAGGTACAGAACTATTTCTGTGCATGCTTTTATTCTGCTGTAATACAAGAGAGCTAGCCCAAAACAATAACCAAAGAATAAGTTCAGAACTTCAACATTTTTGGGAGTGCAGAGGTGCTCATCCCATATGCTGCCCAGAATATCATCAAAAATACACCATAGAAAATGATGGCTAAAATTGTACTTAAGGAATTAATCAAGTCTGTCTAGTTTTTTACACATCCAAATGCAAAGAAACAACCTCCCCTTTTTTTTTTCCTATTTATTTTGCTGTAAGTATTTAAATTCCCTGTCTGAACATGATTATTATGAGACCATGACTCCAAGGGAGAGGCGGGTTCATTGCAAAACCAGCAGCCCTCACAAAACAGCCTGTTGGCACATTGCAAGTACTCAAAGCTTATGAGCAGGGGATTTTTCCTGCTCTGGCCAAGCAGATTTACTGAGGAGTCTGGAATGACAGTCAGTGAGTCATGCACAGCTGAATCTGCAGCACCGCTCACAGCAGGGACCTCGCTGTATCACTTACTGTAATTACGGCCTCCCTTTAGCCCTAGCGTTTCAGAGACAAAAAAAAACCCTAAAGTGCACTTTTAGTAACTCTAGTGAAAAAAAGCATCAACAACAGAGAAGGGTGCTGGCACTGCAGATGTTACCCGAACATGTACAAGTAACCTTTTGGAACCTCACAGCCTTCAGCTCCAGCTTCACCAGTAACAGTTACAAAACAAGAGTAAAATTGGCAATAATAATAGTTTATAACATTTTTAATCTAGTGCCAATATCAGCAGACTGAAAATGCCATTAGTCTTATCCAAAAACAAATTTAATAATTCTGCTCATCAAAGAGAAAGAACTTAGAGAAACAATTAACTATGCCACTATACCACACTTAGAACACTGGAGTTCAGATCTACACAGCTCTTCTGGCACTTTGCTGATCAGTTCCATTCCAGCTTTGCATAAAGTCTACGTGCTTATAACAGCACATCTAGTAATATACTGCATTATGCTCAGTATCATCCAGATTTGTACACGCTCAAGCAAAAAAGGGAAAGCCCATAATTAAAATATTCAAAAGGCCTTTAAGTTTCCCATTCCTATTAGTTAGACAACCATGACGTCTCATATTCCATATGTTATTAAAATAAAAAAGAAAGCCTATGTACAGAGGGCCCTGATTTTCCTCTTTTATGCTATGTAGCTCTACTGACTGAGCAGAGTTCACTCTTGTTTGTATCTGTTTAAGGGTCTGTCTGACACAAAATGGAACTCAATAGACTGTCCGCCCTGAAAGTGAAGGACATTAAATCAAATCTACACCCACAACATAGAATAATCTAAGTCACCTAGTGAACTGGACTTGTTGAAATAATGTTGGTTTTTTCATACTGACAGATGCTGAATAGATATCTAAGTGCAAGAAACACTGACCAATGAGGACTGTACTGAAAGAGCTTCAGCAGATCTAGGGCTCAAAAATTACATGCAAATTGAAGGGAGTTCCACCAGGATTCTTAGAAAAACAAGATGGCACGACTGCAGTATACACAGTTGGCTAAGGTGGTAATCAGCAGCAAGGAAGTGATTTTACCTGTGTAGGTGACACTCATGAGACTGAAGTACCGCATGTAATTCAGGCTGGGGGGCTGAAGGAGAAGCAAAGTAGGAGGACAAATGTAAAGGCAGATGCTGAAAATGCTGAAGAAAAGCGTCACAAAAAGGATTTTTCAGACTGAAGAAACAAAGGCTCAAAGAGAATAATTTGCTTCGCCCACCAAGATAAAATTGAGCAGAAAGCTGACCATAGATAGCAGGCACTAGGAGGGCATTTTAATCAATTGGAAAGACACAGCAAGAACCAAAGGCAGGAGCAAGATAAATTCAAAGAAGAAATAAGGTGCAAACTGAGGGATGGGGAACCCCATGAAGCAGGAATCCAGAATCAAGGAAGCAGGAAATGTTGGGATACCACATCTTGCTGTCAGTAGATCAAGTTACTGGGATTAATACATCAGTAACCAAGCAACACATTAAGGGTCTGCCATATATGCCATATTTATACATGCATGAAGTACAAAAGACACAAAAGCAATTCTAAATAAAGCAACTTCGTGCCTTGTTGCCTGTCAGCTCTGTCTGAAGATGTTGGTAAGCACTGGACAATAAACTTTGTTCAGATTAGCAGGCAAACCCAAGGCAGGAACGATTTTTCTAATGCATTCAGATGAAGACTGTGCTCATGCAAAACCCGTAGCAGATAAAAAGACTGCGATGGTTTTGTAAAGTCAGTTGCAGTGTGATAGATCTTTGCTCTGCAGATAGTTCTTTCTGCTTTTATAGAAGCAAAGCAACACATGGAAGGTACTGTGCTGACCCATCCATATAGTGGCATCATGAAAGGTTACAGGGGTTAGAACAACAGTTGCTGTGATGACGGAGGGGACCTGGAATCCCTTCTGTACAAGCAGATTGCAAATGAAATTGCAAAATGCTCCACCAACTTAAGGCAGCTATGAGTAATCAGCTTGTGAGCTTGCTGCTTGTACGCTGAGCATTATATGTATTCCTCACAGTATTTTACTGTCTTATACTGGATTTCACTGGTTTTCAATTCCAAGAGTGAGTCATTGGTAGGAAAAGAGGGGGAAAGGAATGAGAACTTTTCTCTCTGAAATAAAGGAGATGGAAAATGACCTTGAAAAAAGGCATGATTTCATGCTTAGTACTAGATTTCTTCTTGGCTTAAGATATTAAGACTTCGGATTAAACTGAGCAAACATTTGAACAAAGAATGAGGCAGATTATTCCGGTAAGGAAAGAATAAACTCCACTTGTATGTGTGATCTGTAATGTCTATTATGGTCAATGTTTGAAAAAAATTGTATCTTGTGGGCAATTCACAGCAGAAGTCTTTGTTATTTCTCCACGCTCAAAGGACATCTATTATTCAGGTTTCTTACTCAGAGATCAAAGAGCAAGTGAGTGATTTAGACCACAGCTGTCTGTAGAAAACACCAAGTATTTTATGTCCCTCACTTGTCACCTATCCCCAAAGTTAACACATGCTACCACTACTAAGTTTGTAAAGCCCATATTAACAAAGATGAATAAAGTTCAATATTTTTGCATATGTACACTTATACAGTAACCCACAAAACGGATACTTCTCTACAACAAAACCCAACTGAGACTGCCTGGTTTCACTGCCACACAGATCCAAGCTTCAGCTGGTGTCTCCCAAAGTCAGGTGGATTCAGTAACGAAACAGGACAGTGAAGCTCAGGGGCTGCAGGTCCTGACTAGCAAGTGTCACTCGAAAGAGGAGACCTGAGGTGGCAGCAGTCCTCTCTCTTACAACACTCTTTTCCAGAACTGGCCCGGGGTTTAGTTCCATCTCAGGGAAACTCAACTCATTGCTCTCATTTTGCGAGTGAGTACCAGCAAACCAAATGCAAGATTTAAATAAGGCAAAGAAAGGAGAGTGCATAGAACTGCAGAGCCTCTGAGGAGAAGCAGCCTCCTTTCACAGTCCTAGGCGCTGTGAAACATTGGAATCTTTCTTAAATTATCAGCAATACGAAGATTTACAGGCTCTTTGGAAATATACAAAGTTAAACAGGCACTGGCTTGCAAAGCTTCAAAACTCAAACTGGTCGTCCGATGTAAGTTACTGCAGAGCACTGAAGTGGCAGCAAAAGTGCACATGCTGGTGAGCAAGCACGGTGACTCACTGGAAACGTACAGGGAGGCTGTCACATGACAAGCTGGTGCAGCACAGGAGACAACACGGAACAGCAGCATCCCGAATAGGAGAGATGTATGGAGAGGAAAGCAACTCAACCTCCAGTGGCCAACACATCCAGAATCATTTATCTGTTCCTCAGCTTGCATTTTAGGCTTGCTTCTTGAAAATGCCATGCAGCAGAAGTTTATTTGCCTCACGCACTGTTGTGTTAGTTCTGCAAGTTAGTTCTGCATGCACACTGCATGCATTCACTCATTATAAATCTATTCCCCATGCACTGAATACTCCAAGCTTGGTCTCAGCCTTATAATCACATTCAAATAACATTTTTACATACATATATTTGCATACACACACACATTCACTCACTCTCCAGGACAGAAATAGTCCTGTAGAAGACTCTCTGGATGGCATTTGACTGCCTGAGGGCAAGCCCACACAGCCATATGAGGAGAATGCTGTTATCTGAAACACCTACACGTGGCTGGCAAATATGACACAGGACCTGTGGTGCTTTCTGCCAAAGTAGATGGGGTAAAATTCCCCAGGAACCTAAATGGCACTGGAATCCTATGCTTACAGGTTTGGATTTCACATGCATGAGGGCGACATGTCTACGGTCAGTCACTGAAACAGAGTTTTGGACTGAAACCTACCTGATTTGCTCGTGGCTTCCCCAGCCCATATAACAAATGATTCCATGAGAAGACAGAAATTACTTAAAATTTTGTGCATGGATACTGTGAAGAAAAGAAGATGACACGAAAATGCAAGGAGCATGACAAGCAATACAGCATTACTGAATCTAACAGGTTAAAACTCGAAAGAAAGTGAATTAGGCAATATGGAAAACAGAGCTGCTATTAAAATTGAATTTGATACTGTGTATTCTGCTTTTTTGATTCCTTTAAGGAAGTTTCTAAGATAAATATTTAGCTAGACCACAGAAATCACCCACAATCAATATCTACACCATATAAAGATAATCCTTTAACTGCTACTTTAAAGCAAAATACAAAATAAACTTCTCTATGGCAAAGACAGAAGCTCTGATGCTATTTTATGCATCACTACTGTTAAGGCAATATTCCTAAACTGACAAACTTGGAAGTAATCACATTGAGGCTGTTCTAGATTTTAGCCTACTGAACCAATGGTAAGGTAAGCCTTTCCAAAAAGTAAGTATTTCACAGACTCATTGTGCCTTTAAAAGGCCAAAAAAACTCCAGAACAAACAAACAGCTCAACAATCTATTAGATCAGTAAAATTTTAAGTTTTATGAAGCAAGACTTTTCCTGAAGGAAAAGAGCTGCCTGAAGGAAAAAAAAAATAGATAGGAAGTATAGCTCTTTCTTTCCTAGGGTGTCACTTTGTTTGGAGCACAGCCAAGATATTGCTTTTTCCAGGAGGTACCAGTCTCACGCTTCCCTCCAAAGATAAAGCAATTTCAAACATGCACTGTTTTGAATGCCTATGAAAAAAATAATTCAACATAATTTCTCTATTAATCTTTTCAAAAGGGCTGCTTCATTACAGCTGGTACTGTATTACATTGGCTTCTTAATATTCTGACCCCTGTTAAAATTTACAGAGTTTTCAAATTATCAGCAAGATGCTAACCTAGATATTGAAAGTTGTTCTCATTTTGTTATTTTTTTAAAAGGCAAAATAAGCTGGATTTCACATCAGTAACAAAATACAAAATATGGACTGCAGAACTGGTCCACTTACACACTGTGAAGAGCCTAATGGAAGAACTTATTTCCATAAAATATTTCAGAATTATACGGATTTGGGCATTATTAGTATCATGTAGCTCTGCACATCTTGGGAATGTTAACAAAGAAGGAAAGTAGAATGGGGGGGGGGGGGGCGAGGGGGA
>VZTG01003801.1:1284057-1313071 GCA_013397845.1 Melanocharis versteri
GGGGGGAGCGAGTGGGAGAGAAATCCCACAGAAATGTTACATTTCAGGAAAGTTTTGTTTGTTTGTTCTTAAAAAGACCAAAAGAGAACCAAAAGTGGCCATCCCCCTCCCTCTCTGTTCTCATGAAAATACTCCCAATCTCTCTCACTTCAGAAGTGGGAAGACACTGGGGATGCACGGCAGGAGGGAGTGGGTCAACCAGGACCATGGAGCTGAGATCCCGGTTAATAAAAACAGGAGAAACAGACCTAAGGTTCAAATTTAGAGTGGCATAGCAGAAAGGCAGAGAGGTATCCTTTAGGATTTCAGTTTAACGAGCTAAGTGGCAAATGTGCATGGCCTGGAAAGCTACTACTGCTGTGGTGGAACTCAAGCAAACTAACTGTGGGAATCCTCTGTTCTGCACAGCTGAAACAGGTACATTTGTTTGCTGCAATTACAGAAATGAGACCACTTTTCACATTTATTTCCCCTTCTCTTAATCCCAAACCAGAAAATTTGTGAAGGACTGCTATTACTTGCTTGGCAACATCCCAGTTTACCCAGGAGGCTGTCCGCAGAAGCAGCTGCAGAGGAGTTGGAATCTCATGAGATTGCTGCTCCTAATGGTGTGGCATTAGCACAGGAGACAAGTTTCTTAAGACATGGAGAGGGACTGAGCTCATGTGTCCAGGGCCTCTAGGGGCTAAGAGTCCGCTGCTTAGAGCCACGTATCCGGACAGCTACGCATGAAAAAGGGGGAACTAATCATAACAGTCTACAGATACACAGATCTTTACTCAGAAGTTATCCCAAGGAGCAGGGAAAGCATTTTTTTAACTTATCCCTATTTGAGGAGAGTTACGAGAGGCAAAAAAACACCACAAACAATAGCAGAGAATTTTTTGGATTTTGTGATTTCTTGCAAAAATATACATATTTTGAATTCCATTGGAAATGGCCAGGTCTGCAGAGCCCTTATAGATGTAGCTAAGGTGACATCAGGATTTCAAGTGAGGTTGATAAATAACATTAGTCACGGAGAAGGAAGTACCTCAATAAAAAGAGAACTTTGTGGTCCTAACATGGGGTAGAAGGTATTTCTCAATTCAGTCCTTGCTTCTATTGTGGACTCTTGGTGTGATAGATCACAGTGCATCTGTTATCTTTGGTCCAGGGTGACCCACTATACTGCCTTCTATCTTCTTTTAATCAGACTGTAATCTCTTTGATCACACACGCTCTTCTTATGTACACATGGAAACAGTATGCCAGTTTTAATACCTTCCCAGTTTCAGCTGGCTTCTCAGCATTATTAAAAGTCCCGTCTTTATCAATGGGACCTTTGTTGAGAATTTCAGCAAGGAAGAGGCAAGACTGAATGGGCCATAAAGACAAAAGTCAGTCCTTTACACAGCAGTCCCTCTTGTCATTCCTACGGAAAAGCCAGCAGCGACTTCTGCCTACATCAAACAAGTGCTGTGAGGCACTAGGAAGTCCTCAGCCTTCATGTATGTGAAACCGGCTTCTTGCCCATTATCAGTTTCAGTGACAAATGCTTTAAAAAGTTTGTCTCGCCCTTACCTGCACCTTCCTCCCCGTTTATCACATGAAAGAAAAAAAAAAAGGAACAAAAACCAAAAACCAGGCAAATTACAAAGATACAAAGTAGTAAAGCGCGAAGAGATTATAGGAAAATCAACGCACTGCATCCCGCCTACAGCCCGATCCCAAAGACACTGAGGTCCAGCGGCCCCGAAGGCACGGGACAGCATCCACCGCTGCGACCCACAAACCCTCCCCGCTCCGAGCCTGAAAACGCACCCGGGGGCCACGGGACTGTTCTTGGATACAAACGCCTTAATAACAGCCGGCGGCTGCTGCTGGCACTCGGCTCCCGGCAGACCAGCAAAACGCCTGGGGTTTCCTCGACGCGCGGAGCGTAGTACAGAAAGGAGTGGGGAAAAAAACCGAACAAACCAACCAACAAAGGAAAAACCGCGTGGGAGCTGCGGGACGCGGCGCGAAAACGGGCAAGCCCTTTAGCGCCGGGGCGGGAGAAAAGCCCTTCTCCCGCGCAACAGGTTCCCGCGGAGCCGGCTGCGCTCCTCCTCCGCGGCGCGGCAGCCGGGGCCGCCCCCGNCGGGCGAGGGCGGCGGGACCGGGCGGCCGCCGGCACCGAGCGGCCGCCGGGAGCCGTGCCCGCGTTGTGCCGCGGCCGCCTTACCGCTCGGTGCGCTTCCACACGCCGCGGGGCGTGGGAAACCAGCGTCCTCCGGGCAGGCTGGAGTGTGTGTGAAGGTGTCGCACAGAAGTCCGTCAATTAAAGAAAAGTCAGCTTTCAGCCCCGAGTCAGCCGCCACGGGCGAAGTGCTGCGCCCCGAGGCTGCTGTGTGGCAAGTGCGGCACGGCAATAAGAAAAATAAAGAATGTGTTCAGTGTTTGCTTTGTACGTTATCCATTTCACTGAATCGCAACAGTGTTCGGTGATTGCTTTAACTTTTCATACACGTAAACACAAAAAAGTTTTTTTTTTTTTTTAAATGACAAGCTCTCATAATAAAAATCTCTACAAGGGATAATGTCAAGCAAGGACACTGCTGACTGAGCTGCCTCAGAGCTGCTGGGCCTTAAACAAGCCAGCATTAGCTCCGAGGTCACGCTCCATCAACCAGTGACAGCCAGAGCAGCGCAGCATTGGGTCGGCCTTTTTGGTGGGCAAAGCCTCCTCTGTGCTTCGGCACAGGCTGTGATGAGATGGGACTCACTGCCTTGGTATTAGTTTTGAATTGGTAGGCAAGACGTGTAGCACAACACCTAAACCTGTTTGTTTTTTTCCATGGCAACATGTAAATGCACATATGCTATTTATGTTTGTAATTTGTGCCCTCGTTCACATATGCATATGATTTGTCTGAATTATTATCAGTTTGTTCTATAACTGAGTGGATCAACTTCAATAGGAGTGTAATTTGCATTGNCAGCTCATGGCGCTGAACGCCGCATCCCTTCTGGGGACACCGAGGCGGAGCGGGGCGGCCCGGCTACGGCCCGGCGCGGCCCAGCCTCCCGCCGGCAGCGCAGCGGGGCAGGGCCGGTGACGGCAGCGCTTCCTGCGGCCCGGCGGGGCCCTGCCCCTCCTCCCGNCATACACGTAAACACAAAAAAGTTTATTTTTTTTTTTAAATGACAAGCTCTCATAATAAAAATCTCTACAAGGGATAATGTCAAGCAAGGACACTGCTGACTGAGCTGCCTCAGAGCTGCTGGGCCTTAAACAAGCCAGCATTAGCTCCGAGGTCACGCTCCATCAACCAGTGACAGCCAGAGCAGCGCAGCATTGGGTCGGCATTTTTGGTGGGCAAAGCCTCCTCTGTGCTTCGGCACAGGCTGTGATGAGATGGGACTCACTGCCTTGGTATTAGTTTTGAATTGGTAGGCAAGACGTGTAGCACAACACCTAAACCTGTTTGTTTTTTTCCATGGCAACATGTAAATGCACATATGCTATTTATGTTTGTAATTTGTGCCCTCGTTCACATATGCATATGATTTGTCTGAATTATTATCAGTTTGTTCTATAACTGAGTGGATCAACTTCAATAGGAGTGTAATTTGCATTGTGTTTGCTTTTTTTCCCTTTTAAAACAAACAGATCATGCAACTGCTTTGCTTGCAGTCAAAATCTGCAAAGTTTGGTGCTGAGCTCTGTGAGCTGTTCTAGAGCGCGTGGGTATAGATTTGTACACCAAAAGTGAAATGCTGCATGCAAGGTTGTGGATGGACCACGCAGTTTTCTGTGCAGCTGTTCTCCTGCACAGAGCTGCCATGCAGGAGCAGCACAGAGATCTCATCCTGCGGCCACTGAGAAGTTGGTCCCAGCAGAGAAGCAAACAGGCAGAACTTCGGGTCATGTTTGAGCAAGATCAGTTTGTCCTCTAGAGTCCTTGATACTTACAGCTGGTGACTTTGGAGGGGTCATAGTCAGACATAACTGAATTTTGCCATTGATGATGGACCCTCTACAGAGCGCCAAACAGGAAGTCCTGATTTCTTTAAAAAGGTTAAAGTCACCATTAAATTTGGAGAAGAGTCCCAACATTACAAGCACAGGAAAACTTGGATGTTGTTCACTAGGCCAACCATTACAGAGTTGCCTTTTCATTTCTCACACACCTGAGTGTCACATGCTGCTTTAGTTTT
Organism: Melanocharis versteri; assembly: GCA_013397845.1. Lineage (NCBI taxonomy): Eukaryota > Metazoa > Chordata > Aves > Passeriformes > Melanocharitidae > Melanocharis > Melanocharis versteri. The sequence continues at coordinate 1,288,240 of VZTG01003801.1, forward strand.
AAATTCATAGAAATTATTGAAAGTGGGGTGGGTTTTAATAAAGCCTGCCTCTTCCATGGTTTCATGGGTGTTTTATCTGTAGGCAGCTAGCCAAGGTATTTTGGTTAAAATATTTTTTGTATTGTTAATTTTTAATCAAAATTTTCACATGAAATTAAAAAAAAACAATTTATTAAAAAGATGTTAGTATCAACAGATATTCTATGCATATAAATTAGAAAAAGGAGCAGGTCAAATTTTAACTATGTGATTCTTCAATTTTTTAATATTTACAATGCATAGGAAAAGAGGCTGCCTCACCTACACAGATGTTCTCCTTCTTCAAAGAAAATGGGTAATAGAGAGGGCACAGCTTCAGTTCAGCTTCAGCAATAGCTTAGAACTATGGCTACAACAGTTAAACTAGAAGTATGCACCAAGAGCACTGAGACAAATTGTCTGCATGTACCCACACATTCACAGAAACAAGGACATGTAACCACTGCAAAACTTAAGACTATGAAAAGATTTCCCTGTACTCCCACTGCAAAGGTATTGCACTCTCTCTACATCTCAGGCTGTGTCCCAAAGGCAAAAATTAGCCTAACTTCTCACATAAGCATGCAAACAAGACTTCTGTTTTCACTGCTCATGTTGGAAATGTATCAGCATGAGGTGATAAAACATCCTATTAACATATGTTAGCACTCCTATCTCCTGGTGCCTTTGGCTCTTTCTTTAAATGCACATGTGGTTAATTGTTAAACAGCATATGCAGAAGGCAAAATTATTTTCTGAAGGACCCATTTTTTTCTTTTAAACTAAAACAGAAAAACGAAATGTAAATACCAATGTCCTTAGGACCTGGCCTTGTCTAAAGCTTCAGCTAATTGGTTTCATGCCAAATACCCCACTTAGTTATAAAACTTCCTTTAAAATATAACTAAAATATAACAGAAATAAAAGTAAAATATTTAGAGCATTCCATGTCTAATGAGTGCTTTTCAAAGCCCTTTCCCAAACTAAATGTATATTAGGTGCTATAAGAACAAAAATGTAAACTGCTTTTTCTTTGATAAGCATCTTAAAACACATAATTAAGGCACACCACAACATGATGCAGCCTCGCTGTAAAAAGAAGAATGCAGAAACAAGATGTAGTCAATGAGGCGTCACTAGGGGCTGCTCAAAAGACAATTTTGCTGCAAATGGAGAAGGGGAAGAACCTGCCTTGTTTGGGTGGGGGGGAGATTAACAAGGGCAAAACCCAGGATGAGTTTGTACCTGTCAACTGCAGAGTAAGAAGTAAGAAAGCTTAAGAAAGCTTTTATAAGCATATCATAAGGAAAGTGAGAAAAGGAGCTAGAAAGAAAAAAAGTCCTATTAAAAATGAGACTAGGGATTAAATTACTGGTAAAACCACCAGAGATATTGATTCCCTCCTTACATCTGTCTTCATTATGATGCACTTCAGACATAGAAGTGGATTTAGGATCTTAACTCTAGACACTTTTTCCTATACTTGATAGAATCAAACTTAGTCCTGTTATGACAGCATAACACCAGCATGGTTTTCTTTGATTAAATGATTCCTGATTTACACTAGAGACAAATAGATAATTTTGACCTACAGATGTATTATTGCTTTAAACTGACAGAAATATCACTACTCTCTTTCACTGGTATATCTTCTGCCTAACTCTGACTAAATAGTCATTAATTCTTGAGTTTGCAAATAATATTTTTGTTTTAATAAGGTCCAGGCATACTTATCTGGAAAGTAAGGTTGTTCATAGAGAGGAGAAAGCTTTGGGGAGACCTCATTGAGGTCTTTGAGTACCTTAAAGAGGCTTTTGGAAAGGAGGGAGAGGGACTTTTTATACAGGCAATGAGAGGACAAGAGACAATAGTTTTAAAGAGAAAGCAGAAAAGTTTAGCTTAGATGTTAGGAAGAAAATCATTACTCAGAGGGTGGTGAAGCACTGGAACAGGTTGTCCAGAGAGCTTGTGGATGCCCTATCTCTGGAAGTGTTCAAGGCCAGGTTGGATGGGGCCCTGAGGAACTTGATCTAGTGAGTGGCATCCGTGTTCATGGTTGGAGGGTTGGAACCGCATGGTCTTTAGGGTCACTTCCAACTCAAAGTGTTCTATAACTCTATAACCAACTAGGTAAGAATGTACCATTTGAGGCATATAGGTTCATGTGCTTAAAGGAGGATATCACTGAGAAAAAAGACTACAAATCCATCTATCTTGCTACAGAATCCAAGACTCCTTCAAAGAGTTTCAATATTTAGATTAAGATGTCATGCACTGCCTTTACACTCAATATAATCAGTCACCAACGCCAAGCAGACCATGCAGGGTTCTCATGCTTAGTGCTGTCTTTACAAAACAACTGCTAAAAAGAGAACTTCTCAGCAGTGCCATCCTTCATCACTGCTTTACAGGGTTTGAATATGCACATGTTCAACATATGCTTTTGACTCTTCACTGCAGAGCAATTTATTTTCATTTTTAATATTTTCCCAAATAAAATAAATCACACTCATTTTCATATTATGTATAAATATATGATTATTCTTTTAAAATATGTGTTAGCTCATTTTTCACATTCCAGTTCCTAATGATGTGTTAATTATCAGCAGGTAAAAAATGCAACCCCCTGAGAAGAATTGGCTAGAGGAAATAGTAACAAGTCAGCTGACAAATTTAAATTCACAGGCTAACTTCAGTGGATGGAGATGGAGTTGCCCCTGCTGAGGTCTAGAAATCCCCATCCAAGAATATTTTGACAACCAGTGCAGTGCTAAAGTAGAAGTACAACTGGACTTTTAAAGTATATTTTTAATGCAGGAGAGTTTCAACCTTTCCCTTCTATTCTCTATTCCAGCATTTGTTCAGTTGGGTTTTAAACTGAGCAGAAAATGTCTCATCAGCTCACTCACCTAATTCACATTGAAACAAAATGGCTTTTATTGTCCAAATTTTATTTCCAGAGCTCCAGCCAGCAGCCAGAAAATACATGAAATGGAAAGTTGTTTGTGTACTGTAAGATGAAATCTAACCTTTATTAAGCCTTGCATTTCATGTATTGCTGCACTCCACTACCTAAAGAACGACATACGTGAAGAGTGTTCAGCACTTGTTAATAATCAATGCTAGGAATAATACAAAAAACATAGATTACTCTTGATGTCTAGAGCTATGCAACTGATTTTACGTTCCACTGAAAATCCGTGAAAGAAATGCACTTTTAGAAGGTAAAACCCTCTGCCCTATGTTAGGCCTCCACTTTAGCACGTAAAGATAAATCCTCTGCCAGAACTGTCCATTTATTTCCACTGACTAGAAAGGCTGACTACATGAGTAGGTCACATGCAGATGTGCACATCTGTCTGATAAACTTCACCTTCAATGCTTTTATGTTGCCCTTCAAAATATGGAGGATGCAATGTTCAGTTACAATGTGCACCATATGGTATACGCAATGTGGAGTAGTCAGTATATCAAAATGTACTGATATGTAGGAGGTGTTTCAGATCAGCTTACACATCCCTGAATAGCAAAGGTGGGGATGAAGTCACATGTGTACACAGAAAGCAGACTTGTACACAGAAGGCTGGTAACATGTTTGCTAGCCAGCACATGGTGAACATTTTTTATGGTCTGACCCCATAAGCTAATGTGTAATGTAACCTATATTCAAATTTTCATAGGATTTTTTCTCATGAAAAAATATATCCAGTACTATCAGGTCGCAGTTCAATACATGGTGGAATTTAGCAAGCAAGACACAATTGTCACTGAAGCGACTGCAAGGATGTGGGCACAGGTAAGAGAAGTGACACATTCCTAGCGTTCTGAGTCTTCATCTTCTTCCTCACTGCCCTCCACACACATATTTAAAGAGCTGATTAATTTCCCATAGCAAAACCAAAAGAAGACCACAAGAAAAGGGAGTAACAGTTCTTAGATTGTTAGCTTTTCTTCCAAGTTGCTCTAAAATGTATCTGGTGCACTCTGGTGGCTGCTTCGGTAATTCTTAATTCCATGACTTTGCAAAAGGTGAAACAGTACCTACCGGTGCTGCTTCTGAGATTATCCATATGAAGACTAATGAGCACATGAATTTATTCTAGTTTACTGTTTAGTTTTTCTTGAATGCCTTCTCTGGAGAAATTCAGATCTCACCCATTGCTGCCCATCTGCTTACTTTATGTAAATCACAGAGCAGGGATTGAGCGGCTGAGGTTCTCATCTGCCTTATGTTTTTGCTCATGGTCAGACAGCTGCTGAATTTTACCCAGAGAGGCATATCTGTTTCTGTAGAAGTAATTCATCCACGTCTATTTGTAGTGTGACCTTGCACAAACCCCCATATCAATTCTTGCTTCCCTTTCCCCGTAACAGGGAATCCATATAACAGGGCTAATAATATCTAGCTATTTATGAGGATTATTCACCATATGTTCAATTACATTGAAAGGTACCAAAAAACATGGAAAATTATTTCCCGTTACATCACTACATTTACTTTCATTTGGTGTGTGATTTCATAGGGATAAAATGGCATGGATTTCTGCATCTGCAAGCATAGAGAACAGATGATAAACCTAGTGCACTTTATAGCATCTCCACATGAGGTATAGGACTTTCGGGGAAAACTGAATGCCACGACTGATGTTTCATGCCACTTTAGGAAAGGGGAAGTCAGCATGAATGTTGGAGACTAAGGGATTTTCATTGGTAACTCTGAATGACCCCTTTTTCTTGAGCTACTTTTGATACAACCTTGATTTTATAAACCATGACTTCACATATGCCACTAATTATGAAAATGTGGTTTTATTTTCAGAATATAATGACCTTGCCACTTCTTAATTCTCTTGAAGTATTACCTAAATGTGGTGCACACTGAATGCATTCGCTGCAGAGGTAGATACACTGTATTAGTATATGAAAATGAAATAAAGATAGATAAAATAAAAAGGCTGGGGAATGGTATCTCATGTTTCTGTTCAATCATGTTTTACATTTATACAAGGCAGCTGTATAACCCTTAAAAAATATATTTTCTGGGTTAAACACACTACGTGCCTTTGGTTTCCTTTCAGAGGGAGATCTTCCATCCTCCTGACTCCTTGCTGACTCTTTCTGCATCTGTTTCAATTTGAACTGATCATTCTTGAGCATGAGGACCCTGAACTCTGTAGAGCAACTGGGACCTTGTACATCACAGATCCTTTCTTGACTATATCACAGGCACAGTATTGTGGAAAACATCAGCTTTTCTCATGGCTGCTTCTCACATCGGTGAGACTGATCTGAACATTGCATTGTCTGATACAGCTGGAGCAGACCTGCTGACTGGCTTGCACATCAAAGCACATAGAGGAAGCTCCTTCTGAAATGTCTTCTCAGGGATATGTACAATGCTTCCGAGTGGAAGGGGGCATTCACCCTGTTGTTGAGAGGTTGCTGTCACGAAGGCCAGAAATCCTGGGTTTGTCTCTTCTCTTGGACATTGCAACCAACACCAAACCCTCTGAAGAGGTAGGAGTGGAGAAGACTCCGGTAGCTAACAACCTCACCTCTCTTTTTTAGGTCAGGAAATAGACCCCTCTATCCAGTATTTGGGATGGAACAATTGATGAACTCATCAGCTGCAGTGTCAATAAGAAAGATGGAGGGGGTGCTAGCAACTGCAGAGAACATACTTGGAAATAAATGAATGATTCATTGCTTTACAGACAGGCTGTATCCATCGCTCAGGTTCAGGGTCTGTGCCAGTTACCAGCATCCCCACCCCTCACTTTAGATCAGGCTTCAGTAGGGTCTGGGATAGTTTTTTCAGTCTGCATCTGGCTAGGAAGTTGAAACCATGCTCTCTCCCACAAATGGGGAGAGAGTCAGTCGGCACATTGACTGGGAGCTCTTCTACTCCTTACCCTTCTAATTTTGCTGTTGCCTGCAGATTTGATCACAGCTGAAGTTGCAGCACAAAAACATCTGGTGAAATAAAACAGAGCAGCCACAAAGGAGGAGAGTTTAGTCAGTCAGAAAAGCTCATGAAAATTGTGACACAATCCTAAGCTGAGCAAGCCAGAGCTATCCAGAAATGTCATTATGTGCCGAGGAGAAATGCTTCAAAACAAAGAAAGGAACAATTGCATGAGTCATGGGCTGTGAGAAAGAAAACCACTTCTCTTTAAGGGTTGAAGAATACCCAGTAAAACCTCAAGTTAACACAATGCAAAATATTCTTAGTTCTTCCTTACTGAAAAAAATACTCATCTTGCATCATCTTCTGTCATCCAAAACAAATCTTAGAAAAGTGTTTCCTTCTCTCACGTTTTACACTGCAATCAAATTCAGCCACTCTTAATATGGAATATTTCAAGATGTCAGTTTTATTTTTGCTATTTGGAATGGAAACAATCTTCTGAATTCAATATGGATTTTAAAAATTGTTCATATCAACTCAGAACTTCATTTTCCAGAAATTTTACTAAAATCCAAAAGAAGGCCACCATACTTTAACCACATGTGAGGTCCCAACTACAGTTTAAGATATACCATCTTAATGGGGCAATATATTTTAAAACCAAGTTTGCAAGTATCATAGACAAATCAGAAAGAAGGAATGGAAGTTCCACATTCTTGCTTGTCTTGCCTATTTCATGAGCTAACCAGGCTCATTTCATACAACCAAACTTTTTTTTCAACATCTTTTGTATAAAATAGCTCTGAAAACAAAATTTAGCACTTGCAATTAAAAAAAAAAAGAATGTAAGTATATGATATTTGGGATTGGAAACACTACTGTGATAAGGATTGGGCAAATTTTGATCAAAAAAATTTACAAACATAAACTGTAAGAAAAACCAGATTGTTTATGATAGTACTTCCTTTTTATTTACTCTTCATAGGTATTCAAAGTAACTCTCATGAATAACAACTACAAGGAAAATTAACATGAATACTTGTGCAAAAATTTGTACAAGAAACAAATATTTGAGGTTTTGTTTCTTTTTGGCTGAAAGCCAGTTAGAAAGCTGAAAAAATACTAGGCATACACAAATAAAAACTCACAGCACTATTATAGCTGTTCTGTAGTACCATGTACCAACCAATAACTATAAAGTTCATGAGTGTCTCTAGACTGATGCATAGCCACACACACAAGTCGCAAATAATTTTAAACAAAGTGTTAAATCTGTAGCCCACAGGGCCTCAGTCCTCTAAGAGTTCATTTGTGACAGTCACAAGTGACTAAATTTAATAAATTTGCACTAATTTGATCATCTTTGATTGCAAAGAAATTGTGATAGGTTTGTAGAGCAAGGTTCAGACAGAGCTGCAAAATTACAAGGCAAGAATATACTACCATTGCTGCGTATTTTGGAAGCAATTGCTGGATTTACAGAAGGCTAAACTTGAACATTTGCCTACATCAAGATATTGTAGTGTAGTTTCTGCAGGAAAAACATAACATTTGCAGTTCACTTGGAAGATATTCACCCTTAAAAACCATATTTACGTTATAGTGTTTAGATTTACTTTGATTTACTGTAGTATCTTACTATTTAATAACTCACACTATGTACAATACTGTTCACCATATGTCCAGAAAGGAGAAAAAAAAGAGGGAAGCTGAAGTAACTTTTAAATGAGGATGCATATGTGGAAAGCAATGCAAATGTACGTATATGTAAACATAAATATTATGGGCGCATCTATGACCAGGTCTCCTGAAATGTCAATCTATCAAATACAATCATAGGGTTACTGGGAGAAATTAATACAGTCACAAGCAAAATCAGAACAGTAGTGAATGACACAAAACCATCCGGGGAAGTGGGGTGGTTTGCAGAGTAGGATGCACATGTGTATCCTGCAAGAGGGGAGAGTACCCAGGGAATGGTTCCAAGCCATATGGCTGCCACAGGGAAGTGGGGTCAGAGTGAGCAGTAACAACATGCAGCTGCATTGGTGTTTGGTCTTTGATGAGAAAGACCATCTGCTGCTCTTGGCTGCCCTTGGTTACATCTTGGCATTTGAAAATCAATGGGAGCAGTGCTACTAACTTGCAAAGTAGAAGAATGCATTTCTCTCAGAGACAGAAGGCAATTCCCAGAATCAGGGAACACTATCCCACATACACTATCTTCCCCTCTCCCTGGGGAGCTTGTTCAGTGCTCAACCACCCTCTGCGTGAAGAACCTTTTCCTGGTATCCAACCTAAACCTCCCCTGACTCAGCTTCAGACCATTCCCTCAGGTCCTCTCACTGGTCACCACAGAGAAGAGATCAGTGCCTGCCCCTCTGCTTCCTCTCATGAGGAAACTGTAGACAGCAGTGAGGTCTCCCCTCAATCTCCTCTTCTCCAGGCTGAACAGACCAAGTGACCTCAGCTGCTCCTCATATGGCTTCACCTCACGGCCCTTCACCATCCTCACGGCCCTCCTTTGGACACTCTCTAACAGCTTAATGCCTTTTTTATAATGTGGTGCCCAAAACTGCACACAGTGTTCAAGGTGCGGCCTCACCAGTGCAGAGCAGAGTGGGACAATCGCCTCCTTTGAGCAGAGTATTTTTTATTAAATATTTAAAAAAAAAAATTGTCAGAAGGCACTATAATCTGGTCAGTAATATTTCCATCTCAGAATTTAGATGACTACATCTATCTCTTATCATGGGACAAATTATTTAAAATATCAAAGAATCATCTGCATCTCTTTTCTATCTTTTCTTGACCATAAAAGACAGTGCTCTGCTACTTTATATACTGTGAATGAGAGACAGGCAAAGAGTTGAGGATTGCATTTTGTGTTAATGAAAAGTAACATTTTTGAAGCAGCACATAACTTCCAGCCCAACTATCATCTCTTTATCAGTAATTATGCATTTTAACAATCCCAGTATAGTAAATCAGCTGCATAAACTTCTGGTTTCACCACTTTTTCCAAGCACATTTTCTACCCTCTTTAAAACTGAAACACAAGAAGTAAGCACTTTCAGTAATTTGAGTATTTCACAAATTCTCATTGAGAAGGGGACTTACCTTGTATGTGAGCATGAATGACAATGAAATTTGGTGAAAAATATTACAAAGAAGATATCTCTAATACCATGAGTTCTACTCTTGAGGAGATTTAGCACCTAATTATTTTACCTTTGTTTTGGAACATCTTACAGAAGTACATGAGGGGATAATCATCTGTAGGAGCTTTCATCCCTGCTGGCTGACGTACAAAAGCTTCAACTATACACAAGTACCTCCACTTCAGGAGACTTTAAAACTTTCTCAGAATAATAACAGTGTTATTAATAAATATCATAAAATCACATTTCTGTTAGCTTAGCTGGTTAGGAACAATCAGGTAGTACTCATATGAAAATCATATGCAAGGTGAAGGACAAACCAACCAGAAGCATGGTAAAACCAGCACACAGGCCACAAAAAAGCAAACCTCAAATATTATACAGATGTTTTTTTCTCCCTCATTGCCCATATATGCAGATATATAATGATCAGCACTCCAAATTTTCTAATTGCCTAATAGGCATTACCATAGATTGTTTGAGGTTCTCTTCTTAAGGCAACAAATAAGGATTGATAAATAGATAAAAGGAAAATTGATAAACTATAAGGTAAATGCCTACATTGTGGAGCAAGAAATTATCTTTCCATAGATGGGATCATCAGTGTTTGTGAAGAACGTAGCCTTACCTCATCAAAGGATGAAAAAGATATGGGAAATGGGGTTATAAATGCACAAAAATTCACGTACAATTATTCCCTCCACAGCTCCCACCAAAATGATGGGATTACCAGGTGTCAGCTCCCTCTCCCTTTCATGTTCAGAAATATATTTACAGTTCAGGCTGGGCACTTGTCAACAGCACCCAAGTTTTGAGCATATCCCAAAGGAATTAGGAGAATTTTGGGATGGAAGCTTTCTCACTATGGCCTTCTACATTTTAATTTTGCCAGTTGGACTCTTCCAGAATGCGTACAGAAAAAACACACTAGTGTAGATAAATTTTACCAATATAAGAGTACTTGTAACATTTAATACCTGCGAGGGTGTTTAGGTGGCTGCAGTAGTGTAAAGTGCTTTTCTATTGCAGCCACAGTAGGGCTTTTCCTAGTATAGCTATCGTTTCTAAAAATCCACATTTCTCACTGCAATAGGCTGGTTTTCAAGAGTGCAAAAGCCCAAAAAGCACTTCCAAAAATTAGAAAAATTAATCTTCAGCCATTGAACCTTCAGAATCTTTTAGTTTTAGTTTTACCAAAGCAACAGCACAAACACCACATGTCTCTATGATGATTTTGAGGATCCTGGCCATAAATAAACGGTTAAGGGGAAACAAGCTGCATTGCCCGCCAAAATAAATTTTTTTTTTCTTAGTCTGTTTTTCCCCTTCAGTTGCTTTGGAGCATCACTAAAAATTAAGACAAAATTTCTATAAAAGATTATTGTTACTCTGAGAGCAGATGCTCATAGGAGCAGTTTTCAAACTGAAGATTTTGCATTCTCCTAGCCCCAGTTTCAGAGTTGTTATCTATTTGTGGAAGCATCAGGTTATTATCTATCCAAAGTGCATTTCATTACAGTAATCATAGGAAGATATTTTTACAAGGAATCAGCCCAATGTATAACATGTGCTGTAATATTATGGAGAAATATGTATTACAATATATAACCATAATAGTTTAAAATGTCTTAAGTGCTGCCTAATGTACTATTCACATAGGCAAAACTGGAATGTTGGTTTTCCTCTTGAAGCAGGTACATATTTTAGCTGCCAACAAGCTGTGAAATAGTAATAACTTTAGGATGTTGCCATGTTTCAAGTACCCTGCTTTAATCAGTAGAATTCCCTACTTTTAACTATTCAGTTCAGACTATTGTAGCTATTTTAGTCAACTTAATTTCCTATTCTCTTGGCTGCAGATAAGTACTTTAATGAAAAGCATGGCCAAAATTTTAAAATAAAGCTTCATCACAGTTGCTTTGCAAGGACCCGCTACACGTACAGGATTTTGTATTATTCACATTTAGGGTCTGAAAGTATAGAAGTGTTGGAATAGATGATTAAGGACCATTCTTAAATTATAGACATATTGCAAAGTACAGAAGAATACTGGGAATGTATTTATGTATCTCCCAAAAGCATTTACTGTACTATGCTTGGTGTATGTCAGAAGGACTTTTAAGTCATAAAAGTACATGGCAAACACTTTTGGCATAACATATTCTTACTGAAGCAAACAATGTGCATTAATAATAAAATAAGTATTGGCCTAAATTGTACAGTCAGATCAAGTTTTCTGTTAAGAGGCTGATTGTCCCAAACATCCAAACACAATATAATGGAAGCTGTGTTTATGTTTAAACAATATTCAGATTTAAACTATATTAAATACCATTTCTAATTCAGGACTTAGTTGAATATGCCTTGCTCATACAAGAAATCCTAGTGATTTGACTGCAGGCTACTATAATTATAGGATCAACCTTAAAAAGCCATCAAACACTTAGAGAGAGCAGAGAAGGTGGTCTGCAGGTGAAGACAGGGAACTAAATTACTAAGATACAAACCTCAAAGGAGAAAAAAAGAGTTATATCAATGGATTGTTCACTGTCTCTTCCAGCAGCAGCACTACAGTAACTACAATGAAGAAACTGATTCAAACCAAACCGAAGGGGGTGGCATTTCACATAATGTGTCATTACACAGCCTTATTGCTTGCCACAGGATGCTGCTGAAGCTAAAAGCTTACACAAGTTCTCGGCAAGACTGGACATGTTTGCGGAAAATATATCCATGGACTATTGCTAAATACACAGAAAGAACATCTGGCTCAGGAATTGCCTGGCAGCATATGGCTGCAGGCTGGTGAAAGCATTGGGAATACTGCCCCTTCTTTAAAACTCTTTTATGGGTCTTTTAAACAAGTAGGATACAGGTAGATGGACTTTCTGTCCAAACGGGTAGAGCTACTTTTATGTTTAAACAGGCCATAATTTAAAATAATTCTGGTTCCTTGCAACAATGAAAGTAATGGAAATGCATATGAATGACAAAAAATAGAAATTATTATTCAGTATGTAGGACACTAGCAAAAGTATCTTCATTATACTGCATTATTTTAAAAAATAACTTTTTTAAAAAGTAACACATCCTATTTAAGTTAAAATTGAATTTATTGAACTTTCAGAGGATACAATTTCCTGATTAGATTTAAAAACATCACCTTTCAAGGAAATCTGGATCACATTTAACATGCAGTTGTCATAAGTAATTCTCAGGAACTCACTCCCAACCATGGATCTTGTGATGTACAGGTTGGCCTGCTCCAGCTTTGCAGAAATGAAGCAATCCTTCAACTCTAACCCCTGTAGCTGAAACATTTTAAACACAGAGTAACACTGCCAGTGTACTTATCTGCAGAACACAGGCCCCTTTCTAAATTGTAAGCCATGTTCCTAGCTCATAGTGGATGTTCAGAGTTATCTTAATTCAATGAATTATGTATTCACAAAATAAGCATGCATTTAAATTTTAACAGCGCACTTTAGTCAGCGAAACTGTTGTGTTTATGCCCTGATTGGAAATGTAAATACCAAAAATGTCAGTGGACAAACAGAAAGACATCTGCATCACTCTGAATTTCTGAGTGATATTTTGAGTTAATGAATAAAAACTGTCAGATGCATTTTGCTACAGGAAAAAGTAAAAATATTTAGAACACCTCTGGATTAGAAGACTTCCTAGAAAAAAGATCTGTTCTCATTGTAAAATGTCAGTATATATTATCAGGTCCTAGGTCCTTCGAAAAATTACATTTGCAGGCATCACCAGACCTCATAATCCAGCTCACACTGATGCCCAAAGACTGTCCTGCTGATTGTTTGGTTTTGGTGTTATGTTTGAGTCAGTAGGACTGAAACCTAAGGAGGAATTTTAAATAAACTTTATTTACTTCAGACTAAACCAAGGTAGATGGTGCAAATAAAAGAAATCCCCTTGAGAATACTCCCAAGAACTCATCTGTTTGAAGATGGTATTAAATACAGAGTACACAGCAGATATTTAATGTAAGAAGAGAATTCCATATTTTGTTTCCTTCCATTTCATTCCTAAACGCTTGATCACTATTCATACATTCTGCAGTGTCATGAAAATACCTGCAATATTTAATTTTATCTATTAGGACCAACAGTTTTTTATTTTGCCCCAACCATTTGTATTTGCATACAAAGTCTCATTACTGGAAGCAGCTAACACAAAGGAGAACTGCAGAACCAAAAGTGATTTGCAAAGTTAACAATCTCAGCATGACTCTTAGCTAACACAACAGTAGGTTCAGAGATCCTCTGAATTACAAATTAATAGTTGCACAAATTCCAGAGCACGATTCCAGAAATAAATGAGAAGTTCAGTTTCTGTGCAGCCAGTTCATGGGGTGTTACAGCCTGAGGAACTATCAACCTCAAACATGAAGGGATTTTGTTTCTCACAGTGCATATCTGATAGGAAGAGTAGAGAGAACAGTAGGAACATTTTTCCTTTCTGTCCTGCTATTTGCAATATTTTGTGTTTTGCAAAACAGACAGCAGTTTTGTTTTCACTTCCCTCAACAGCTACTCAGCTAGAACAGGTGCATTTTGGGAGACTTTGGACGTAAGTCCATTTTCCCCAGAAGCTGGGATTTCTGCTGCTGGAAATTCTGAGACGACTTTGAGTATTTCTGCCATCAATAATTAGAATTGTTTACAATAATTGTCTGGATCAGAGCAAAATAGTTCCTAATCTGACACTCACATAATCCTTTCCCCCTTTCCTGTGTTTTAGAGAGATTTGTACCCTTGGGGTGATCTACAGCACACATGCACACGGTGCTGGGTGCCAACCAGCTGCCTTCCCTAGCTTCCATTGTTCTTGTAAATATTGACATCTGTATTTTCTATTCAAAGGATTTCAACTGAAATTATAATAAAGATTATAATCTTGAAAGGTAGAGAATTATTTGCCTAATTTTGCCTGATTTTTAGTGTGACCCTTTTCTTCCTCCCCTTTATCCATGTCTGCATTCTATTGTGTTCCCAAGCTAAACTCAAAAAACACATATAAAGGACAGGATCTTCACATTAAATTCTCCAGCTTCACAACCAACAGTGGTCACTATCCTGTGCATCACCAAATCAAAAGATTTTTTTATTAAAAAAGAATACAAATGCTCAGTCTTCTGCTTTCAAGGAATACTCTGTCATTTAGCAAGCTTTTATCTCCAACACCAAATGTATTCAATATATGTGGGCATACCAGTAGCTGTCAGCCAAACCAGCACCTATAAGGAGACTACGATCCAACAGTGTTCAAACCAGATTCTCACAGACCAATTTTGGAACAACAAGATCCACCTAAAAGTACCCCCACAATTTGAAGCTCAGGGAATAGGTGAGGCAAATTTTTGTATCTTGAAAGTAGTAGCTGCTGGGAAATGCAGACACGTCAGCCTGATATCCAGTTCCAAGGCAGGACCCTCCAGCTCCAGCAACTTCAAAAGGCTCTACGAACTCCATGCTTGGCCTTCTGCCAAGAGTGGTGATTACAAAGTGTCATGACATGCAGTGCTTACTCATTTTTTTTATGTGCCCCAAATGCCTGTTTTTTTTCCTCATGACAAGTTTTGGATCCTGCTGTTCCTAACTAGAGAACTAAAAATAAAATGCTGGTGCAGAACAATGTCTGTTGGTTCTTTGGGTACTTACTAAAGCAGAGGACAAAAATAAACAAGACTATACTATATGTAACACATGGATACATTTAAGAGGGTTTTATTATGATACACTATTCATATTTACTAAAACATAAAACGGAATGACTGAGCTTGTAATGGTGCAAGTAACAATCTGCCACCATTTTTTTCCCATCAGATTAAGAAGGAAACAGCTGTTGTCAGATGGCAGCATGATGCCAATAGTCGAACAGGAAGGATTACAGCATTCAAGTCATCTTAATCCTAGTGCATAAGCATTAATAGAGGCTTTTCTTTCACCACAAATGGCTAATGTAGCTAAGCTCTGACACTGGTCTGAGCTTCTCACTTACCTAGGGAAACTAAATGCTGTTGTTAGCAGCATAGTAGATGAAGTAATATTTCCTTTAATAAAAATGTCATGAAGGATTTAAAAATCTGATGTAAACCCTTAAATTGACAACACCATGAAGCCCAGAACATTAAAACAGTGTCTCTGCATTAGCTCTAAAGACACCTTGAAAGAAAAAATAACATCCTTTACTGCACTTAAATCTATTACAAACAGCTCATTATGATTTCCTATTTATCAAATCGATCTGGACCTTATACTCTGCTGTGTGAGAAAGTTCAAGGGAAATTGCTAAGGGCACAGAGTGCAGGGGGAATCAGTAAATACCAGGCAGTTCATTGCATGGAAACTGCTTTTGTTTAGGAGCACAAACACAGTTCTGAAAGACTAAGACATTTCAAAGTGATATTTACTTAAACACCTCTGTTCTGTCCTCATTTCATGCCTGTCTATCCCATAACACTGAAGGCTTTTGTTCATCCCATTTCTAGCGAGTACATGTATATGTGCATGCATTCATAATTCTTATTTTTAAATGCATCTTAAAAACATCTACTTACCTCATATTACTACTACGTATTTTAATGTTCTTTTTTTATTATCATCTATATTTTGATGAGTTTTACTGCTATTATTAATATTACAACAGCAGTAGTTTTAAAATTCTTTCAATTTTGTTTCAGTCAGTTTTTGTTTACCTTACTAGGTAAATTACCTTTACCTCACTTACCAGAAAACTGAGAGCCAGTGTGGCACTGTGGGGAAGAAAAGCAAAGGATGAATTTGCTGCTGCAGGTAGTTCAAAGGATTATCACATAGCCCAATCCTTCAATTTTATTAGAAATTGATCCCTTAACTGAATTAACTATCCAAGGAGGTTTTTAGCTAAATTAAGTTTCCTTCTTAAGTTTGTCTAGAGGCAGATGGTAGCCTTTAAAGATTATTGGAGATATAAACCATTCTATCTTATATATATAATTATAAATCAATACCATGTCCCTAACTTGTAGAGAATATGTGCTTTTCTGTGGCTATGAAATCCCTTGTCTTATTATGCCCAGGTCTAATAGCATTTACTGTCATAATAGCGAAATGTAGTATTTATGGGAGATGTTAATCTGTTGCTAGTGCTGACCACCAAATGCAGGGCCATATGTTTCTCTGCTGGGAAGAACAGAGAGGACCTGAAAAATTCTTTTCACAGAATTAAAATTTCCTACAGGAAAAATACATGATAGATCAGTTCTCATCTTGCACCCACCCTTTGCTGTAGCGTCCTCAAACCTGGGGTTTGGAGAAAACTTTAAAAATGGGATAGCATTATAGAATGCTATCCAATAGCGGTTGGTTTGCACCTGTAGAGAGGGGGAGGGATTCTCTCATTTTTGCTAGAAGAAATGTCAATTCTGCAGAAAGGCAATGAAGGTAAAGATACATACAAACAAGGGAATGTAGGTCTGGCTCTCATTACTTTGTGTAAATCCCTCGGCCATTTGATTTTGCCTCAGAAATTATGATAAAGCCCATGATGCCCGTGCATGGCCTTGCCACAAGCATGAGGAGATTCACCACTTCACCACCTACAGACATCACAACTTTGAAAACAGAATCAAATACAATAAGAAAAAATATCTTTGTCCAGACTCGATGCAAGGAAGAAATAAACAGAATTTTTAGCTCCATAAATTATATCTGTCTTGACTTTAAGCTTATTTTTCAGCAGACATGAAGTATAAGCATTTCTTGTCCTTAAAAACATTAAATTTATTGAATGCCTATGACCTCTTCATTTTTGCTGGACATCTCTGTGTTGAGCTTGCCTCCAAATGTCATTCTTGACCATTTTTTGTTTTTTCTTGTATTCTGCTTTTCAATCTAGGTGGACATTTTTAATGGCATTGGCATGCATTTCTTTGCTGTCACTATTTGTTACTATGC
Organism: Melanocharis versteri; assembly: GCA_013397845.1. Lineage (NCBI taxonomy): Eukaryota > Metazoa > Chordata > Aves > Passeriformes > Melanocharitidae > Melanocharis > Melanocharis versteri. Next base: position 1,305,288 of record VZTG01003801.1, read on the forward strand.
TCCCTAGGAAGAATATTTTTTACAAATGCAACTATACACTGTTTTTTCTCAAAGTCACCAAGTTCTTGCCATACTTACGTATCAGTAAGTCCACAAAATGTCTTGATTTCTAATTCCTCCATCTGATAACTATCCAAATTTCTGCAGCTCAGTGGGACACATAGTGGCTAAGAGCTCTTCCTGGGTTGCTGGCTCCGAGTAAGTAAAATGTGCTTGTCTGTATTTTTTCTTGAGTTGACTTTCTATTAATTTTCACTGTATTCAAGGTCCTGCTTTAAATCTCTGACATCTCAAGTCTTACTTTATACAGCACTGTTTCTTATTTTGATCTTTGTGGTGCAGAAAGAAAAATTATTGAAGCGATGCAACCCTTCCTTCCAAGCTGATGGACTCTGATGGCCACACTGGCTTCTTTTTTCCTTTGTTTTTAACCAGAGATTACAAAGGAAGTTTTGAAAGTACAAAGGAGGAATGAGGCTGATGAAAATTTATACTTATTATGTGATAGAAATCAAATATCCATTGATTCTATTGATCACTCTTCCAGGGGGAAAAAAAAAAAAAGGTAATATTAGGCTTTTCAATTGTTACTGCAGTCAGTTTTGCTGAGATGATGTCAGGAAGGACTGAAGGAAATAAGTGTCTGAGCAGGAACAGTGAGGGAATGAAGGTCTATGTGTATGCCACCACATGTTGTACTACCTAAGAGAATCAGGAGAACAAGCTCACACTTACTGCAGCCATCTCCTTTCCAGCGCTGGAAAAGCCACCACGCGGGCTACCCAGCCAAGGCCATGCCTGGTTTGACAGGTAGTATCAGACAGAGGAGATGCTGTCTGAGAAATATCTGCCAACCATCCTTCTCCATGGTGGCAAGGACCATGCACCTCCAAACAATACAAGTGTCTCTCATTCTTTCCATTGCATCTGGCAAGCCTGGTGGAAAGCTGCAATGGTGAGCGTCCCAGGGCATGTTACTTGGGCTCTGATAATCCTCCTGCCTTTGTGTGGTTTCCAGGAGGTATCACATGGAGCAGAATGATGAGAAATTAAATGTTAACAAAACATTGGTGATGGCCTTCTTTAGTCAAAGATCTAGTTAAGTTCAATTGAGGGAAAACTGCTGGGTTGACACTCTTAATTCACTCTGAGAATTTTTTTGTTATTTATCATAGATTGGTCAGAAAGTGGTTTAAGCCATTTCAAAGCAGTGATGAATGAATATCCTTTTCTTGAGCCAAAAGTGCTGATGGAAGAGGGTGACTTCTTTGCAGAGCTGGAATACAATCACTTAATAATCCTTTTTAGTCAAAATTAGTTGAATTGACAACTTTAAATAGCATGTACTTACTAACAGCATTTTGCTGAGTGCATGCTTTTTACATTGCATGTCACTTTTAAATAAAAATAAGAGTTCAGGCTTACTCACAGATGATTCCCAAACCTAAGACCTTGAGTTCTCTGTTCCACAGCCTCACCACAGGTTCCTCAGATGTTCAGTATCTTCTGAAGGAAAAGGGTTGGCAGCTCCATAAAGATCACTGACAAGTGTGCAGCATATTCAGTTGAGAAAATAAATGGATTTATCTAAACACTGTACAAAGTAAAGCAAAAAGTCTACAAGAAAGGAGAGGGGAGGGAGGAGCAGCAGGGGATGACAAGAAAGCTCTGTCTTAAAAGTCAAAAATTCAGGGATAAAGTAAAAATTGCCAAAAGTCAAGCAGACTCCTGAGAGTTGACAGGTCTTGACACCTAGCAATATAAATTAAATTATGTATACTATTCTTTGACAGTACAGAGAAAAAGAGAAATTAAATGGCAGTGAATTTGCTGCATGGTAAGAACGAAGTTGAGATCAAAGATAATGTTGGTACAGCCACCCCAAAACTTACTGACTCAATAGTCTGTCAGGATAAAGACAGCAAAAGTCAGACAACTCCTGAAAATCTGTGGGTAATACTACATTGTATTCAAGGGAGAAGCAAAGTTTTCAAGATTTGGTAAAATTAAGGCAAGCAGAATAGATAATCACCTGTCCCAGATATTGAAATAATTCCCCTAAGAATTCAATAGTAAGTGATTACAAAAATCTATCAGCTCAAGTGATGCTATATTACCAGAGAATGTCAACATAACATAACAAATATAATTCAGAAAGAGAAAAACTGAAAAACTGGTAACTTTACACCCGTTACTCTGAGCTTGACAGTGTGCAAATCTTTTTTAAGAGCCTCAAAGGAAAGCATATTTTGAGACACGGAGGTAAATGGAAAACTGGGATAAAACACAAGGCATTATTTACCTCCATCAAGGTAAATACAGATTTTAGTAATAAAATAACTTGTATTAAGGAGCAGGGGCTGCAGGAGGCCTATCCTATATGGCCTTCAGGATGGCATTTGATACATATAAGGACTACAACTACATACGGAGCTACACAAACAGGAGAGTGGGAACACTGCAAGTTTGTAAACTGGGGAAAGGCTTATCTGAAAAGAGACAGCAATACCTTACACTGAAAAGCAAACCAATGAACTGAGGGAGTCTTCCTACTAAAATTTCTCTGGGTTCCCTCCTACTAATGATCTTATTATTTCACATTTTCATTTATAACTTTGGCACAGAAAGAAGCATGTGAAATTTACTGATACTATAAAATTAAGGATATCAATTTAGAGGAAGTCCAGAATATTATACAGGAAAAATGGATTAATGAAAGGACTGAAAAAATAAAAATCATACACAAGTGCATGAATTTAATAGATTTTTAATAGACTAGATTTCATGCAATAAGCCAGGGGACACATCAGTTTGAAATGACAGATACTACTTATTCATAAGGCAACCATCAAACACAGTGTTGTACAGCAATAAAAAAGGTGTAGGCAGTTCTGTGTAGATCTAACTATATCAGGCTAGATAGCAGACTTTTAATATCATCACAAGCATTGATCACACAGTCATTAAAATTATAGTGTCACTTCCAATCACTCATAATTGAGAAAGATGTGGTCAAATGTGGAAAAGAGCAGAATATATTCAGCATGAGCAGCTAAGAAGCAACAATAAAATTGCTTTTTGTGAGTACTCATGAACATATATATCTTGGGTGGGAAAATCAACTTCGTTTCATGAACAATGTCAATACAAAAAAAACATGTAGAAATTTTCCACTGGCAACTGTAGGTAGAAAATTAGAAATCCATTTCTAAATTTCAAGAGGAGAAATGTTCCAGCACACCCATCAAGAAGAACAAACAGCCTAACCTTTAAAAAAGCTTGGTATGTTTATGAAGTGGATTAAAGACAGTGGCTTTTTTATAAGCCCCAAGGTAGCACTCAGAGAGAAAGAAGGTTCTTTTTAACCTGGCATCCTTGTGTCTTGTGTTCCTACACCAGGGTATAAGAAACATGGAGAGTGGCTACATTAGATACATATATATATATATATATATAAATATGTTAAGGACACATTAAGCTTCTAAAAGAAAATGAATTCAAGAACTTCAGAAGTCAATAACATCACTTCAGGTCCATGTATCCCAATATGAAAATTGTTTTAATGTATAGTTTTACAAATCAAACAAAATCATTCACAAGTATACCTTTGGCTTGAGGGGAGAGGAGGGGCTGGTAAGAATAGAATGGTCCATGCAGACCATTTGTATGCCACTGCAGGAGCATAAGGAGCCATAAAATAATACCTGTGCTCTATAACCTCACCTGCAGCACTCAGCAGAACCCTGTGTCCTTTACTTGACCATCAGAGATGGCCGCACTAGTACCAAGCACAGAAATCACCTTAGTTCCCTGGGATGCTCTAAGAGAAACATGAAACTTCAGAAAAACTTTCACAGGGAAACCCTTTGCCTGAGTATGGTAGCCAGGTATGCTGAACCAAGAGGTCCAGACTGTGTGTTTCTGTAACAGCAACAACCTCTGCTGGGCCTCTAAGCATGAGGTAGCCATGTTCCTTCCTCTGCTTCTTCATCCTCTCTGGAGACAGGATAAGGAAAGATGCTCCTTCCTCAAGATAACCATGCACCACTACATGCTGAGGTGTTGGAGTAGCAGCAGTACAGTGCCTCGTCCAAACTTCTTGAACTGAGGCTCCTTTAAGAAAAATGTGCCAGGCCAGTTAGGAACGTTCCTCAGGCAGGATTCAGCCCATCAGCCACATCATAAACCGTGCAGACCCAAAACATGCATTTTTAAGAAGCAGATTGTTAAGTTCACACACATTCCAAAGCTGCACAACCTAAGTGAGATCTTTTGGTGAGTGTAAAGGTGTTGGAATCAGAGGGATGAAGTAATATGTAACTGACAGTGTCAGCAGAAGTTTTTTTATTTGCTGGACAACTTTTTAAAGATATAAAAAGTTCATATAAAAAAGCAGGAATCTCATGACAGCTCCCAGTCTTATTAGTTGCTGCTTCAACTACAAATCTTGTTGTATTTCATGTGACCACTTTTAGAGACAGGTTGTGAAAACAAATAAGTAATTGATAAAAAAGACTGAACTTCCAAAATAGCATTTCGAGCCTGGGACTGTGCTTTTCCACATGTGTAGCTTAAGCATTTGTGCTTCTCAAAAAGAAGAACTACACCAGCTATGCTTCAGTTTGAATTTCGGCAGTACAATTTACTGTGGAAATCTCCTTGGTAGCATCAAATGTTCACTCTCCCCATGAATGTCTTACATTCATAAGTCTACATCTTTGTCTTCAGTTTGCTTGTGTTGCCTGGTGTTGTCATTCGGAACTGCTCTATCTGCTGCCATCTCCTTTGTTTGTTGTTCTCAAGAATCACTACTCATTTATTTTTTTTTGTGCACTGCTCTGCTCTCACTTGGTGCACAATCTTTACTTATGTAGAGATAATTACATAAAGCATATTTATATGAAAGCATCTCGCCTTGCTGAGAACCTAATTTAGTATTTTTACAATTAGTTTCTTGGCTGATCCATTCCCATTCTGTGAGCCTGTTTTTGTCTGACTGAAACTAATCAGAAGTTTATGACTCAGCTGAATGGGGTTTAAATGGTACAGAACCATGCTCTAAGAGTGTTAATTAGTTAAGAGACCAAGTACTGCTACATGATTTCTTCTAGCTTTATGAGCATTGTATTTCAGTGTTTTACTTCTGATTTTCAGAAAGGGGACTTTTTAGAATAGCTGTATAGTGCCCAAGGTTTTAATATTATTCCTGTAGCTTCAGGATCCTGTGTTTTGCAAGGTGTCAAATTCAAAGACAGGTTCTTATGATGTCCACGTTTCTGCTAACTGTGCAAGTCCTAAAGTGATTTGAATTAATTATCTACTTCTCAGTAAGCACTGAATTAAGGGCATAGTTACTATTCTCTAAGGATCTGATTATAGTAATTTTTTGGGCTGCCCAGTGTACTATTTTACTGTCACAGTCTAATATTGTCATGCTGTATTCTCAGAAATTTATGAAGTACAATTTTTAATGTTTAAATATATTTTTCTTAATATGTATTAGCACAGTGTTTATTCACTTAACTGTGGCAGAACCTTAAAATTAAATTCATGGACTGGGACTCAATGGTTAAGAATTTACACAGAATACAGGAGTTACAACTTACCCTTAGCATTTCTGCCTAGGGTGAGAAAAAGACATAGTGCTGATGAGAAGCATTTTTCCTACCACACCAGCTTCCTAACTATTCTTAACTCAGTCTGATAGCTAATTTTTTGGGGTTCCTTGCTGTTAATTGTTTTTTAGCTACTTCCATTCTCATGAATAATAAAAAAATATTATTATGTGGCTAACCCAGAAGCCTACTAAAATGATTTAACCAGAAATCATAGTATTTCAAGAATATGTCAGACAATTTCGTATGTATGCACTCGTTTCTACATTACTGTTTTCTGGATGCATTTTTATATTGCTGGTCACTTACTAAAGGAGGCAAATAACAAGCACCTGGTAATGCCTAATAGTAGTTTTTTATGTCTGACTGATATTGACTGAAACATCCATCCCCTATCTATCACAATTTTGTGACATGAATGGGAAAAAAAGTATTATGTGATCTTGCTAAAATCAATCCACAATTTAAGTCTAAAGACTCACTAAAGATTACCAAATGTGCAAATCTTCCCTGTCCTGCTGATAGGTACTGGTTTTGGGGAACACCTTTTGCTCATTTATATCCTGACAGATACTGCCACTATTTACCACTCCAGCAATACTCAGTGAAGTAGCTATCCTCTTGTTTAGCATTGAAAAATGGAAATTTATCCTTACTCATGTTCATTCAGGACTAATAACCTCCAGTTTTTCAAATTTTGCATTTACTGTGTCCCTTTTCAGCCGTATCTCCAATGGCTCTACTTCTCCTATAAAAGCAAATTGATTGACTTCTTAACATCTTCCCCAATTTTATTGACTTTATACTAAACTACTCGAATTCTGCCTTCAGCCAGGGCACTGACCAGGCATTTATTAAACTTTCAGATATGCTCTTCACTCTTTCTCAATCCCTTGATGCTCATCCAGCATAAGAAGAGCATCTTTAAAGTTTATTGAACTTGTCAGCCTTTTTGCTGATTTCTCATTATACCTACCAAACAGTGATCAGGCTGCTACTGGATAAAGAACATAACTTCTTTGCTTTGCTGCATTCACTCAGCTGTCTGCACTAATTGCTGTTTCCTAATTCCCTTTATATTATAAAGTCTTTGAGGCTGAGATTTTTTTAATCTGATGTTTATAAAGCAAATACAGCCACGAAGCTCTGGTTCAAAACCAGCAGGAATATTCCTTTAAACAAATAACCACTGTTAGAGGAGAACAGAAGAGAGGCAGGAGTAAGGAATTAGCACAGTGTTTTTCCTTCTTGACTTCCTTCTCTATTTGCCCAGCAAAGTAACACAATATAAAACCACACAAATTTATAAAATTAGAGCTGTGATTTTGGTCAGACTTACAGAATAAGTTTAACAATTATAGCAGCTAAATCAGTAAAAAAAAAACCAAACAGGTAAAACTGGTGATATTACATACTTCTCTCATGCAATTCATGCCAAAGTATTATTATTTCAATAACTGTTTAAAAAATATCTACAGACTGCAGGTAATCTAGGAATCAAGTCTTAAATCATACCAATAAGAAGTTACAGTACAATGGATTGTCCTTTTTTCCACTCATTCCTATGGCTAACTTGAAAAAAATTAGGTAATGAAATCAACTCTTAGAGGAGTCTTATGTGAAAATGCTACCCTATAATACCATTGCATTCAGAAATTAAATTTCTGTTCGCTTCTCTTGATACATGTTATTTGAGTTTTCAATCAATTCTTTTGATGTACATCAAGTGTTCATATACAGGGGAAAAACAGTGATTCAACAAAACACACGTGGAACATCACCAGGAGCGCGCACTTTTTTGCTTTCCCTCCACTCAGCGCAAAATTATTTGTATTTACCGGCTAGATTCTAATTAGAATAGATGACACTGAGAAAAATGGCTTGGTAACGTATCCTGACAGAAGCCCTATCATAAAAAGACTAAACACGCAATTTGTCTAACCCGCGCTACTACAATTACGCTACACAACACCGTAGGGACACCAACTTTTCGGACTTTAGACGGGTAACGGGCGTTTTCCACGAGCGCGCCTCGCTGTCCTGCGATGCCGCACGACGCGCTCCGGGAGGCGGCTGGCAGGAGCCCGCGGCGGCGGAGCGGAGCGGAGCGGGGCAGGACGGGGCAGGACGGGGCAGGACGCGCTGCCGGCCGCGGTGGCACCCCCGCCG
>VZTG01003801.1:1313168-1355196 GCA_013397845.1 Melanocharis versteri
AGTCCCCGCCGTCGGGGCGGCCCCGCCCGCTCCGCTCCGCTCCCCTCCGCTCCGTGACGGGGCTGGGGCTGGGGTCGGGCCGGGGGCAGAGGGACGGGGAGGTGCGGCGTGGGTGCCCCGCGGGAGGGGGAAGCCGGTCCGGTCCCGGCGCATGGCGCTGCTGGGACCCGCGCGGTGCCTCTCTCAAACGCTGCTCAGCGGGGAAGAGTTAAACTAGAGGGGCTAGGGAGGTGATTGTCGGCCTGGGCAGCCTGCCTTGCCTGCCTGCCTCGTCGTTTTCTGAAAAGAAACTGATGTCTGCGCTCCATTCAGCTCAGCAGAGGACGGGGAAGGAGAGGTGTTTTGACCATGGCGTGTTAGCGTTTACGCAGCAGGATTTGTCATAGCTCTTTAACCTACCAGACGTAAGAGCCAAAAGGACTGAAGCAGAAGGCAGACAAATTCAGGCCAGGAGCAATAAAACACCATTGGTGTTACCGTAAGGGGACTGAAACGCTGAAGTTACCTATATAAAGCGCTACTGAATCTTGGATCTCTTGAAATTTCATCTCGGCAGTGGATGACTTCCTCATATATACCACATACATGTAATTTCTACATCTGTTTGATTTCGGTTATGGAGAAAATTCTGGGGTCTTTATTGCTGTGAAGATCAACCTAGATGATCACAGCACAGGTGATCAGAACAGTAGATCAACGTTTTCAAATCTATGAATATTAACTACCTAGTTTCTGATCCCCGCCAAATTAAGAGTATCCCTTCAGCCTTATTCTCCCCTTCCTGTGCATCCACCGTGGGCACCATGGAACAAGACAAGACTCTTGAAAAAGTTGTATGTGTTAAGTGTAATTCAAAGACATTCATAATGCACACATTACCTTGTATGAAGAAAGCTTGCACACAAAACTGTGTTTCATATTTTCTGACTCAAAGGGCTTGATTAAATTACTTACTCTAATGAAGGATTTCACTGTGTAGATAATATTCAAACTACTGAAACTGATAAACTAAGATAAGCCACAGTACATGAAATGTTTCCAGCCCACCAGGAAGTATTTGGGGTCTGTGGACAGCTTAGAAGCAAGTTTAGTGCCGCAAAGATACAATTTAAATGTTTGCTATGGATTAGAAGTTTGTACCTGCAAGCTATTATTGATTCATATATATATATATATACACGTCTCTTGAAGTAAGCTGGCTACAGTAAATTTTATTTCAGTTTTTCTAGGAAGAACTTCTTGGAAATCTCCATAAAGAGTACGAATTTTAACTCAGTTTGTGGTTTGCTGTAGTCTCTATTCCCTTCTGTCTGCACATTCTTGACAGTATCGGATTTGTGACAAAAGTGTGTTTAGTTTTGAAGGGTTTGGTGAATCAGACAGAATACAGATTCCGTAAACACATAGGAGATGATGTAGATAGGTAAAATAGGTTTGGGCGGTTTTTTGAAAGTGGGTAAACACTGCGACTTGGATATTTTTGTCTGATTGTATATATGTTTTTATATCTTACATTCTCAAGTTTGTTGTTCCATCGATGCCATTATTTTGCTCTCCATAAATTCTTTCTGTACTTCCTGTATTTCTCAGCCCATGTCAATTAGAGCTCCAAAATATTTACCTTTCACTTGCTAACTTGTTCTCATCCTCCGTGAATCTCTCTACACCATTTACAGTGGAGCGGAGCAGAGGTAGTGTTCCATCTCTAGCAGCTTTAGCACAGTTGGCTTATTTTTTTTGTACTTGATGATCCCCCTTTCATATTTCTTCTTGAAATTGGTTATCTCTCAGTTGTGTTCCTTAAGTAATACTTACTTGCTAATTCCATGCTTGTATTTATCTATATAACAATTTTTTTCTTTCAGAAAGTCCAACAGTCTGATGTAGCTTAAAAACCCTATTAAAATTCAAACTGTTTGTTCTCTAAAATATTTATATCACCTTGCTAGACTAAAACTTCATCTCAGATCTTCAATTTTTTTCGTTGTTGCCCTGCAAGAATTTAAAATTTCCGTGAAAAAAAATTCTGAAAAGTCTGTTTTACAATTTCTAAAAAGACTTTCCAAAATGTTGGAAATAAAACATATGCTTCAGGAGTTTTGTTTCAGTATTGCTTCACTTTATTCCATTGTTTGACCGAATTTTTTTTTGCATCATGTTAAGGTGTATTTCAGTGGTCAAGAGGGTAACACGTGTTTTGATTATATTCTGTCAAAAGATTTCTACAAAAAGAACTTTTAGATTTTGAGTAATCAGCATTTTCTAGCAGAAAGCTACCCATCAGAATATTTTAAATAATTTGGAGGACTGAAAATTTAGCCCACTATTTTCACCGTGCTAAGGATGAAAGCAAAGCTTTTCAGGATAAAGTATTTGGTCACCCATAGTGGACAAGTGAGGCATAAGCTGTTGGAGGGGGGAAATAAATTCCTAATCCTATTAGCTAATAGATGGCTTATTCCCAGCTGATCATCGTATGTTCTTTTTACAGTATCTAGCTGATTTAATACAATTCTGGCGGGGTTTTTTCCCCATTCTTACATTTTCCACTTGCAATCCTCATTGGGATGTGTACAAATTGGCGAACCTCAGCGTGCCAGACAAGCATGTCAGGGTAGGGAGGTTGAAAGAGAAGAGCAGTATATTAGGTGTAATTATGGGTAAAGAATCTGAAAAAGAGCTACCACCTTTTGAAGTCAGAGCTTTGCCTGCAGAGGAAATCCTTGGGAAAGGATTCGAGTAAGCTCCATGGAATGAAGAGGTACAGTCCGTATAAATATAGACTCCATCAAAATGCACTTTGAGTATTGTCAGAAGAGTTCACTGACTCTAAAATGGATCAGGTGATTATGATGAAGTGTCAGGAGAATATAGGAGCTCTCAGATGTCTTGAGCATATCATATTCTGATACATAAAAGCATCCAGTTCCACCTGGAGAATGAAGCGTTCATAATTTAACACAATCTGCAGGCAGAACTTCAGAGAAGAGACAAAAGATTCTGGTGGCGAAACTGAGTTGCATTTGGTAGCCTGAGACAATTTGCCACTGTGAGGCTGATGTGCTATAGCAGCGATTGTCATTATGAACCCTAGAATTTATGTGAAACGTAGTTTGGGTAATTTTGATTTTTTTTAATGGAGAAAGCAGGTTTGAGAACAGAAATGCACCATGAACTACTAACTTCAGCAAGGTTCTCACTGCAGGCTCAGAAAGAGCATTTGTGATTGCAGTAGAATTGTAAATGCATGGCATTTGTACTGTTGACATAATCTAGTAATATTACAGATACATAATCTAATAAAAGCAGCAAAAATTCAATGTCATGTTTTTAATATCTTCATCAGATGATCTGTATCATGGACCATACGCACACTTTATCTTAAACAGAACTCAAATATGCTTTATAATTTGCTTTCCTTAGCTTAACAACAATTTAAAGTTAAAAATGAAATTATATGTGCGCTTTCCTAAAATTCCTACACACTGTCCATGTTTATTAGGAATATATGGAAAAATTTTTCCTATACTCCTCCTGTAAAAAACCATGGTGGTTTGAATTTCTTCATCTGCCATTAGTGGTTGTCAGGTGTAATTTTTTGCCTTATTTGCCTTGAAAGCCAACCTGAATCACTCTGGAAAGGATACTCAAACACTTAGCTATACCATTAATTTTCATGGAAAAAGGCACTTTGAGGGGAAAAAAAAAAAAGGTGCAGCTTCAAGGTAACAGCAAGACATCAATTTTCTGTGTTTGAAATTAACATAATGTTTTACATAATGATCCTCTCTGCTGATCATTAAAATAACATAGTTACCTCGGCAACTGGAACAGTCTGCAAATGTTATCGAGTGATACATAACACATTCTAAAAATACATACAACAAATAAGGTCTGAAACATTATCATTTGGGGGAAATTTTTTTTTTCAATAAAATTACCTTCTGGTCTAAGCAGATTTTTTTGGAGAAAATTTCAGTTCAATACAACATAATTTTTATTCAGAACTGACTTTATTTGCTCAAAACTTGAAGACCTGATGTTGTTTCATTTCCTGACAATGGAAAAACGGTATTTGCTTTTCAATTACAATTTTCATTTTTCTATTAATGTTTCAATGGCAAATGTTCAGGAAATAAAATTTATTTCTAAAGCAAGGTTTGAATGCTTCAAAAACTGCTGTAAAATATAGCATACCAAATAACTGACTGATGAATTCAGGGGATCTAGGGAGTTCAATGCTTTAGATCTGAATGTCTCCACTGTCATTGCTGATACCCTTGTAAGTCTGTCCTGAACAACTGAGGTCTAATGGGACTGAAATGAACTGACATTGACACCTTTTTTCTCTTTCAAGCAAAACTCAATCAACTCTGTTCACTGATGGTTTTGGGTGTCTTAAAATGAATTTTTGTGTATCATTGATTTACTGAAAAGTTTTGCCAGGACTAGCTACCAGCACATCTCCCAGTAGAATGGAAAATTGCTCCGAGGTAGGTAACTTCGCTCATCTCCTTTAAGTTCTCTTTCATTCTTTCTGAATATTGAAGCTGCTACATTCTCAAAACACCTTCCCTCTGCCTTTGCCGCTCACTGCCTGCCTTTCTGTCTCTTGGGAGTGTACTAAGGAATACCCTGACTTTTGTAGGATTTGCTATGATTTTCCAGAGAAGTTGTGTTAAAACAATCCCTTAGAATTCAGATTCTTTTTAAATACTAAATTTGAATGAATGTAAATATATTTTGCTGTTGAATTTTCTTGTGTAATTTGGCTAATATTTACAATTTTTTTTCAGTTCGTACCATATGGGATATCAAACACACTGATCTTTTCTGTCAATTTTAATGGTACTTCTTTGTGTGGAACCCCATCAAGGGTTCGAAGTGTATCAAAGCACTTTTTTCAGTATATTGCAAAAGCTATTGATCTAGGTGTAATTTGAATTGAGAAGTTTCTGAAGACTGCTAGGAAATTGGTAATTCTTAATGTATTTGAGCATTTTGCCATAACCCATAGGGTTTTTTAAACAATTCTCCTTTGGATATTGAAAATCTCGAGACCAGATTGCTCTGGGAGAGCATCTAGATACATATAGGTGGTCCTTTTATGGAATATTTTTCTAATAGACATAACAGGATCTTTGTTTTGGAAGCAGGAGTCAGCCCTTTGCTTACAGATCTTTTCGGAAATGCACAGCAAATAATCCCCTATTAGGATTATTTTCACTGGCATGTAAGGAACGAAAATGGTTGTAACTATCTTTATTTTAGGACAATGACAGCAGGGATGTAACATAATTGCATCTTCCTTACAGGCTCCAGTTTCAACCATTCATCCTTCCATCTGAGTGCAACTGTTTTCTAGGGGTTGGCCACCTGAAAAGATTGGGGCCAAGGCCTTTCGTCAGGTTTTCATTGTGGAATTTGGTGTCTTAGTGTTGCTTCCCAAAACCCCAGTCCAAGCCCATGCCATGCTACATGTCAGGACAACACCTAGGCACATATCTTTCCCTCCTTTCACCCTTGTTGGCAGAGGAAACCTGAGTGCACAAACTGGGAGAGGACTGCAAGGTATTCCTTTTGCCCCCTGAACTGGAGAATGGATGGACCCTAAGTCCAGCATAGGGCATGCTTGCCCTACAAAACAGACATAATTATCCTGGTGCATCTGACGAGCAAGCGTAAAAGCATCCACATCAATCTCCTTGAGCAGAGGAGAGGTTGGGACATAGCCTCACACTAAAATTTTAAAGCCAATAATAAAGGTATTAATTACACCATCAAATTTTATAACCGCTCCTAAGACCTTTATCCTCTCTGACATCTAATGAGAGAGTGCATGCTGTCTGGGGCCATGATTAGCTCACAAAAAAAGAGAGATTAGAGTATTAGACATTACTGAGCAGATGGATCATTACACAGGATCTTAAGCCAGGAAATAAATACTCCAAGTACATTACATTTGGAAGATAAAAAATACTTAAATAAATCTTTAAATACCTGTGGAGGTTAACAAAGATCTAACTTCATGAGGTGTCAACATACATACCAGATGATGAAATAAAGAATGTGTAAGGCTTTCACATCTTTTTTCAGTTTAACAAAGCTCACTTGGTTAAAAGACTGTGGGCCACAGGAATCCTGTGCATGTGTATCCAACGTGGTAAACTGCAGGTGACTCATCTACATTGCTAGTAATCCAGTATTATTCATGCTGTGTTTCTTGTATTTATTGGTACCCCAGTTGTTGGTATTTTTAGGAATACAGAAATAATGAGCAGTGTAGGGTTTTGTTTTGCTCTCCTTTTAAAGTTTGCATACAAAAGAGATGGAAATGTTGATCAAGCAATTTACAGAGCTGGAAAAATGACAGGCTTAGTTCGTAATAACCAACTCTTTACTTTACTAGGAAATTATAAGTATTTAACCTATATTTTTGCAAAAATGCCAACTAAAAATCATAAAGCTTGCTGTACTCCGCAGTTTGATATTTGGCTGGTTTTATGTGATTGAGTTAGTTTGTTGGTCCCAGGGCAAGTTTTGGGGTTTTTTTTGGCATTAGCCGCTGTTGTAGGCGTTAGCCTAGGGATACATGGTTAGGGTCTCAAACTCCCCCCGCCCCCCTCATTTCACTCACATCCTTTGTTACAAGAAGGACGATTCACCATTTGGAACAAGGATGAATGCAGAGCCCTTTGGAGAGAGGGCTGAACCAAGAAGAGCTACAATCTGTCTCAGTAGGTGGTTGGACATGATGAAAAGGAGTTTCTTGCCTCTGAAAAGAAATCTTAAAATGACTCTAAGTATGGTATTATTAAGGTATGCTATTTGTGTACTGTTCCATTGATTTCTGTTTGCAACTTCTAATCTTCCCTGCAAGCTCTGCCTGGAAGTGGATGCAGTCTCCTTCTGCTTGCAATGTTTCCTAGACTGATTACACCCCCACTGATACCTGGGTATGTGCAAACCTGTGACTGCTAGACTGTATCACAAGGGGTTAAATAACACTAAACCCACAACAACTAAATAAGACAATATTCCTGTGACTGGCTGAATCAGGGAGCAAAGAATTCTGAAAATCCTGGGGCAGGAGCCACAAGCATAACATCACGGATTATGCTCGTAACTCTGGACGTGGAGACCACCTGTTCTAGAATCATGTCTACAACAGCAGAGAAACAGATTGCTGCTTACGAGTGGCATATGAGTCTCCTGTCATGAGACTCCAGTGCTACAAGTTCAGTCTGCAGATTTTTTTCTTCTTTCACTGATCTTGTCTGTTTCTGTCTTCTCATTTCTTGCTTTCATGTGCCTTTTTTCCAAACGCATGTCCCTGTTGTTGTTTTCTCTGCTTTCCTTCTGCTTTCTGTGGGGCTCTTTTCTTGCTGTCTTCAGCAGGTCTGCTGGGAAGCAAATACAATGCCCTTTGTCTCTTCCAGCAGCTCTTCTTTCCCACCTTGACCGTCTGGACTGTTATCAATTAGTCACATGCAAATTGCTCAAGTGGGACACTTAATTTTTGTTCCAGAAACAGACAGGCTTGTCATATTCAAAAATACTGTTTTGGTACATCAGTTAGGAATCACACAGTATTAGACATTACATCTGAAGGCTTCTAACCAGGTAATGGCCACACAGATTCAGCTCATGTTGCTTATATGGTTAATATTTATTCGCATAATATGAAATTTGCCTACACTTTAACATTAGGTGTAATATTTATCATTGGATGCAACATACAAGTGATGGAAAAGATGAAAGAAATCATGTTGAAATTGTCTCATAATTCCATATCTGAAAGTAATACAAAAACCTAATGATCCTTTAGTAGCTGGACTAATCCTTGACAGAGGTCTTGCTGTGATTGGTTTTCTACCACTGGCTTAGTTGTATGTGATTTGAACAAATACTGGGACGAAAGCACTCTTCGTATTAGTCTGAAGGTATTTCTTGCTGGTGATTTAGGATTTTAAATAGAAATAAAAATGTTAAGATGGGGCAGCAGGGTTATGTTAAGATGGGGCTACAGCTGGGCTGACACACATAGAGGAAAATCCTGTCAGGTTAAAAATAGAAACATGTTCCACCCGTGGATTAACTTTATATCTAATCCACTCATGTTCTGCCACATGGCACACTACCTACACACACAAACTCTGTGAGGAAGAGAGCAGAAGTACAAATTTACGCTAGACCTTACTTCCTTCCCATCCATTTCTATAGTTCTGAAATGAAACAAACCTAGAAGAAATGTCCAAACATTTTCCAAACTATAGAATCAGCTATCTGCACAGTAATTTCTCTGAAGATTTGCAAGTCAGTTTATTCACTCTCCAGAATTATCCCTTCTGACTTCAGTATGCAGCATATTATGCTGAAAAATTTCTAAGGTCTGCCTCTATTCAGCGCTATGGATTTATATATTTGGTTTGTCTCTAAAATGACTTACATATCTATCATTCATGAGAAACAAACTCCTTCTTTTGGGAGTCTTCTGAAAGGTGCTCCTCACTGTACATGTATTTTCAGCACTGAAGCCTAATTGAAAATTTTAAAACTTGCAATAAATTTTAAGATGTTTGATTAGATCAGCAGGGGACTGATTCTTCAGAGGCATTATCTGTTGAGTGAGATTAAGGCAAATGCAACATTTAGCACTCCTGTGCAAACAGCAATCTAGTCTTCCTCTTCCAAGCAAACTGCAGTTGAAATCCAATCACTAGATTTCATACTTAAGACTAAGTTGTCTTCTCACAATTTTTCAGGTACAACTTTATTAGGATTAAAGACATGAAGAGTAAATTGAGGCCACTACTATGGTTTGTTTGTTGTTTTTAATTACTACTACCCGTAAACCCCCACTTTGGCCGCTGATAGCTGGGGAAGAAAAAGGATATGTAGGAAAGTGTCTGTCAGTAGCATTTGCCTTTCCTCCTTTCAGCACAGCCAGACCACAAATGGGTCATTAGCGAAAGAGAGAATAGCCTGAGGCTTTTGTAGAAAACATTTCCCTGTAGCATCCCTGAAAGCAAGAGGGCCAACCCAACATTAGGGATTATACATCTGCCTCCCGTTGTCTTGGGCAGCTTCTAAGTGAGAGCTTTAACTTTAGATGGAATGAGGTGCAGAACGAGGTATGTGCTGTTCAACAATTCTTCTTTGCCAGCAGTTTGTCAGTAAAGACTGCTTTAAACCTACACTGATTTATGCCAGATAAAGTAACTTTAAAGTTTTGCAGTGCTTGTGAGAGGTCAGACAGCCACCTAAATTAGAGTCAGCATTTCATAAAATACAACAGATAACAGGCACCCTGAAAGCATTACATTCAAATAAATGTTTTCCTTCTCCTTGTAGGATTTTGCAGGAATGTTGCATCATTGCTCTAATCATCCTTTAACTTCTTGGTTTTTAAAAAAGAGACAGTGTATCTAATTCCTTGATTAATGAAAAATGTACATACAAAAGCTGAAAGTGATGAAATTGCCAAAAAACATAAGATACAAGAGGTCTAGTGAGATAAATATTAACCTTACAATTAGACAGTTGCTTACTTCAATTAATTTTAATTACATTGATTAATGAAACAAGAGAATTCATATAGATATGAAGGCAAGTTCTAATATTCCTTTTCAAAAGTCATCTAGAATCGGGTAAATGAAGTTGTCTTTGAACAAGCAATATGCCAAAATCTGTCCTCCACAAATCATTGAAATTACTCCAGATCCTGAAAGAAAAGATATGGCTGTTTTGTATTAACTTTTACAGTGGAATACGAACTTTATGATAAAACTTTAAACCAACATTCTTTTTATCTTTAATTTTAAAAAAGGCTTTCCTACTTAAACATTTTACCCAAAGTTTTAACTACTTACAAAGATATCAGCCTCCGCAGCTGCTGATGTAAAATCAGTTGTAGGACAAGGAATTCATTTATCTCTCCCCATCATTTAGGAATTTATTGTAGCTGTTGATCCTTGTTATCCATCATATAACAAAGAAGAACAGAAGCCAGTCCTTTTCCCTTAACTACTATTTTTCAAGATAATCTACTTTTCATGTGAAAATCTATGCTTCTAATTTTATAGAAAATTAAACATTCAGAAAGGTAGGTTTGCCATTCACTTTGAGGAAATGTGATGATTGAAATTCATCTTATCTATCATAAGTATCTGTACATAATGTTTATAAAACTTGCCTCTGATGATACCTGTTTTTTTCCATTGATTATAAAGGGTATCAAGAAAGACTAGTTTGGACAACTGTCTTTTTGACACTTGAATTGAGATAGATTTCATCTTATTATAGATTAAATAAGTCATGATTAAGTCCTGACTAATTGAGATTAGTCAGGACTTAATCATGACTTATTTCAAGTTACGTGTCTGCTGTTTGTTTGCAAGACTAACATAAGACGAACATATTCTGGCTTTAAAAGAGAGAAGTTTTTTAAGGTGAGGCACATCTTAGTCCAGCATTATTTACCTGTGTCATTAAAAGAAGTATGAATGAAAAGCCTATATTTCTTCTTTAAATGTTGACAATTCTCAAATTAGCGAGGCAACATATTTAATAGAAACAATTCATATTATAAATACTAATTTTCTCCACAGATTTTAGCAACGTAAACTTTAAAGAATGTAAATACCTAATGCCAGCCACCAGTGTAACATCAGGGGGAATTCAGACATAACTGCAAGAAGAAGAAAAGTAGAAACGTAAATTTTAAAACAGTAAGAATGGGGACATGTAAGCAATGCGCACTATGTTATCAAAGGTCTGCTTAGTTATATTTCATCGATTATATGTTTCACATATATTGAAATGGCAAATGCTTTAGGTCTTGACCGGCACCTGCCCTGGCCACACCCAAGCTGACCCATGTCCCCACTGTGTGATAACTGCAAGGCCATTCTCTGACCCCATTTTGCCTCTCCCAGAGAAAGATGACAGAGGTAGTAAAGGGGGCTGGGAGGCACACTGCATATGCTGAGTGTGCTGGTCAGCCAGCAGAGGTTTGGTTGGCCATCTGAAAGAAGCAATAACGAATCTGGGCTTGTTTGGACATCAAATGCATCATCCAACATAATGACAGAAGCTAATTCCCTGTTCAAATTATGTACAAACAGGGTGGGTTTTGGTAGTTTTTGTAAATTCCTTGATTTAAATACAAAAATTATTAGTGAGGAATAACAGTAGTTTAAATTCCAGAAAATTATATTTAGTAGATGAGAAATTATGCTTAATTTTTTAAGATAAAATTTCTCTTGGTCTCTGGCTTAATTTGTCAGGGAACTGAGGAATCTCCCATCTATATAAAGGGCCAAAAGACAAATGGACAATGCGATGGGAAATGGAAGACTAATCACTATACAGTAGGGAGGATGTCCTAATTTGTCAAAAATACTTTCCTTTTTCTGCATTCTAGAATAAACTTATTAACATCATTATTTTAAGAGAAAAGAATCCCCAAATGGGGTCTGGCAAGGATGGGGTTAAAATATATTTCCTAATTAGCCACAGAAGCATTCTGCTAAACAGCATGAGAAGAGGGAGCAGATTACTAGGTGCTGGCAAAAAGAGATGATGAGTCTCATTTACAGCAGCTAATTCTTTTCCTTTTCTTTCCTTTAAGGGGAAGAGTTTTGTGGGGGAAAAGGAGTTTCAGTGGTAAAATGCTTCATTTTCCTCATTGAGATTTAGTTCAAATGATCTAACTTAAAACCTTTGCACTGACTTTGCTGAAGCAAAATTACATTTTTACTCTGAACCTGAGCTAAAGTGTTAACGAGTAGTTCTTAAAATATCCAGATATGAACAACTATTAATGTCTTGATTTGAAAAAAAACACACCTTCCAGATGCAGAAATTGTATCTAGGCTGGATCTGTTTGATATGAAGTGTTAGAATATGAACTAAACCTCTGATTTTTTAAATAAGAATATAATGGTTTAAAATTCTGCAACAAATCCAGAATTAAGTTTTAAATGGGAGGATTTAAATAGATGTGTGAGTCAAGTGGATGGAAAATAGGGATATGTATTTATTTAGCTTTAGGGAAAATTTAGTTAGTCCAGTAATACATTAGATGAATCATAGTGGATTTGTCCTTCAACTTGTGATACTATGCAAATATTTAGCAGTAAACCTACTTACCGACTGAAGTTATGATGATATGAATAATAGTAACTGTTACAGCATAATCCCAAACCCATTCTTCCACAACCAGAGCAAACAGCAAACCACAAACGAAGAAAGTTATTTCCAAGGATATCACAAGAACTGTAAATGAATATAGGATATTTTCACCAAACACGGTTTTGAAAGACTTTTCATATTTCAAATGATAGCAGTAAGAACTTAAAATACCTGAGATAGTTATGCAGATTTTCTTACAAGGTCACTGAGTTTAGTTTTGGGCCCCTCACTACAAGACAGACATTGAGGTGCTGGAGCGTGTCCAGAGAAGGGCAACAGAGCTGGGGAAGGGTCTGGAGCACAAGTCCTGTGAGGAGCAGCTGAGGGAGCTGGGGGTGTTCAGCCTGGAGAAAAGGAGGCTCAGGGGGAACTCTCTGCTCTCCACAGCTGCCTGAAAGGAGGCTGTAGCCAGGTGGGGGTCAGCTTCTTCTCCCAAGGAGCAAGTGACAGGAGGAGTAGAAATGGCCGTAAGTTGTACCAGGGGAGGTTTAGATTGGGTATTAGGAAATTTTTTTTCACAGAAAAGGTTGTAAAGCATTGGAACTGCCAATGGAAATGGTGGAGTCTCCATCTTTGGAAGTGTTTAAAAAAGCATATGGATATGATACTTGAGGACATGGTTTAATGGTGAACGTGAACATGGTGGTGGTGCCACATTGACAGTTGGACTTGATGATCTTAAAGGTCTTTTCCAACCTAGATGGTTCTGTGGTTCTATGATTCTATGAAATATTACACTTACGTTTTCCTTACAAAGATAATTTTTTTGTCACAGACATCTGCATGGGTTGTATCCTAATTTGCCTATAGACTTTAAAATGTTATATCTTTTACGTAAAAACATGTAATAACAGGATTATGACCAGTGATAGGACTACAACCAATTTATATAGCCTAGATGAGAAATTTAATGAAAATTTTCCTTAGGGACCATCCACAAACTTTGCATATAGTGCCAAATAGTTTTGTTTGGCACTGACATAGGTATTTTTTTTTCTCAACAAAACAAAACTGTGGTGGTTAAGGGGTTATGCTTGGTAAGAAACTTCATAGCTTCCTCCCTTCATTGTATCATATATTTATATGGTGTATGTACCAAAATATCTACATCCATCTCTCTCTCTCTATGTATATGTATATATCTCAGAACAATTTAAAGACAAGGCATAGAAGGTGAGATAGAGCAGAAAGCCTACAAGGTGAGCAGAGACAGAGCATTCCTACAAGGAGGAGCCTGGCTTTTCTCGGTGCTGGTAGCTGTGTGGCTAAGTGGGATAGCAGGGGCTTGCATGGAAAATACGTGATGCCTCTTCTAGCTTTAGTCCTGAGTTCGCATACAACAGGCCATAAACATGAGTTTGTAATTCAGATAATTGTCCATCTGAATGCAATTTGTTCTTATTTTTAGGTACACAGGCATATAAAGTAACATTTTTATTGGAATTATTTTTTTTACTGTTGCAATAACATAATCTCTATGATTGCTGTAGCTGACAGTAGAGAGACCATATTTCTTTTTTTTCACTCAATTTATACAGTGAAATTTACTTTGGCAGCATTTTGTGCCCTTCAGTTTTATTCTTTTATTTAGAGGGTCTATTACTCCCTACCGTATGATGGATCTTTCAATGAGTAGTTAAAAAAATTCTAAGAAAAATAAGAAAACTGTAACTGGAAAAACCTTGTGTGGAAAGTGGGAAATAACACTTTAAAAAATTAATGTTTCACAATACATTATAGTATGTTTTGTTTATTATATTTCATGAAGATAGAATCCCTTTAAATTATGCCACTAATTTTGTAATTCAGAAAGTGTTTTTAATGTAGGCAAATGTTCTGGAAACTTTTTTACAAAACTGGGCCTGAAGGGATACCTCACTTCTGAGCTGATTTCCATCTTTATTTTGAGGTTATCTTAAGACAGAATTCTGTTTTTAACAGGAATGAGTGAAACTCCTGAGTAAACTACTTCTTATTTGCAACATCATTCAGACATCTTCATTCTGACTCTATGCCCTTAGATTTTAAACAGATGCTCTTATGTTCTGTGTTTCCATGTCGTTTTCATGGACAGACAGAAAGGAGGATGGAATATTAATTGGTGGTATGACATAGCAGCTGCCTTTGGCATATAAATATGTTGCATCAAACCAACTGATAAAATTTTTGGGGAAAAAATCATATTGAGATACAGTAATTACATTTGGGCCCTGAAAAGTAATTCTAATGGATATGCTTTAATTTTCTTTTCCACTGCCATAACGTAAATATTCTTTCTTTGTCTGAAACCAACATTGACACTGCACAAACATCCTTGCATGTTTTATTACTCTTTTAACCTATGAACTCACCAATTTACTTTTGAGATTTATGTATTTTACTGACAGATTATGAGGTTTGCCTTTGTAAAATAGATTACAAATCTGGTAAAATTTTATGTATGCATATAATTTTTTAGGAATGACAGTTTAGGAAAAATAATGTATTTTGAGAGCTTCAGACAAATTGCAGAAATTTGTATTAGGATATACAAAGGTACATTCAGAGATTGAGCTACGATCAAGTTCTGATATTTTAATGCCCACTGTATTCAAGCATTACCAAAGCAAAATTGCCATTAGTTGAATGAGACCCGTTTCTCAAATCTGGATCCAGTGATTCAAAAGAAATTTGCTGCAGTATGAAAATTAAATTAAACAACTTTGTGGAGGAACTTGATGGAGAATAAGTAATTGTTCTGCAATGAAAATGAAGCATCCTGGCAAAGCAGCACATTTTCTTCTTATGATGCAAGATCAGAAGAAGAACTCAACAAAAAGCCTAAAAATCACTTGAATGTTAAGTAGCAGTACAGAAATGAGAAGTGCCGGCAAGATGCATAAACATTTAATTGCAGTGT
This sequence comes from Melanocharis versteri, assembly GCA_013397845.1. Lineage (NCBI taxonomy): Eukaryota > Metazoa > Chordata > Aves > Passeriformes > Melanocharitidae > Melanocharis > Melanocharis versteri. The sequence continues at coordinate 1,328,263 of VZTG01003801.1, forward strand.
AGTTAAAATACAGAAATCACTGGTATTACTAAAGCGCCTTTAAAATACTGCCCATTGGAAGACAAGTTTACATCCATATGTAATGTATTTTATTGAGTGAGGGAAAAAAAGTAAACTTCAGTTACCTAAATAATACGGGTTGATCCACGAGGGATTTGTCTTAAAATCAAAAGGTGCCAAACCATCTAACATTTTAATCCTGTGGAAACAAATGAACAAATTTAACCAGAGAACTTTAGTAATGTCTTAGTGATTATATGACATATTATGTTTTTAAATAGGATTTCAAATGGAATACCCAGGGTTTTTGCAAGCTCTCTAAATCCCATTCTAAGTTTTGCCCTTGCTCACTTTTATTTAGGATGTTTGGTGCTATGCATGCTAATCAATAACTTCCTAAGGGGATATAATTTGTCTTTTTCATTGACTATAAAATCTTTCTTTTCCTTTTTTTCATGTCATCTTTTTTCTTATGTTCATTAATTTACATGGTGCAACTGCAAGGAAGAATGTTAGAACCAACATTTTCTATTAGTTTTAAGTCTCCACTTGCCAATTTGTGCATTTGAAAGAAGGTTCAGGTGCAGCAATTTAACTGAATTTGAAAAATATGTTCACAGAAAAACCGGACCAGGATGCCTCCAGTCTGGATGCTTCCTTTAAACAGGCATATCTCTACCCATGAGTTGCAGTATGCCAGCAAATCAGACTGAAGACAGGGAAATCTTACCTGAATACTGCAAAGCACACAGAGAGGACCACATAGTACACAGTGTAGAAAACTATTATGCATATCAACAGGTTCACCAGAACAACCTGCAAAAGGGCATAAGACTGTAAAACCTAAAGCCATGTTAACATCAGGCATTGTCAGAAAATAATTCTAGATTTCTATCAGTCATAATGTGAAAAAGTTTGTAAAATAAAATATTTTGGCAGAATTTTTGCTGTTGCTGATTATATAAATGTGCTAAAAGCTCTTTGGTACATTTCAGTTCCTAATGTGTGGCTATAATGTACGGCTTTGTTTCTATCATATATTGTTTTATACCTACTATACACACAATTTACAAGTGTTCCTAAAAGGAGAAGCATATTTCTTGACAGTTATTAAGAAATTAAGAAGGATAGAGAAGAGACTCAAAATGGAGCCGTAGCTAGAAATGTTTGGGGTTTTTCTTCATTAGGACTACAGCCCTAAAGAGGTCAATCTGTTTAGCTCCAAGGGATGATTTGATTATGATGGATAAGTACCTTCACAGAAAATACCAAGTACTTAAGGGCTCTTTAATCTCTCAGAAAAGACACAAGAAGTAAACAGATACAAGTTTTAGCTAGACAAATTCGAAAGATGCAGGAAGGACATCTTGAATTGTAAAGGTAATTACCAAATGGAACAAACTCCCTTTGGAAATAAGAGATCCTACTAAGCAGTAGCAGACGCCTCTGAGGATGAAACTTCAACTCTAACATTCACTTCTGGCCTTTGAGTGGTTGTGTGGTAGGTAATGTATTTACAGAAGCATCCAAAATTGACAGAAGTGTGAATTTAGCAAACCACTTTTTTTTATATTGCTAAATGTTGTAAAGTGTTAAATATTGAATACTGCATCTATCTCCCACAAGAAGAGAAATTAAAGAGCTGTAGCTTCTAATGCAACAGGAGATAAACCCATCATGCCTGTAGAAACTGGTATTGGTCAATAAGAAAAAGTCCAGGACAGTCTCACTCTTTTCTTTTTCCCCTACATCGAAACAAAGCTGAGTAAAAACTGGGAACTATTAATCTCTTTGGTTTGTGGGCTAAATACAGCTTTTGTACTGTCTGTATTCTTATTCTAAATGAAAATTGGCCAAATAACCCGTTTGATCCCTTCATTTCCACAGTGAGCACCATCACTGTGATAATGGTAATTAGCTACAATGTCACGTGTAAGTTTGGCAGCCGTGCTACCCCTTACTCCCCTGAACGTAACTTCAAGCATTGGAAGTTTCATGTTTTGCATGTTTTTTTTGGTAGGAATCTTTTTCGTTTCATTGCTCTGGGCAGTTGCACTTTTCCTGTAATTCTCCTTTATCCATTGCCCCTCCTCTTGCAACTGCCTCTGTGAAGCCTTACCAGCCCTAGGTGGAGATTGGTACAGTAATAAAAGTGGTGAGACAGGACTGAAGGGAAAATCACAGAGCTGAAGGACGGCTGTGAGACGATGACCTATTGACCTGTAATTACAGTAGGTGAATTCCTAGCCTTGAAGTCAGCAACAAACTTTCATTGGCGTCAAAGGCACAGTATTTTTCTCTTTTACCCAGAATATTGTATTAGGTATAGTATGCTTTGCTCACTTAAGTAAGCCAAGGAAACGCATGCAATGCAAAAATGAAAACACTGAAAATTTTCCAGTTCTATCACATTCTACCTATTTTTTTTTTATTTGACTTTGCCACAGAAATTTAAACATACATTTTTTAAAATGTGAGAATACTTTTTATTTTCAATCAATTTTTCCCTTTCTAGATCTTCTGGTATTTCAAAGCAAAAAAGCCACAAGTTAAAAACTGCAGGATTATTCATTATATGTCAAAACAACTTAAAAGAAGAATCTTAGGAAATCACTGGTGACATAGAATGTAAAATTTTATTAGATGCTTCCAAGAATTATATCTCATAAGTGGAACAACATCACATATTTTGAAATCCTTTTTATAAGATGTACTTTGCAGTACTTGCTAGCAGCACTATAGCGTAAAGTATCCTTTTAATTTGGGGTTTTTTTAGGAAGATAACATTGAAGAACAGTCTATAAGAAAGAAAGCAACAGCTCATTCCAGCCCCGCAGCAGGTGTCTAATTCTCTAATACTATCTGGTGACATATACAACACTAAATAAACTCAATTCCCTTTACCTTGGTTTCAGCAGTTTTGACCTTGAGAGCCATGGACACATGATGAGTGAAAGGAAGTGCAGTTGCTATATTCCGTATGCCAACATTAGCAGGAAGAAGCAGCTGGTTTTCACCCCAAAAAACATTCTTATGGGTAAGTATAGGACAGGGTGGGGTGAGGTGAGTTGATTGGATTAAACTGACTTGAGACAGAAGACATCTGTGAGCTAAATGTAAGCCACTGAAGAGCAAAGAGAAAATCCTGCTTGCTCATGCAATGTTCGTACTTTTGTAGCTACAGTCAGCCAAAGCATATCTATAATATAACTTGGCTATTTAGACACAACATTATTATTCTTTTCTACCTTTTAAATGCTTTTTCTTCAGCATTTGTGTGATTACAGTTCCTTGAGGTTATTATAACTTCCTAATTTTAATTATCTTTTACATTTTCTAGCATTAATTCTATTGACTATAGATGTGGAGTGGTACATTCTCCACAATGTTCTTTGCTAACGTTTTTCTTCTGACTATCACTTTATTACACCAAGTATAATTCACATTAAATTAGGTATAATTAAGTTAAGAAATTCCAGACTTATGTTATGACTCTTCTTCTCCTGAACCGTATTTTGTTCCTTCAGTAGAATGAAATTTAGTGTGCTTTAGAGCACATCCAACTTCTAGTGAGCAATTCCTTAATGGATTCAAATTTGACTTTTTACAGGCACATTATGATTCAGTATGCTGTGTTGTTTGGAAAAAGAAGATGCTTCTGAAACTGAACCAAGAAAGAACTTTTTTTTCTGCTGACACTAACATAATATGTGCAAATTTCATTAGGGTTTTTTATGCCTTTTTAGTCATACAAAATAAATGTTATCTGCTCTAAAATGCAGTCTGCACTCGGCAAACAAGAGCTTTCACTCATAGATTTGATAGCTGCAGATTGTGAATACTGTCAGGGAAATTACTGGTAGTATTGTGTGAAATTCCTTCCTGTGCAAAAATACTAGCATGAAAATCTGTACATCAGTAAAGTCCTATTTTGAGGGCTGAAGTGATGACAAAGGAATATACTGAAACAAAATAAAACCCCCTAAGCTAAGTTGCTTAAACGGTTGCAATAGTCAGAGGTAGCAAATAAATGAAGAAATATTTGCTTTAATAATTAATAGATATTTGAAAAGGAGCAAAAGGATTCATTCAAAGGGCACACTATCTACCCCAAAGAATCAGCTGAAAACAGCCATGACCTAAAATTAATCTGCAGAAACTTTTCCAGTAGCTATAACTAGCAAGATAATTGAAAAAGTAGTGGATTGCATTAATCTAAGATAATTATTAAACATAACAAGAGTTTACATTCACTGACTTCTTCACAAAGGGTCAATTTAACCAAAGACTGATGATAGAAACAAAATCAAGAAGTTTGACTGAAATGTAGTTGAAGCTGTAGGCATGGATTTGTTGGGTGGACTAAGAGGTTCTTCCCATTCCTATTGCACAGTTGAAAACTTTAAATACTCTGAGAGAACAGATAATATTGCTGTTGCACCCTTGCTTCAAGACTGTACATATCTAAATTGTGGTAACCCAGTGAAGAGGAGCAAATCAAATGTGGAGTGGAAGAAAGTGTGTGTGACCCAAAATACTGACTAAATCACTCAATAGTGAATGTTAACTATAAAGATGTTGCTGTTAGCAACATGTTGAGATAATGGAAAATCACTTTTTGGATTTTGTATTTTCTTAAAGCTTACTGGGTCAGCTGTAGGAGAAATGACAACTCCTATTCAGCAGAGAGAGGCAAAGGACAAGTTTAAACGGATGTTAAAATAAATTATGTAATCTGGTTTCAACAAGCCCTATCTTTTAATATACACCTTTTTTTTTTTTTTCAGTCATTACACTACAGAATTTTATTAGGCCTGTGAGGAAAAATAGCACTCCATTACTTTTGAACCCCTGGAGTCTGTGCTAGTTGGCTTTATGGAAACACACAAGAAACAGTTACTTAGATAGGATATCAATACCTGACCCTCACATGCTTGACAATAATTAGTAAAAACTGTTATTTGAGATTTGGCTGTACACATATACTCTCTTTGTAGAGATATGTAAGGGACAATATCTAAGAGACATCCAAAAAACCATAGCAGCAGAAAATTGCAGGAGAACACCTTTCGAAAGTAAGGTTAAGGATACTCCTATAGGGCAGTAATTCTTTCTAAGAATATGATAATGGCACCTAATAGTACCAAGGCAATACCTAGTTCCTGTCTGCTACCTGTGCCAAAACAAAAATTCAAATGTAATAATGAACCATGAGGAAAATTTTATAAAGCTTACAGCTAAGTTTGCTATGTAAGCTTATTATTTAGGGGTTGTTTTTCTGGGTTTTGGCTTTTTTTAGAATGTTACCATTTACGCTCACAATTTGTGATGCTGTCAAATACTATTGCAAGAATAATTAACAACAATTTGAAGAACGGTATCATACAGCAATATTACAGGAATATGTCATGCAAAAGAACAGGTAATTTGTGCTACTGTTAAGATGATTGTTTGCACTACAGCTCTGTGCCTTAAAAAGTAGTGCTAGACCAGGAATCACATTTCTTAGGTAATTCCAAAACCCAAAAGAGTTTTTAAATCAGAGAAATTACTAAACTCCAAGTTTTAGATTAGTTTAGTTTAGATTTATTGTCCTGAAATCTTTGAAAAAAATACAGAGCTCAACCAAATGGATGCTGACTGGATTGTGTGGTGAGAAATTTTTAGTTTACTGAATGATGACATCAAAACATGTGTACTCTGTCTCCATCTGCTGATAGGGAAGAACTACACTTCCATTGTGAGTGAGGCTAGAAGAGCTTGGAAAACTAAATGGTGGCCACTATTTTTGTGGCTGGAAGTGGTTGGCAGAATCTGTCGATGCAGTGAAGGGAACTGACATTTCTTCACTTGGAACGTGTCATGACTAAATTATAGCTTAGTCATGTCTCATGAAAGACAGCCCCTGCAGTTTGGCATTGGTCACATACGCATTGTACAGCCTTAATATGACAGCTTGACTCCCATATGGGAGGAGACAGAATCGTGTGAGGTCTAAGCTCTACCACCACGAGGATGAAAGCCATTAGATTCTTTCCTTCTTTAACCTCTGTTGCAGTTGGATACATTTTAAGGGGTGAGAAATCTGAGAATTAGGTGGAAGCAGGAATGTTCTTTGCATGTATCAGTCTATTTTTACTTTCAAATTTTGTTGAATTTATTTTAATAATGCCCCTATTCCTGATAATATTATCTAAAAGAACTTACAATATAATTTATTAAATAAGAGGTGAATTTTAGGAACTTTCAGCTTCTGAAAAGTTGTCTCCTTGAATTTCTGTGTTGAAGCTTACAAATTCTAAAATGTTCACAGCACCAAAAGAATTAAACTCAAAAAACTGGTATCATTCTTTCTGATTAGCAAACTGAAAAGGAATTGGATTCTTTTTAGAAATAATTAACCCCAATGAGCTACTTGTATCTAAGGAGCTGGCTTAATTAATAGCAAAAATAATAAACAACATCTTTTGTTTTGTTAACTGACACTGTTGGCTTTGTGAACCAATTCAACATGAAGCTTGAAAGTACTGGCAAAGAAACCAATTTAGTAGGCTTTATTTATTCAAAATAGAAATTAATTTTATTGTTTGTGAATGATGTGGGATTGATGGAACTGAAAATGAAGTCTTCTGTTTATCCAGAGAGAAGCTATAACACAATTGCAGCAATGTAAACTTTCCACTCTGGCCGCACTGTGTGTCTAACAAGAAAGTTTAATTATCTGTATTAAAAAAAAAAAAAAAAATCAATATTTGGCCTTTCTGCTGAGAAGCTAAATGTGCTGACAAGCCTACATTTTGAAGATATTCTGGCATTTCCACTAGAGTTGGTGGGAATTTTTGGTAAGTACAGTGAAGCACTGAAAAATCCCTTTAAGACTAGGCCCACAAAAACTGAGGAGCTATAAATTGATGCTACGGTCAGAGGAAAATCCATCATGCTGGATCAAACACTTGGACACAGGAAAGGCTGCTGCACCTCCATGCTCCCAAGAACAAAGAGTAGCCAGGCTGTTTGTAAGTGCACACACACAAAGCGTACATATGTATGCACACATCACACGTATGCATGTATGCACATGCACACATGGATGCCACACAGCTCACAAGCCGCTTACACACACAGGCAGCACCCACGGTCTCACTGCTCCCGTCACCGTCTGAGGAGGTTGGAAGCCCGTTAGTGAGAAGATGCATTTATACACACAGAAAGGTAGCTGTGACCCAGCTCCAGGAGCTGGATCAGCACACAGTCTGCCCAGCAGTTTGCATCTGGATCCCAGTTTGTCCAGTTGCTGAGGCCAGGACATATTCGCTCCTGTGACTGCAGCCCCGCTCCAGTTCCTGGCCCAGGCTCTCACTCAAACACATCTTGCCATACTTGTTCCTTCACCAGTCAACTAAATCCCTCCTTTTCCAGGCTTTGGTTCCACTCCTAAACATCTCATTATAAATACTGGGCAAACCCAAAAAACACTCTTCCCCTGCATCCCATACCATGTTCCACCCCTTTAGCCTGAAAGGTGGTTCAGAGAGAAGCTCCAAGTGACTCATCTTGATGGGTTTCACACCTGGGCAAAGAGGCTGAGGCTCTCCTGACAAAAACCTGGAAGGTGTTTGCCCCTCACAGTCTGTAATTTGTGTTCCCACCTGCCATTGAATGTCAGAGCTCCCCTGGGCTTGTGGAGATGGATCAGTGGTTCTCTTTGATGGGCCTGGGATTAGCCCACCATGGTGCTCTGAGCTCCTCCTCTGACATTGTCTCTCACTGCTCTCTCTTGCGAGTGTGCAGACAGGCTGTTACCACATCATCTGACAGCTGCCAAGCCTGGCTTTCCACCATTAAAAAAAGCCAAAATCTAGCTGACAGGATATTCCAGGTGATTTTGGAATGGTTGAGTAGTGACCAAGACCTATGCCATCCTCCCCAGCTGTGCTAGCCAGCATGGACAAGAGCCTTTCCTCTTACCATTTAATTCAATGTGCCATCCCATTTGTATGCATGGGAATGTTCCCAGTCACTGTTTTAATTTACTGGGGTGGATATAATTGTCATAGATGCTGCTGTTTTAACTTACTGGGGGAGATGTAACTGTAGAGCCCCTACAAGAAGATCTGTCTCATTTCCATTCATCGTAGGAAGGTGTCCCCAGCACAGCAATATGTGGCACTAATTAATGATCTCTTTTTGGTGCTCTTAGGAGAGATACTGGGATTGACTGGGCATGGAAACTGAGCTTCTTTTTCATTTGCAGAAATGTACCTTCTGATTGAAGGGCTGACTTCAGCATGGGCAAGGTAGCAGAAAGAATTTTGCACTGCCAATAGCTATCATAAACCTGTTAATATACAGCTGAGGGATTGCTGGGGAAGGACTATCGGGACACTTACATGTTCACACGTTTCCCTTTGCTCTCTGAAGATGGTGTTTAAACAAACCTGCCTCGGTGCTTCTGCACTGGGTTCTTAGGATTATGCAGTAAATTATTCTGCATGCATTTTGTCCTGTTCATGGAGTATGCTTTTTCTGTTTATCAGCACCTGGGGAAAGTGATTGTTTTAGAAAGAGCAAGCTTGTGAGCAAGAGATGTCTGTATAGAGGAATCAGGATAAATTATGTATTTTCTTATTAGATTGAAAAGTGCCACAAATTCATGATTTTTGTTATTTGCCGTCTTTAGTTTGAACTCATTCTTCTAATATGAGAAAGTAGAGGAATCCTAAAACCATTCTGATGTGGAATAAACCACATCCAGGGCAAATTTCCATCCACAGAATTTTCTCATTGATCTTGATTTTTCTGCAGTCATATTTACACTGCATTTGCCTAGAAAATAAAAACGTGTGCTGTTGAAACAGTTGCATTACTCACACGCTTGAGTTCAGCAGGTTTGAAAATGAGAGTAAAGATGGTGCTGGGACATTGTCTCGTTCTAGGGAGAAATTTCTTCCATTTACAAGTAAAAAGATACTTTCCCCAACCTTTTACTCCAAAAGCAATTTTGAATCTTCAGGTCAAGCACTTTAATACATCAGACAGCTTCTGCTCTTGGTCACACCTGTTGAACTTCATCATCTTCTGTTCTGCCCTAATTACAAATAGACAAACTCATTCACTTGACCTTGTTGACCCTGCCATTAGAACTTTAATTAACTCCGGTGACCATGATTCATGGCCCAGAACAGAATGCAAGTCACTTTATCACAACTAGGTTGGTAAATGGGGCTAAAGTATATCCTCAATGAATTGAGCATTTGTCTGTGATCACTGAATAGGAGGCTGAGTACAGATGCACTCAGTAACTCAATGAACCATCCATGTATATTTATATTTTTGATGACTACAGTGTAAGCAGGCATAACATTAAGCTCTGAAACATGATAAATGTTGTCATCTAAAGAATTTTTACTCAATTTTAGTGCTCCTCTGACATTAAATCCAGCTGATATTTATCAGAAAACAAACAAATAAAATCGTATTTACGACATCTCCAAAATGCATGTCAACAGCTCTTTAGTACAACTCCAGATTAATAGAATTCATTATTAAATGGTTTTCTGCTTAGTAATAGCTAATGACATCCTAATATGAATTTCAGCAGCCTAAAATTTTCCCTAAATCAAATTTTTCACATCACATTGCTCAAGTTTCCAGCATTCGGGGGAGTCCCCTGCCCATTCGAGATACTCTAAAACTGGAGGACCTGTGTTCATAGCTGACCTTTTGTCACTCTTTGGTTCCTGTCACTCACTGAGGCTAGGTACTGCTAGCTATTGGCATGTCTTCTAGACTGACTGACATCAGTTGGCTCTTGAGTATTAAATCTCCATCATTACGAAACAGGCTCTCAGCAGAATTTAGACATACAGGACTCGTATCTTTTTACTATCTTAAAATCAGGTCTAGGAACATTGTATTCTGACATTGGTTTTAATGTATTTTTAAAGTTTCTTATTAAATTTCCGGAAATCCTTGTGCAGAAAGAAGGGCAGAAGTCTTTGCCACTTTGAATTTGAAGCAATTATAGAAGGATAACAGCATTTTCCTATGTCAGGTACATTCCCTGTGCCACAATATATATGGTATTAATAGTCAAGGAATGGTATAGTAACAAAGACCATTAAAGTACTGCAAGCAGATAAATGTCCAGTCACTTTTAAGAACAACTGAATTAACATTAAAAGTAGGGAAAATAAACCCACCCACATAAATACGTAAGTACTACCAGGCCACCCACCACCAAAAAGTACATCTTTTTTGCATTTCCTGAACAGACTCTGGTAGCTGCTTTGGGTTTGGAGGTATGGCATTTGATCTCTAGCTGTGACTAGTCTTTCTATTAGTAACTCGTAACCTTAATACAAACAATCTGACTTGGCCATGTCATTGCTCTTCCCACATAAGCAGCTGCAGTTCCAGTCACTGAGACTACTCAGATAGGGCCAGTTTGACTGTGTGAAAATTTTCAGCAACAGCATTTCTTGTAATCCCAGAGAGAGACAGACAGGAGTGGCAGATGGGTGAATTAGAAGGTGTCTAATCATCAGTATGCTGTTCCATCTTCTTTTATGTAAAATGCTACAGGTGATCTATATCCAGTCACACTGTGCAGAAAGTATTAGCACAATTGGAAATGTTTTTGTTAGACAGCTTGAGTCAGGACATTTTTCATGTCTGAATGTACAATGCTGGGTATACATGCAGTTACCCTTTGAGGCTTCAAAATAGTTTTTACCTGACGATGTGTGTTTTCATTGACCTCACTTGATTTAACACATCCCGCTATTTAAAATAATCACATACCGGTTTAAATTGCTGTCTGTGTTCAAAATAGTTGCCACTAGATGGCAAACTGATTGTGTGCAGCCTTCCACACAAAGGGAACGTCTCTGCTGTGTGCTAGGTGACCAGGTGAACGTATTGCATCAAATTTATCCTGCCCTGATTCCGTTGAAACCAGTGGAATTACAACAGAGAAACAGATGGCTCTTTAACCTTAGGTACTGAAATCGCCTACAGTAAGTAAATATCATATTTGTTTCTGTTTGCTTGTTTAAGTCAAGTCTGTTGTACTAAGCCTTTTAACTTCACATCACACAGGAAAAATGCCAGAGTTCAGGCCCATCATTCAGTTTTAGGTACCAGGTATGTTCCATGGGACTCAAGAGATAGTGAGTGGCACATGCCAACAGAGACAAAAGAGATTGAAAACCAAAACCCCTTTTCATATGTGTCCAGTTATACAGGGCCCATGCGAATGCTCACATTTAACAGTATCCAATCCTTCATGTGCCACAAATCTCTGATTTGGAGAGTTTTGCATCCATCAGTTCACACAGAGCCTCAGCCAGGGGCAGGAACTCTTATGATGTTATCCTTTCCTTTTCCCTCATAATTTTGCAATAGTAGATGGCTTTTCTAAGCAGCTGCTGCACATTTCCATACACAAGTGCTATTTGTGGTCACTTATAAAAACTCATTAACGCATTAACATACTCAAGATCTTGTTTTTATCCATTTCACGCCAGTGACACTTCACTGTTGCTATCATAATGCAAGGAAATATTTTGTGATCTTGCATTAGAAACAATTGGCATAGGCCTTGTGTCTGTTAGTATACTTCTCTATTGTTCATTGGCCTGACATCAATTGTCAGAGACAGAGATCCCTTTTAAAAGCAGGAATTAGACAAAAACTATCTTGCTTGTCTATGTTACTTTCTTACATTTTAGATGTATATATATAAATGTATATCTAAATATTATGTTCTTGCAGTGGCATTAATTGATGTTGGTATCCATCCTTGGTAAGTTTTTATTTGAAATCTGAGTTTTCACACATTTTTTTGTGGATTAGCTTGTTTGAGATTTAACGGTTCTTAAGGACAAAGGATCAACTGTGGTATTGTCACTTCCTTATGGAAATAGGCTGGCACTTCTGACTTGGGATTTTTTTAAACACTAGTTTAGCTTACTGGTGCTATGATATAAAAAATAAAATTTGGGTTCTGATCGAATTTCTATTGGTGTGGCAAATTGATAGTTTTAAAAAATATACAGAGGGCTTAGGACACGTCAGAACCTCAAGCGAGATTCATTCTAAAAATATTTGCTTTAATCCAGTTCTTGAGAAAAAGTGTAGTAGGTCCACTGGGCTGACCAAATAGGTGTGCAGTTCCCTCTGGTTTTGCTAAGTCTGTGTCCAGTGAAGTGATGTTTATTGCCACCCTCCACAGGCCTCGGGATATTGTAGGCATCACCCTCAGCATGCCTGTTAAATTTCAACTGTGCAGTAAAGCAATCATTGCAATGGGATCTCATGCATAGGGTCATTAGTTATTCACCAGAAAGAATCAGCACAGCATTTTTCTGCCTCATGAACAATTAGCAATGTGTAAGCAAGTTATCCCAAGTTTCCTGGTAGTCCTCTGAAGTACCAGAGATCCAATACACCTGGATATGGGACGTCAGGCAGAACAAAGTCATGCTTTAAGGCTGTGTGCAGGATCTCTACTTTTTTTGTCCTCCTTAACATGTCCTCCTTATACATGCAGATTTTACCAGACTTGGAGGTGGAAAAGAATAACCACCACATTAAATTTGACAAATACTGCAGAGGACTTTTTCTTCCTCTATTGTGTGAAGTGTGGTTCATCTTCTGAGATCACATCACCTATTGGGTTGTCAGCTCTTACCACGGCCTTGGGCACAAGTGTTACCTTCTGTGTCCTATTTTCTGACTGTGGCTAACAAATCTCTTACTCCTTTGGGCACCGAAACCTCATTCATCTAACTTAACAGCTTAATTTTGAACATAATGCAGTAACAGGTCTGGCGTAAACCAAATTGTATCCTACAGGAGGTAAGACTACAGGGTCTAATGGCTCCTTCTGGCTGTAGGCTGTGAAAACAATTTGTGAAAACAAAAAATCATACCTGCTGGAACTTGCAACGTCACCTTATTGCGATGCCAAAACCAATGTTTTCAGATTTTTTAGCCAAAATGCTGGACAATTGACCTGAATATACAGTAATGAGTTTTTCCCTTGCAAATGAACTACTCTCGAAAATTTAGCCCCTTCATAGGCTTTTCTATCATGTAGAAGGTAAGAGAATCCAGTTCTTACATTAAATAATCTCTTTTATGATTTGAAGGAGCTCTTTTAAATAAAATTAAATGAATGTTTAAAAATCTATTTAATGTCTTAGGGTTTTTTTTTTTTTATTTCATGAACTTATTTTCACAACAAGACATTGTCTTGCTCAAAGGAAAATTGCTTAGCAAAAACTCCTGCAATATTTTAGATTTGTAATCCAAATGCAGTGGCATTCTCACAGCCTAGAAGGCTGAAGTCATTTTTCTGTAACAGATTGTTAACTTTTCTGATGGAAAAGGAATTTTTTTTTGAGATTGTAAGCATACATCCTCATACACGTTCAAAATAAAAAACATTCCTTATTTTTGAGTGACCTTTTTAGAAGGGGAAGGATTGTCTCTGTTATGCTAACAGTTGTATTAAGAAACAGAGCAGGGTCTCAGGAGTTTTCTTATTTCTCGCTTAAACTTTCTCTGTGGAATTTAGGAGGCCTTAGATTTCCTATGCATCTGCCATCAGTCTACAGTTATGTGGGAGAATAATATTTCCTGTAGTATGAAGTTTTTTGGATGTTTGGGTCAGAGGAAGGTGATATGAGACCTGTTAATGCAAGGTGCCACATCGCGTATGTTCACACAGGGAAAAAAAAAAAAGAAAAAGGAAAAAAAACAGACAGACTTAGCAAATGACAGGTTCTAGCTTAAGTTTCCACCATTTAATACTCTGAGTGAGTATTAAATTTAAATTATTCTGTGCTATGTGCAGTTCTGATGCAGTTAGTGAATATTTGTTGTCATTTTTTTGGTTTTTTGTTCTGTTTGTTTGTTTGGTGGGGTTTTTTTGTGTGTGTGTGTTTGGTTTTTTTTTTCTAATTGCAGCATCATGAGCGGTAAACATCACTTCAGGATTGGGGTTGCCTTGAGTTTGATTTCAGCTAAACCAGGCACACTTCTGATTTCCCTCATGTAAGCCTTTGCCTTCAGTCCTCTAGCCCAAGAATTTGCAAACTGTTGTGCTGCTAGGCACTCATCTGGGTGTGTAATACCTGAGTCACTAAAAGATATAAAAGGCTCTTCTGAGTTTCATCCTCCCATGCTACTACAAAAAATATTCCTTTTCTAACCCACGTTTTTGGCTCTGTATCTTCCTACATTAGCTGTCATTTAATGAACTGTGCTTGGGTATGAAAGAATCACAGTCTGTGTTTCTTGAGTTTGAAAATAAAATGAATACAATGCTTCAAAGTATTGTTCCACTGAAATTAATTTGTCTACGTGATATTCTACTGTAACTCCAAACTGTACTCTGGTTTCTATCCAAAAGTGGAGGTTCTATTTTAGTTACAAAGCTTAACCACATAGGTTTTTATTCAGAAAATCCAAGCTACAGTGATTTTCTCATTCCAAAACTATTTTTTCTTTTCTCCCTATGTATTTAATTCAAGAGCACAGTTGACCCTTTGCATGAGATGAATCACTAGCTAATCAAAAAAGTGCCAAAAGCCCTGTAGGACTGAACTAAATGTTCAAGTTGAAGCAAATAAATCCATGGTGTTTTGCATAAATAAGAGAGTTGTTTATTGAAATATTCAACTTGAAATATCTTGGAATACACAAATTAGATTATGTTTCTCTATTTGGAGGATTATCTGGACCTGAAGAACAGTTTGAGGTGAGAAGCATTAATTGCCATAGAATGGGAAAGCCATTCTATTCTGTAATATCCAATGCCCAACATGCCAAGGACACAACATCTCAATCCATTATGTCTGAAGCATTATTCCAGCAGAATTCAGATACGACCACTCAACACTATTTCAAACTAGATCTCAGATCTTTGGGTGGCTCTCTGAAAATGGGAAATTAGTGACCATCTGGAAATTACTTGTTTAGTATTATATGAAAACTGTCAGAGGCAAAGAAAGAACTTAATTTTCAGCATCTCCATGCAGGTGGCTTTCCTTCTAGCAATCTACTGCTTAATGCATTTCACACCTTCTGACTGCCAGAGTCAATGAAGCAGGAGCTTTGTAACCTTCAATATATAACCTTGTGGAAACCCAGAGGAGATTTCTTATAATGGGGTTCCCTGAGTAAGGCTGGGTTTCTGTAGAAGAAATAGTCTATCATCATGCCATAAGAGTGTATCATTATGCTTGTGCCCAAGGGTTCAAATTAAAGTTTCCAAAGCCGTGTCAATGCCTACATTTCCTATGTGTTAAAAGTTTACATTTAACCTTGCATTGCAGCTTTAACATGCTGGTTTAATGTTTTGTTTGAATCTTATTCTTCATGCCTTTTACAATCCCGTCTTCTCGCCCACCCAATTAGTCCAGCTTAACCACTGACCAACTTCCAAACCACAGGTTAGCCCTCTTGCACTATTTAATCCCTGGTAGAACTCGTGCTAAGTTTTGACCCCTTCCCTTGAAATCTCCATCTAATTCTCTTCACATATTTGTCCGGGTCCTTTGTCCAGCTAACCTCATTTCTCTTTCTTTGTGCACCATGGCTCTTTGTCATCCTCTAAACCTCATCTTCCGCACAAGCTCCCAGTCCCAGTCTCCTGCACATACACTTGGCAATTCATTGTCCCACCGCAATTCATTGTCCCACCCTCTCATTCATCACACTCCTTCCACTTCTTTCTCCACATATGTAATCACTAACTCCTAAATTTCACTTTTGTCTACACTGCATTCAAATGAATTTGTTTTCTCCTCTGTACCCTGTCAACAGAAAGGTCCCTGAGAGGCACACATTTCTGTGGAGCTTGGCTGTAATCACAGGAAGAATTAAGCCCCTGCAGCCTTGGGTAGGTCCACAGCAGACAGACTTTTCAGAATTTTCAGCTAAATATCTAGCTAGTATTTTCTGAACACTTGCATAACAAAATTTTTCAAACGTGAATAGATTTTAAGAGGAGCAGCATGAATAATTCTCTAGCATAAAGCCCTCTATTCCTGTCAAATTTAATATTTTTACCTCAATAACTGGATGGAGTAAAACTTTTAATGTAAAAACCCAGAACATTTTCAACATGGGCAACATAACGCACTTTTTGTCTAGCGCTGTCTTCATAAAGGCTTACATTATTGTATCTGTAAATGGAGAAATAAACAAGAAAATAATAAAGCTAAGGAAAAGCACCTAGTAAGAAATTTTTCAGTCCAAAACCCATTTGACAAAGTAACTCTAAGAGCTGTTTTGAAGTGAAAAATGTTGGGACATCTTCACTACAGACTGTGCTATCTGATTCAGTAATACTATATACAGTTAGAAGCATGGTGTATTAATTGTCTCCAGTGGAACAACTTCCAAGGTGCCAAACCTCAAAGCAACACCAAGGTTTTGTGTTTAAAAAGATTAATAATATTAAAACAAAAATGTATGCATAAAAAAGTGCCTTCCAAATACTTTTTACCATCCTCACAGAATTACTCAAGGCTAAGGCCCACCTTTCCAGCAGTTTGCAAAAATGACGGTGCTTATGCTATATAAGAAAACTGTTACATATTCTATATATGTAATAGTTATATGCATAATAATGATAAGGTCATACTCCTATCTGTTTTAATTTAGACTGCTCCTCACTCACCTAGATCCAGGTTTCTTAGTAGCTATTCCAGACAGCTCGAAGTGGACTTTTCTTTTATTCAGCTTCTATTCATAGAAATGAGCAATTATCATATTGAAAAAGTGAAATGTTTTCTCATCTTGGAAGATCAGAACTGCTGATTTTTAAGCTACCTGACAAGACTCAGTATGACTTTCATTTTTTACTCCAAGATATCTGAATGATATAATCCAAATTTTCAAAGAATGTAATGACTTGCCATCCAGTGGATGTTACCACAAAATGTCCTGTGTGACTCCTTTGATGTATTTTCCTATGGCAGCAGTGAAGAGCTGGCTGGAAGAGCTCACTGCTTAGAGTCTGCCGAGTCCAAGAGCACCAATACTTGCTGCATTGGATCTGTGGGTATTAAGACTTTACTCTTTTTTCTTGCTTGTAAAAGACCAGGTGATTTATATCATATCCTCATGGTCAAGGCAGCATGTGTTTGGACTGCCAGAGGGGCATGGGAGATGATCGGTTTTGTCAGGAAGCAGTGATTCCCGCCAACTGGTTTATCAAAAACTACTTTCTTCTTTGTGATGCTGCTTGCTGGGTATAACTACTTAGCAGATGAACTGCAAGCAAAAGCTGGGTTAAGAAGTCAAAAAGGGAAATCTTAGAACAAGCTTCTTATTTACCCATACCCAATGAGCTACTTGTGGCCCACAGAGGCTTTTGTACGTGGATGACAGAGACATTTCAAATTTGCCATCTGAGCCTACAGGATCTCTTTGGTTACGTGTGATTGGAGTGACTGGGGTGGATGAGTGGGGATGGGAGCATTACTGGAGCTGGGGAAATCTCCCAGCTGTGCATTCCAGACCTGGGTGAAATTCAGCTGCTCTTTCACAAGCTTCACAGTTGTGCAAAGTCCCTGCAAGTTGCTTGGGCTGACATTATGCTGCATCACACGGGGTGACCTTTGAGGGATGACCAATAAAGGAACATTTGAGCTGACATGGAGCCCCAGAACATTTGGAAGTTGAGAACAGATATATCCAAGGAAATTAAACTTTTGTTTTGTGATCTGCAACTTAATACCCCTGCTACTAAATGGCCACCCTTATACACACACACATACAAAAAAAAAAAAAAG
The DNA here is from genome assembly GCA_013397845.1 of Melanocharis versteri. NCBI lineage: Eukaryota > Metazoa > Chordata > Aves > Passeriformes > Melanocharitidae > Melanocharis > Melanocharis versteri. Next base: position 1,346,073 of record VZTG01003801.1, read on the forward strand.
AAATTGTAAACACCTATTGAGACTTTGATTCAGACTTGACCAATTAATTTCTTCCTTTCTGCAATTCGAAAACTACGTTTTAAACTAGATTTCCTACATTTTCCAGTTGCCAGGTATGGGATTAATTGCAGGTAAATTTTAAACCAGTGCAGTGAAAGGTATGCCCTGGTAAAGTGAATCTGTCAACAGAATTCTTACTTTGCTTACAGGTCAGTTTTTGAAATGTTTCCTTTTAGGAAGTTGTTAGTTAAGGTTTCACAAAGCTATTGAGTCTAATAGGAAAGATCTGTGCAAGATCAGATGAATCTCTGTTGCTCACTGCAGTCTGTAGAGAGGGTTACACTCAACAGTTTTGTATAAACACTACTGTGACTTTAATTTCTTCAATTCACACAGCTTATATTTGGTCTCAGAGATAGCCAAGCATATGTAAAACACAATGACTTTTATTCTTCTTAACATTCACTATGTCAGAGATATTTTCACATCCTGAAGTTCCAGGATGATCCACTAAGCACATGATGTTTTGGCTCCAGAAATAATTGATTGTTTTTAGACTTAGGCAAAAATTTCAAAATGATATAAAGTTTTTTGAGACCAGTTTCCATTGCAAATTACTGCCCTATTGATCTCCGTGGGCTTTTGAGTGACCCATCACTGAGTGGATTTAGAAGTGCATTTTATCTTCTGAATTTTATTTTAATTGTAAAAACATATATAAAAACTACACCGTTGCAATCTCATGCAGATACATAGAGAATAAGGCAGTCACATTGTTTGAGGGATCAGTGCCCTACTGACTGTAGTGTTGCACTTATTTTAAAACATCAGCATTGCTATCTAACCCACTAAGCACCTGAAATATTGGCAGGATTTCCCAATCTATCTGATCATATGTGCTAGCAGAACTAATCACCAGTTATGCAGAATTGATCTACTAAATATCTTACTGATCTTGAACTACTGCAAATTTCTGATGTAGAATTTTTTTTTAATTTGGTCCACTTTGGAACAGAAGCAAGAAAAAAATTGTTTGCATGGTTCTTCAATAACCAGTGCAAGATGACTTTGTGGTTTGATTAGTTTTAAGAGAGCTAGGTTCTATATCATGGAGAATGCTTGGGTTTGGCTCTTTTTAACAGCCAGCTGAAATAAGTTTGAGTTGATGCACACTGAAAGGAAACTCAGCTAAGCTCAGGTAGCAACTGGAGCCAAAGTTTGCCTCAAGTGGCTACTTTTACATCTGTGTTAACGCAGAGAAGCTAACCAGTGTAAAAAAAACCACAATTTTTTTCTTTCTATGCGGTACTTGACTGGTTATATTTATGTGTTATTGGTTAAGCAACCAGGTCTAGGCTGCAGAAACATACATACACCCCCTTCATATTGTGAACTCGATATTTGAGCTACAAGGAGGCAAATGCAACAAGGTTAGAGATGGTTTTCATTCTAATTCCCTATTTTCAGTGACTCATTACTTAAAGAAGTATTTCAGGCTGGAATTTTCCACGCTTAGCTTCTACCAACATTTATTTTTTGCCTATTAGAATATCAGGGAGCAGTTATGAAAGGATAGTGGGGAAAATTTCTCTGTTATGAAAAAATTCATGTTACATTAATAAATAAATAAATGCTATAGACAATAAAATTAAGAATTTAAAAAAGAAATTGGCATGGAAATATTCATTATTTTGGAGTACATCATGCTCTTACTGTGAAGAAAATTAATTCTGAGTTAACTAAGCGTTAAGGATTCGTAAGTTGGCTATGAGCACCAGTAATGCCAACTACAGTTAAAGAAAGGTGTTCTTGTTGTACACAGTCTGTTGGTTTAGGAACAGATATTGCTTGATAAAACTAGTCTGTGAGAATTGTAAAGTATTAAATATTCACAATTGCCATGTTATACTTCCACCCTTTAGCTTTGAAGAGAATTACAACTTAAAATATTTGGAATATATCGTGTCAGCTTGTGAATTTGCAAGCTGTGCAAGAGAGGGGTGGCAACAGCAGTTGTAAATACACATTGGTTTGAATTCCAGCCGAGCACCTACCTTGTCTGCCATGCACATATGCATGTGTCTGTTTCTATAAGCATGTCTTGACATATTAGCTACTACAACAGGAGAAGCAGCATGTGCAGTAAGTTTATATAATGTTTCTTATCCTATTTAAATCTGCAGCTGCTGATTCCCTGATGTGTGCAGAACTGTGCTCAGTAGAGCCTTATTCTGATGGGTTGTAGTAACCTAAACAAAACTGTACAGCACTGTAGTCTATTTCAGAAACAAAAAAAAAATCTACTTTTGCATAGTATTTTTTGCATGCAGCTTCTTCTTCTTCTCAGACCATGTCATCTTATATCAATCCTCTGATACTAATGCAAACCATGATACTCAGGCCTGGATGCCCATCTTCAGTACATAACAGAACTGCACCAAAAGAGAAACTGTTCATGTTTTGGCCCACGTGCATGTCAACCAACATATAGGCCAAATATAACATTGCTTTCCTTATACAAATCCATTTATAGAGGTGCTTTCTGCCTTCAGGAAATTATACAAGAAATAGCATTTTATTATGATATGATCCTGTTGTTAGAGATGTGGGTCAGTCTATTTTTATGTGTGCTTATATAACTCAATTATTTGTTCCCAGCTGAAACTTGGCTTACATTCCATAGAAGAACAACCCTACTAGTTACCAAAAGATTAAGTAGTTTAATAAAAATAAATAAATAAATATGGAGAGAGTATATACTATTCTTGATCATTAAGATATATTTAGGTGGTATCTCCTTTTCATTGGATTGATGCTTACAACTATCTCATCCAAAACAAGTGAAGTCAGAAATATTACGAATGGAAAGAGATCATCATAATGTAGGAGACAGTTTTTGACAAAAATTTCTGAACTGAGAATTGCAATTCACATATTCGCATTGGCTGCAATGTAAGGTGCATATCTGAATTCAATGTACATTTAATAAAAGTAAATAAATTTTCCATGTACACGTTTGAGTCCCACTCTAAAGGACATTCTTCACTCCGCTGGCTTTCTATAAAGCCTTAGCCCCAAACTTAGCACATAAGAGAAGTACCATAAGTTAGCCACCGATAACAGCCCCAGGTGAGGTTTGTGCACTAACAGTACACTTACACAACACCATCACTGTTATTATTTCTGTGAGTAAGGTGAAGAATATGCATGGTGCTTTCAAGATGAACAAACATATTTATGAAACTGCTACTTACACCCATGCCTCCCTGGATGAGTGGCAAGAGGGCAAGAAGCTTTATCTTTGCAGCCAGAAAGATGCATCATCCATTTTTAGCCAATGGTCTTAAAGTCCTTCTGTGTTTTCTTGGATGCTTACAACTTTTAAATGTTCCCTGAGAACTCATCAACACCCCTGAATGCAGTATTTGTGCACTGCAAATTTAAAAGTCCTTCAGTTTTAACTGAATTTTTCCAGTTTAAATATTTAGAGGTTATGTAAAGAAGGGTAGATATGCTTCCCAGTACAGTACTATAATGATATTAATGATTATACAGTTGATGTTCCCATGCTGCATCATTTTCTTTCTAAAATTTAAGGCATAGAGGATTTCAATTTGCAAGTATTCCCTGGGGGGTAGGAAGCTAGGAGGGCTTTATGTAAAGTGTCATGTGAAGCTTATCTCGGAACATGTGAAATCAAACTAGTTTCAGCAAAAGTATCTTTTCTGAAGTTCAGTTCCTCTTGAATGCTTAAGAGCATGCATCAGTTCTGTTATCAGTGGATACTGAAATCAAATCATGTTGTGGGAAACGGCAAATGTAAACTAACATGAGTTGGTTCTTCCACAAATAGGCATCAGCCTGCACAGACTACTAACATATACAGTTCTGTGCTCAAAGCAAAAAGAATATCCTGCCTGCTTTGTTGTGGTAGCCAGGAGACCGAGTTCTCCATTGAAACGTGTTTGTCAAACCTTGAATTCTATAGCAAACAGGTACTCCCACCTCTTACTATTGTGTGCAATTATTTTACTAAGAGTATTAGTTCACACTTGTCATTATTTGCTAGATAATAAATGAGATTTTGGCAGATTGATTTCCTAGCATGAGGGGTTAGCACATAGCTTAAAAGTCCAGAACAAAAACTCCCTTTTACTTACTGAAGCTACTATTTACATCTACATTTACATTTACATATTCACTTACATATATAGATCAATGAGAGTACAATGCCCACTACGCCGGCACAGGAAATGTATGAGTTGACTCCACAAAGCCTGATGACTCAGGATCACTGGCAATGGAATATAAATTTCTCAGATTCTGAATAATCCATTCGTTGTCAGTCTCAGAAACAGGCCCCATTAATATTCTCTGTTGCTTGTCAAAGAGGGGAATGCTATTGCTGTGTGTCCACATGACACCACATCACTGGAAAAATGTTATAAAGGACTCACATCTTGTTGTTCTACATGGGTTGTTGGACCTAACAGCAAACAGGAGACGCTTTGTCTGTTACTTTAATTGCAGTCATGTTTGGCAGGCCTAGTGGATACCTGTTCTGCTGCGATCCTAATTCTGAATTCTCGCGTTAGGAAAACCTCTTATCAATGTCCAAAAATGCTTTGTTCAATGTTTGCTGCATTTCTGGTTTCCTTCTACTGCCTTTCACTGTTGGCATCAGGCTTTTGCATTAGCCTCTACAAGGACAGATTTTTTTGCTCAGAGAAAACCTCTGCATTATCCCACATACATCAAGCATGTGTATTGCCTGATATATGCAATCTGACACCACCAGTACTGAAAAATAATGAAAAAAGGGTATTATTTACTTGTTTGAACACACTAATAGATAAAAAGATTTGAAAATAGAGAAAGAAGATTCTGCATGCATACTTTGAGTCATTTGCTCTTATGTCTAATACAAGCAATATCTGGGATTCTTTCCTCTTCATCTACTGCTGGACCAATTTATATTTTACTAGGAATGTCCACATGTGGCTGTGAGTCACTAAGTCTGACACATGTTGCTCTGAAAACTGTTCTATTGCTCTCCAGGGAGAGCAAGTTAGAGCAAGTTCTCACCCCGCCATTGTGTTTCAAGGACCTTGGATGGGACTTCCTCCTCTTTTCCCCATGCTGTCAGGCTTCGCCGTCCAAGCAGACCCACAGGATGAGCTATTTATTCACTTCCAGATATTTTTCAGCAGCAGTTATAGGTCTAAAAATTCTACAAACAATTATTAAAATAACTCCTGCTTTTGTTGCCTATTTCAACAGAATTGTTTTCCACCTAAGAAGTGGAGACTGCAACCCTTTCTCATTCAGCTTCTGTTCCTGAGAGTGATGTTTGCTCTGTGCTGCCTCATCAACTTGCTTTCTTTGTGCATATTAAAAATACAGCCTTAGCTCTCAGAGTGACTACTAGCTTTTGGATGACAGGTCTGGAGTATCCAGCCTGAACAGACTGTCCAATGTAATGCTCTGCTGCAAGGCTGTTATAATCTTATGCACAGTTGGAGTCAAAGCCTTCTACTACGGGAAATGATAATGGCTCTCCTATGCAGAGTGTGCCCACACGCCCTAGGAAAGAGCATGCATGAATACAGTTCTGTGCCAAAAAGGGCTGTGGAATGGTTACCCTCTTACCCACTCATAACCAAGATATTGCTCATTATTATCCCTTAAAAGTACATCTAGGAAACTCCATTTTTAAAGACTGCAAATCTCCTGTTACTTCCAGTTTTGCCTGGAACAGTCTCCCTCCCTTCTTCCCCCTTTCCCTTCTTGACCCACTTACAGTCTGTTTGCCCCTTTCCATACCACTCGTCCTCCTCTGTGGTGTCTCTCTTTTCCTACTACCCCCTCCTTTCCCCTCCCTCACGACCTTTATTCTTACCTGTTTCTTTTGGCCTATCATCCATTCCAGACCGCACAATCTCTGCGGACCCTTCATGCCTCTTGTCTCTGGGGCCACCTCCTGCTTCCTTCAACTGATTTAAGATCTGCCAGTGCTCCAAGCCCTTCCCTAACGTCCAACTCACATGTCCAAGCTTCTAACTTCAGCCTTCTCCTGATTCAAGTGTCCTCATCAATATTCCTAATTTGCATTTGAATCAGTCTTACAAACTACTTTTTCTGCTTTTACAACTCATTATTCTGGTCCAATGCTCCCCAAATTCTTTATATGCAATATTGCTCTGGATTCACTCCTGAACTGACAATCCCATAACTTCCCTGTCTGCCTTAGAATTTCTTTAGGATGAAGACCAGCTCTGGAAAGCTCTGTAGTCTTGCAGCTTTGTAAAAGCAGGAATTTTCAAAGGCTTCATCAATGTCTCCAGAAACAAGCTCTCCAAGGCTGCACCTACAGTGCATCCAGGGCACGCTGGGCTGAAACCTCTCTGGAAAACACTGCAGTTTCTATCAAGTACTCATACTCAAGTTTCCTTCCCAGGAAAAAAGACTGTTGCCCACCCAAATGTCACTCTGGCAGGGAGCTGGGAAGCAGCCAGGCAGGCACACAGATTTGAAAGCTAGAAAGTATTACTGGTTCTCCAGATTAGCACGACATTTGAATCAACTTTGATAATTATTCCAGGATTAGTGGCAAAACCAATTGATTCTATTGATAATAAGACAGTCATTATTTCTTAACATCAGTGTGGACATCAAGTTCTCTGGACAGAGAGACAGCACTGTTGAGAGGAACTGGAATCACCACGGACTGAAATTTGCTTGCCTTAACTGGTAAATGAGCATATACACCTTCTCCCTTCATTCCCAACTTCTGAAAGCTTTCACACTTCCATTTTCCTGGCTTAGAGCTTTACATAGCATATACCATATTTTTTTTCCCAGTGATAGCCCTCAAGCCCTCTTTCCTGTCCTCCAGGTTGGGGAAGAATCACATGGCAGACTGATGACTGTCACTGGTGAGAAAGGTCACACAATGAACTGCACATGTTACTAGAAGTGTGATAAAAAGTCCCATGCAGGCTATTTTTGATTAACAAGGCCATCTTTAAGGCATGTTCATCTGTATCGTAGAAATCAAGACCCCAGAAATTTCAAATAATTTGGTAAAATATAAATACTGATTTTCTTTTTCTCAGTTTATGTAGATACTTACTGAGGAGCCATTAGATCACACAAACCCAATATGCAAACTGAATGGATAATGTACATTTGTTTGCTCTCATGCCCTTAAATGGTACTCAAGATTTGGATTTTGGAAGCCATGTAAATGGATGTTCATGCACATGCTCTTAGAAAAATAATCAGTATTTGGCTCCAGCACAAACACCTATTCAACGAGTTACAAGAATACTCAGAGAGACCAAATTTAGCTACTCCAAAATCTGTCATTAAACATACTGCCAAAATCATATTAAATGCCATACTTACATATAGAAAACAAGTGTTCGAAATTCTCTGCCTTTGAAATACAGATGGAATTCTAGTATTAAATAAAATGGCAACAGAAATAATGTTTAAAGAGCATATGTGAATAATGTTTAATCTATTTTTACTCAATAAATTTTTATTGACAAAATAATGGGTTTATTATACATCATGAGCTGAAACACTATGATTAGGGCAAGGATCGAAGAAGAGACAGAGAACAGAAGGTACCTTTATTAATTTCATATGTCCTTTTATTTTAATCAAAGATTTACGTGTTTGATCCAGTAAAGCAGCTATGTGCTATTTCAAATCCTTGGTTTAAGTTACAACTTCCAATATAAATCCTTCAAGGAGCTTTTCCACCTATGTCATCATTTTCTGTAAGGGGCTACACTCTTATATCATAGTCACACATATGACTACGTTTCCCTTTAAGATTTTCAGAGGAAAGACAGTGTCTTTCAAGCATAAATAAAACGATGGCAGATAACTAGTTCAGTCATACTCCTAGAAATGTATTTTCTTAACAGGATATGTTACACCATCCCCCAAAACATCAGTATCATCTGGAGAATAATCAGTATAGGTCAAGCATCTTAAAGAGTTTGAAATATCACCAAATTGTACCATTCTTTGAGTATCTTCTGCAGAGTCCAGCTAATTTAATGCTACAATAGAATAATCTAGTTCTTTGGCAACTGTCTGACTTAAAACATTTCAACAACATTGAACATTGGGAAATAATTTCCAAAAAAGCGCTGAATGACTTCAGTTACAGTTTATTCTTTGTTTCTAACACATAAATTTCCTCAACTAAGAATTCACTGGTGGAAAGTAGGAATTTTCTCATCCTTTACTATTTTTTGCATCTGTGTTTTAGAAGAGTTAAAATGTATGTTATCACTAATTATTACAATTAGGATAGTACTGTTTTCTGTAATTAGTTTCTAATGAACATATGTTTATTGATGAAAACTGCAGCCTATATGCAATGCCATTTGAGCTGAAGGGGCGTGAGAAGTCTCATCATTGCACATCATAAAACAACTATAATGTATTTTGCTTAGGCACCAATCCTGCGAACACTTAATTGTGAGCCCCATTTTAATGCTGTGACAAAAAAATTACTTTAAATAGACAGAAACTGTCAAGACAGTATGGTAAAAGTCTGATTATCTGAACTGTTTGAACATGGGCATGGTTTAAGGGAGCAGAGTTGTCAAGCTTGGTTCTTAAATATTTTAACACACATTCTGAAGTAAATACTCTACTGAACAGAAGCTGAGGCTAGGAAGTCTTGTCAGAGATGGACCATCTCTATCTCGTGTTCAGTGCAATGCTGTCCCCATCATGGGGGGTCATAGGCTAATACAGTATGCATCCATAATACCTAAAAGGTTGTACTTAGTCTTGTCGCTTGTATTTATTTCTATTGATATTCAACTGATATTTATTTGTATCAGACAAATTAGTATTTATTATTGTTTCTGTTCTAGTAATTTGGGCCGAAGTTGGAAGTGTAATTGTAGAAGGGAGCATAATAAAAGCAAGACAAAGTTTGGTCATTGATCATTACTGGGATTAACAAAAGATGTATTGAGATTTTAGAGTTATTTTAAGAGATATATAATAATATGCAAAACTATCAAAAATTCTAATTTTACTTTGCCAGTTTTTGCCTTTGGAACAGAATGACTTTAGGGAGATGCTGTGTAGC
>VZTG01003802.1:2031-17234 GCA_013397845.1 Melanocharis versteri
AAGGGAAGGGAAGGAAAGGAAAGGAAAGGAAAGGAAAGGAAAGGAAAGGAAAGGAAAGGAAAGGAAAGGAAAGGAAAGGAAAGGAAGCTCTGCAGACCCAGCACAGACACAACCTGTGTTCACAGAGTGACACCCAGAGAGCTCTGCGAGTGCTTTTAATAAGATTTCACCCTCACAGAGCACTGCTGGTGTAATCCCAGATGGATCCATTGATACCAAACTCATTTCACATCCAGGGACCCGGCTCAGCTCCTCCCAGCCGAAAATCCTTCAACAGCCCATCATTAGTGGTGTGCAGCACCCCGGGACGGGGCTGTTTCCATTCCCCTCTCAGGCACGACTTTGCTCAAGGGCACACCACGAGATAGCAGAGCTTGGCACGTGTTCCTGACTCCAGGCTCGTTCCAGCCTCCTGGTCACCTTGTGTTGCCATGGCTGCGCAGGGCACCGGGAATTCATTGCCTGGCTTTTATTTCAGTTTTGTTTTGAACGGGCCGAGGTCTCAGTCGTTTGGGACTCGATTCCCTCAGCTCCCACACCACAGGAGAGGAGTTGCAGGACTCCTTCCTCTGATGTATTCCCACCCGTGCTGTGGGTGCATGCAGGATGTAAATTGTGGATTTGTCCAGGCAGGGTGTCTCCCTCTCTGGAGATGCTCCAAACCCACCTGGATGTGTTCCTGTGCCACCTGCTCCAGGTGACCCTGCCCTGGATGATCTCCAGAGGGCCCTCCCAACCCCAGCTGCCCTGGGATTCTGTGAATTCCTGGGATCTTTCGGGTCTCAGGAAAGCATCACCAGTCTGGTGAGCAGAGGGGTGGTTATGAGGATTGAAGAGCGGGAGCCAAACGCCATCCCTCCAAATTTCCCCCTTCTCCTTCTTCTCCCCCAGCTCTCTCTGCTGACCGTGATGCCACAAGGTCTGGAAAATCCCTTGGCTCTCCTGTCCTGGCTGTGTCCCCTCCCAGCTCCCTGTGCATCCCAACCCACTCCTGGTGGAGCAAGGAGCAAAGCAGGCCTTGGCTCTGTTCAAGCTTTGGTGAAAACATCCCGTTGTTATCCACACTGCTCCCAGCACAAATCCCAAACAGCCCCACACCAGCTACCAGGAAGCAAATTAACTTTATCCCAGCAAAATCTGGTAATTTTCTCCCTCCCTCCATCCCTCCCCAAGCCTCATTTAAGTTTCAATCCAGCAGCAGCTCTTTATTTTCGTTTAAATGTCAAACAATTCATCGTTTTGCGCTTTGCCCGTTCCCCGTGAATGCGAAGGTTTTGCTGGAACTCCGTGATGTCAGCCCAGCACAATGCTCAGTGGTTACCCCAAACAAAGTGGTTCTTGTCACCCTGCCCGGTTTTGGCTGCAGGCTCTGGAGAGCTCTGGCTCGTCCCTGTTGTCACACCCACAACAAAAACCCCAGATTCAAACACACGCTGGACAGCTCTTATCTTTGTTATCCCGGTCTCCTGTCCCTCATCCAGGCTGAGAGGTGCTCTTGTCCTGCCCTGCAGGTCCCCAGGAAGATGGTGGTGGACAATTTGTCCTGAAATCAGCGGGAGAAAAGTGCACCTTCTCCGAAGGGGCACAGAGGAAAGTTGGGAAAGGAGCACCTTTGTTTCCTGAGTGATGCTTAGAGAGCTCAGAACAGCTCCAGCAGGCAGGGGCAAGGCTGAATTTTTTCAGATAAATCGGGTGTTTCTGCCCAATCTATGAGCAGAATGAAGGGATTCCAGGCAGCCTGGCCCAGGCAAATCCAGCAGCTCCTCATGGGAGCGTGGCAGGGGTCAAAGCTCCTTGGAAATGCAGCAGCAGCTGTCCCAAAACCCAGGAATGCCTGAGGATCATTGAATCACGGAATGGTTTGGCTTGGAAGGGCTCTCTAACACCCATCGAGCCCAACCTCCCTGCGTGAGCAGGGACATCTGCAACCAGACCAGGGCTCAGAGCCCCGTCCAGCCTGGCCTTGTGTTGGAGGCCAAAGTGCAGGGAATATTTCTCTNTCTGGAAGTGGCCAGGAAGGATGAGGGGCAGGAAACACCAGCCCAGCACTGAGCACGAGCAGCTCCATGCCACAATTTACCCAGCAATTTGCAGGTCCAGCTCCGTTTCTCCCACTTTGGAGACATCCAGGGGAGTCCCTGAGTGCGAGGGGGTTGAGATGAAGGAGGGAAGAACATTCCAGAGCTTTTCCTTGGATGTTCCCAGGGATGGGCCAGGAGGAGGGAGAGCTCGGGGTGAGTGTAGATCTGGTGTGAAACAACNAGTCCTGTAGATCTGGTGTGAAACAACCTCTGGAACATCTGGAAGTGGCCAGGAAGGATGAGGGGCAGGAAACACCAGCCCAGCACTGAGCACGAGCAGCTCCATACCACAATTTACCCAGCAATTCGCAGGTCCAGCTCTGTTTCTCCCACTTTGGAGACATCCAGGTGAGTCCCTGGGTGTGAGGGGGTTGAGATGAAGGAGGGAAGAACATTCCAGAGCTTTTCCAGGTGGAGATGCCCCTGCCTGGAGCAGGCTGCAGCTCCTCGGGGTGAGAGAGGCTGTGCAGTCGTTCCCCCCAGACCCACACGTGCACCCACACACACACTGATTTTATTAAGCCATTCCATGCAAGGATTTTATGTATGTATATATATATTTTTTTTTTATTTGGAAAACTTCAGAGTGCTGTTTTTTCACACACAGTAAAGTTAGCTTTGCTGAGATTCATTAGTCCCCTTTCCCCCTGTGTGTAAATGGATCTCTCTCAGTTATGCAATGCGAGGGTACACAACCATGAAAAGTGCAGAGCCAGCCAAAAAAAGCATTGTTCTGAACTCGGACGTGTAAAATATTCATATTCGATAATAAAAAAATAAAAAACCCCAGCCCTTAATAAAAAATTCACGGCGTAAAATATGCATTGTCCTCCCATCCCCAGGGCTGCAGCCCTTTCCAGCCCAACACGTTCCCGGGGTTTTTCACTGCCTTGTTGGACTCGATTAATTCCGAACCAATTCACCCGCAGACACCCCGGGATTAGGTGCCTGAATTGATTCTGGTTTCTCGGAGGGCGCTGGATCCGTGGCTGCAGGAGCACGGCTGGAGCCTGGGGCTGCTCGGAGCACCCAGGGCTGCGTGTGGCAGGGCTGGTGGCATTGGTGGCACATCTGGCACCCAGTGCCACACTGGGCGCGGACACAGAGCCAGGAGAGCAGGGTTTGTATCTCCTCGTTACCCCTCTGCCTTAACGAACTAATTCCCAGGGGCTAACGAGGCCAAGCAGCTCCCCAGGGAGGAAGGAGAACGTTGGGAGCACCCTGAGGTGCCTCCATCCCTCTCTCCCTGCAGAACCTCCCGTGGAGCTCTCGCGGGGAAGAAGGAACGGAAGGATCCTGCTGTGCCCAAGGGAAGCACACACAGGTGGAAAGAAGCACCTGGCTGGGGTGCTCTCCAAAATTCCCTCCCTCTCTGCTCTCTGTGACAGGGAGAGGACACAGGGAACGGCTGGAGCTGTGCCAGGGAGGTTTAGGTTGGATTTTGGGAAAAGTTCTTCCCCCAGAGGGTGCTGGGCACTGCCCAGGCTCCCCATGGAATGGGCACAGCCCCAAGAGCTCCAGGAGCTGTCAGGGATGCACAGGCTGGGATTTTTGGGGGGTCTGTGCAGGACCAGGGGTTGGATCAATGACCCTGTGGGTCCTTTCCAACTCAGGAAATTCTTTGACTCCAGGATTCTATGATTTAATTCAGATTTTTCTGCATCCCCACCTAGTGCTGGAGCTGCCTCAGTGTGTGTGTCCCAGGGGGTGACACAGAAGGACAGCACAGGACAGGACAGAGGAGACTGAGCAGCATCACCTGGGACTGGAACTAAACCTCCAGGCCCTGCTCAACAGGTGCCCTGAGCTGCTCTCATGTCATTAAAAGTGGGACCCAGGAGCCCAGCACTGGAAGGGAATATTAAAGTGTTATTATGAACGATGCTAAAAAAAAAAGAGAACTCAGGAGCAAGAGGAAGGGCTCTGGCACTTCAATTTTATGAAGATATATGGGAGAAAAGAATGAGAAACTCCAAAAAACCAATGCCTGAGATGTTTCTTTTATCTAAAGTACAACCAGTTCAATGTTTTACACAGAATGAGTCCCAAAGAGCGTAAATCAGGGGATGGAAGAGATGTTTTAAAAAGACTTCCAAATATAATTTCTTTACCTCCCATGTTCTCAGGCCAGATATTTTAAATGGAAAAGCATGTGGGACAAAGAGCATGGATATTATCCATGTTTTTAAGGACCATTCCCGGCAAGGTGATTTGTTCTGTGTCCCCAGTCTGATATTTATAAGCAAGGAAAAGGAAGGAGAGGAAGAAAAATCAGAAAAATCAGCAGCTGGGAAAGCTGTGACCACAAGCGAAATAACGGAAATAATAAAAAGTGCCCTGATGTGACAGCTGTCAGTCACGGCTGAGATTTTTGGTGGGGAAAAAAGGAGCTGAAATTGTTCTTTCTCAGTTCTACTGGGTCAGATCTGAGCCACAAGAGTGGGAACTGGGAGGATGAAGTGAAGGAACTGGGAGAGTGAAATTAAGGGAATTGAGAGGATGAAGGGAGCTGGGAGAATGAAGTGGAGGGAACTGGGAGGATGAAATGAAGTGAAGGAACTGGGAGAATTAAGTGAAGGAACTGGGAGGATGAAGTGAAGGAACTGGGAGGATGAAGTGAAGGAACTGGGAGGATGGAGGGAACTGGGAGAGGGAAATTAAGGGAATTGAGAGGATGAAGGGAATTGGGAGAATGAAGTGGAGGGAACTGGGAGGATGAAATGAAGTGAAGGGACTGGGAGAATGAAGGGGTTGGCAGAATGAAGGGAGCTGGGAGAATGAAGGGAAGGGAANGAAGGAAGTGGGAGGATGAAGTGAAGGAACTGGGAGGATGGAGGGAACTGGGAGAGTGAAATTAAGGGAATTGAGAGGATGAAGGGAATTGGGAGAATGAAGTGGAGGGAACTGGGAGGATGAAATGAAGTGAAGGGACTGGGAGAATGAAGGGGTTGGCAGAATGAAGGGAGCTGGGAGAATGAAGGGAAGGGAACTGGGAGGATGAAATGAAGGGAACTGGGAAGATGAAGTGAAGGGAACTGGGAGAATGAAGTGCCCTCAGTGGCTTTGAGTAACATCCCAGCCTCCCCATCCCAATCCTGATTAACCACCCCATCCCCTGTCCCTCAGTGCTCCTGCAGCCTCTGGGAATTTCCTGCTTGCTTTTTCCAGGGATCTCCCCCTGAGAACAGAGAGGGGAGCTCGGTGGTGTTAGAAACATTTCTCCCCCTGGGGTTCCCTAGACAGCTCAGATCAAGTGTTGATGTCAGAGCCTCGGCCGGACCCAGGACCCCTCGGCCCTTGTGATGCAGAGGAGCTGAGGAGATCTGGAAAGATTCAGCCCCTCAGATCCTCTGCTACCCCGACAAATCGAAGTGGAAATGCAGGCGCTGCCAAAGTTGTTTCATTCCCGGATTCCTGTGGAAAGCAGCGTTTTCAGCACAGCCCAGCAGAGCAGGGAGCGGTGCTGGTGGTCTGATGACACCCTCTGAAGGACTTCCAGCCAAAATAAGATGGATTTCCTGGAAGCACATCCCCCCGGAGGAAGAGATGGTGGATTTTGAAGGTATCCAAGACAACAGGCCAGATGCTGGTTCCAGCTCTGCTGCTGTAAAGCCACCGCTTCAGTGGATGGATTCAGAGCTGCGGGGTTTTGCTGATGAGATCATTGTTCCTTTATGAGGGGAGGGATGGATCCCTGCATATCCAGAGTGCCTGGATAACCTCCAGCTTGCAGGCTCAGAAGTTACATTTCCAGACCCATCAAAGGCTTTCCAGGGCAAATCACCAACATCTGGGTTCATCCCATCTGACATCTATAACTAAACCAAAAACCCTTAATCCCTGATTAAGACAAGAGAGAGATACAGACTTCACCTGCACATGAGCTGCTGAGCTTTTATCACCTCCACTTACTGAAAATCAAAGCTTTTGGGACTGGGTTCCTGATTTAAATGTCTTCTTTATGGACACCAGTAGAATGGATGGTGCTGAAATGCTGTGGAAAAGATGAAATCCACTTTCAGAGCGAGATTATTTTTGTTATTAGCAGGTTGTACCTGAAAGCTGGAAGAAGTGAACAAACAAAAGTGTTGCTGAGGATATTTAAAAGTGAAAAGAGATGTGGTCAGAGATCCCAGCAGTGAATAGAAATAATTCAGCCCTAATTCCCAGTGCCAGATCCCCAAAATCTCCAGTCCCATGTCTCAGTCTGACCCATGTCCAAAGGTTTTAAATCCCAGTTTATGTTTACCAGGAAGTGTCCGTGTCATGAGCAACTGAATGTGTGAGCTTGTTCCTTCCGAAGCCACAGAAATGATTAAACCCAACAATAATCCATGAAATTACATCAGATTTTTTTTTTCTCCTCACACGTCCCGAGGAATTCCCCAACTCCAAACCCGTTCCAACTGGCACCATCCTGCACTTGAGCTCCAATATCAGTGGAGTCTGTGATGGTTCCAATTTTTCTGGTGAGGGATTACATTAAATCCAAATAATTCTTTCCACGGGGGATTACAGAGCCACTTTGGTTTCAAACATTCCCATCCATGAGTGAGGAACTTCGTCTTGTGTGTCTGTCCCTTCCTTGGTTATGACAGACAATATTTAGCTTATCTGGGCATAAATCCATTCCATTAATTTCATTCCTAATAATTTAATTCCTAAAGGAAGCTGATGGAACAGCCCATTGTAAATCCAGGCTTTGTATTTTTGGCTGAATGCCCTTGGATTACTAATTCCACAGAAATTATGTGACTCAGTGCTCCCCATTTCAGTGACTGAAATGCTTCTGCCTGAGATAAAAACTCACCTGGAGGAACCGTCAGCCACTGCTGGACGTGGATCACATTTGAGGGGTGAATTGCTGCTGGTTAGCAAGAGTCTGGATCAAATGTCCTGTCTCAAAAATTGGGATTTTCTGTTCCACTACCGGAGTCTGCTTCGGGGATTTTTTTTGGCAGTGGGGTTTAGAGCAGGAAAATGGGAAATGAACTGGAAAAAATTGAAGACTACAGCAAACAAGAAAATCCTGGAAGGAACAGACTCTGGAGATCCACCCCGGCCATTAATAACATGGAAAGGTTTCATTAGGAAAAGGGAGAGGGAAGAGAGGAAGAAAGGATGTGCAAGGAGGAGCACGGGATAAAAATCCTGCATTAAACCCCACACTTCTGGTTCCAGATCGTGGAATCAAAGATTCACAAAACCATTTAAAGTTGGAAAAGATCTTTGAGACCACTGAGTCCAACGTTTGGCCAGTCCCCACCTTGTCCCCAGCCCGGAGCCCTGAGTGCCACGTCCAGGCCTTCCTTGGACACCTCCAGGGATGGGGACTCCAAACCTCCCTGGGCAGCCCTTCCAAGGCCTGGCCACCTTTTCCATGGAGAAATCCCTGCTGGAACGTGGCCCGTGGGGTCTGAAAGGGCTGCAGGGCCTGGATGGCTGGGTCAGTGTGGGGTGAAGGTGCTCAGGGGAGATGCTCCAAACCCAAACCCCGGCAGGAGCAGCTCCCCTGCACCAAGGCCTGGAAATAAAGCAAATTAAGTTTAAGGACACCATGGTGACCTAAGGAAAGAATTTTTTCTGATGGAGAAACTCTTTCTGCCCTCTGCTGAGGGGCAGCTTGCAGGGCAAGCAGCCCCCCAAAATAAGGGGGTTTATTGAAGAGGGCATCATCTCCAGTTCTTCCCCCTCTTCTCCTTCCCCTTCCCAGCCCACAGCTCCCTGTGGCCACTCAGGCCCTGCTGAAGGAGCCAAACCCCTAAATTCCCCTCTGTGCAGGGCTGGCACCTGAACCCTGTCACCCACCAGGATGCCTTAGGGTTTTAGCTTTTCTATTTTTCACGTATTTGTAACCCTGCAATTCTTTAGTGTATAACTCTAAACTCCACACACAGTGTCAGCTGCTGCTTTCCCATTTTGGTCAGACACAACAATTCCTCTCCAGGCCTGGCAATCAAGGACACCTCACTGTGTCAATTAAACAAAAGTGAGTTGGGGGCAGCAAACTTGGGGTAAATTACTTCATTACCTGAGGCTGTAATTGGAAGATGAACCCCCAAAATGCAAATGGACCAAACTTATGAAAGTGTGCAAGCCTGTGACCCGTGGCCCATTTTGGGTGTAGGCCCTGGGGGGCTTCATCTGCCCTAAATGCACCTGAAGGCCCTGGAATAAATATAACTGCTTTTTATTCTCTGAATTTAGTCTGGCCTCTGTTTTTAGGTAGCCCACAAAGGCATCAGCCGAGCCCCGGGCGTGGGCACAGCCGTGCCTGTGCCTCAGGGCGCTGCCACCTGTGCCAGGAAAACTCAAAGCCCAGCAAATTGTCCTGGAAAAAGGGAAACCAGGCCGTGTCCCCTGTCCCCTCCCTGCAGCGTGGCCCTGCCACCGATCACTGCCACCTCCCTTCTGTGCCCTGAGAGGCTCCCTGAGAGCCCCGGGACCTCAAACACCCCTGGCTGCTGGCACCTTCCAGCAGCGCTCTCAACTCGATGGATTTTTGCCCTGGAAGTTGGTTTTCCCCTCCCTGAGCCGCTCTGGAGGTGACTGTGTGTGCTGCTGTGTCAGCCCCAGGCCAAGTGCAGCCCATCAAACCTCCCAACACAGCAAAAACCGAGCAGAGAGGTTTCAAACCCCTGGCGTTTCTTGCCAAAACTTTTTGCACCATTATGTCACATCCTATACATCAGAATTTGCTGGGAAAGACTTGGTTTTGTTGTTTTGGTTGTTTTTTGGGGTTTTTTTTTAATTTCTTTTCAGTGTTTCTGCTCTCTCCTGGAAGTAGAAACATCAGCAGGTCGAATGACCTGAGGGTTTACGTATTTCCAGGGCAGGCAGGAGGAAGTTCAGCCTTTGTGCTCACAGAACATTCTGAGCATTGGAAATGTAACGAGCACTAATGAGTATGAAATAGAGACCCTTTGGGATCTGTAACTGTTAACTCAGCTGTCCCAGAGCCCCCAGAGCTGCCTCAATTCCCTTTCCCAAGTCACCACGAGCACACGGAGGGGAGGAGGAGCTGTGATTTGAGTGACCCAGGATGAGCTTTACAGATCCCTGGGATCATTGGCAGCCCAGCTAAAATCCATTAATTGTCTGTCTTCAGTCTCGGTGAGCTGAGTTGTTCCAACACGTGGGGTTTTTCTCTCTCTGTAGTGGAATAAATCTCAGTTTCTCAGGACACAAAACAAGGATCTCTCCAGTCAGTGTTCTCAGAGAGTCACAGGATCATGGAATGGTTTGGGTTGAAAAGGAGCTTGAAGACCACCTCATTCCACCCCCCTGCCATGGACAGGGACAACTTCCACCATCCCAGCTTTCTCAGGCAGAATTTTTCTCTCCTGCTTCTCAACCACTGACAAATCCATGGAGAAATTCCCTGCATTGACAAAGGAGCCACCCCAGGTGGAGCAGCCACCACTTCCCTGGACAGGGAGGGGATTTTTTCTTGCTCTTTTCTTTGTCAGGGAAAGTTTTCTGCTCGTGAACTCCTCCCTGCACCCCTCATGAGCTGGAGGCTCCCTGTCCTCTCTGGGGTCTTCAGCTGGTTTGGGGTGGTGAACTGAAGGCTGGTTCAGAGCTCTAGGGAAGAGAATCAGAGTTCTCACACCCAAATCCTCGTTTATATCCCTGGTTTGTGCATCTGCACTGCATCACTAAAGTTTTTATTGAAGAAATCACTTGTGGGTGACGAGCACCAGCAAAGCCTGGGGTGGTTCTGGCAGGAACCTTTGCAATGTTTGTGGGTTTTTTGCTGTGTTAGAACAAAACTCAGGAGTTTCAGAGTCCCTGCTCTGCTGGCACAGAGGTCAGGCTGGGATGGGGTTGGGGAGAGGTTTGTTTCAAATTCACTCATCTCCCCCAGGTTTGCTGGGTCCTGGTGTGGACGCCCAATTCCTGCGCGTCAGGAGAAATCTGTGCAGAGGAAGAAGGAAACAGCAGGTGCAGCCCCTGAAAGGAGGAGAAAACCCATTTCCTTTCTAGAAAACGTGAAGGACAGGAAGCATCGAGGCTGGAAGCAAACTGAAGGAAAAGCGGGAGCAGGTGGAACTCCAGAACTGATACAGGAAGTGATTTGGGAAACCCGGATTGCTGCGGGGGTGCTGTCGGGTTTGGGCTGAAATGTGGGGCCTAGGCAGCAGTTTTGGTCAGGAGTTTGGCTGGGATGTGAAGGTGACAGTGTCTGAAAAGTCAGGTGATGGTAATGAGTGGCTGATACTTTGGCAGACAGCAATAATTAGTGCCAGGCTAACGAGCAAACACCGGAAAGCCCAGCAGGATCTCCTGTAGAGCCCCAGTGGCCCCTGAGTGGCCCCGGTGACAGAAGTTTTGTGCCACGGGTCTGCTGCTGGCACTGCTGGTGCCCCTCTGAGGGGATATTTGGGAACTCGTGGCTCCAGGTGGGATCCTGGGACAGTTCTGTGGGAAGAGGGAGGCCTTGGTGATTCCCAGCCTGAGCAGTGGCAGTGATTTCCCTGAGGGGAAGGGACAGGGCTGTGTCTGGATGAGCAGAGAGGCTCTGTGGTGCTGGTGGAGCTGCCAAGGATGGCCACGTGCCTCTGCTCCCTTTTCCCCTGTGGATAACTCACAGAAAAGCTGAATAATTTCATTTTGCGCGTGCAACAAAATGTGGAATTTCTGCTTGACGGCCACTGGCACCAACCTGGAAGATTTTCATGATGCTGGAGGGCAAATGGCACCTGAGCAGAGGCCCTGGAGAGCAGGGTGGAGGAAAACTGGTTGCAAACTGGGTGAGAACCATCAGGAATTGTCCCTTTTGGAGAACCCAGCCGTGTTGGAGCTGCACATTCATCTGCTTCTGTTAAAGAAACACACAGCTGCTCTCTGCCTGCATTTATTGTTTAATTCATTCATGCTGCTTGTTGGAAACACCATCGTTAAAGTCCTTCTGGGGCAGGGTTTGCTTTAAAGAAAACTCTCCATGGAAAAGACTTGCCTTTAAATTTAGTACAAAAGAAAAGCCCAACCAGTTTTATTTATAGATCAGGGCATGAGAGATTTGCAGTGTTCAAGCCAGTGCTCTATCTCTGGTTCTCCCATAAAAACATGCTCAGCATTTTTCTCATCCTACCAGAATAAAATTCTTTTATTGAGATTTTTTTTCCCCTTGCTAAAATGAAGCCACTTGAATGAATAAAAAAAAAAATACTGGATTTACCCATTGAATAATTTCGTGAGTTGTGATTCTGCTCTTGGGTGACGTGAGCTGGGTTTTGGTTATTCTTCAATAGATCATCTCTTACTTCTGTGAGTTTGGGACAGTTTCTACACCTAAGGTCATATTTCCCAGAGATCTGCACCAGATGTGTGATAAATTTGGGAGTTTTATTAATATAGAAGCATCCAGAATTTCCCTGTGGAATATCTTTGTGTAGGAACAGGGAGAAGATGGCTAAATGGAGAAATGGTCAGAACTGTGGCTTTCCAACAACCTGAGTGACAAAATGAACAATTTCGTATCAGTTTATGTTTAATGGGAAGGGGAAATGTTAAATTGGTTTGTTTGGTGGATGACAACACTGCCAGCACACCTTGATTTCTATTTATTCATAGTAAAATGCAGAATTTGGGGTGTCTTCATTTAAAGTGATGGTTTTCCCTTTCCTGGTGAAGGTGGGTGGTGATAACGAGGTCCAGCAGTAAAAATTAGAGGATTAGAGGTTATTGAGCAGAATTCTCACCTGCTTTGCTGGCAGGCCTTTCACAGAGCTCAGTGTCAGCCTAAAAAGAGCTGTGACTCCTAACTGTTTAAAAAAGAAGTTGGGGACAATGGCTGCTTATTCCCTTGCTGAAATTTTGAACTTTTTTCTATTTTACCATTCCCCAGTCATTCTTTAACTCTTGCTGTGCCCTGCCAGCCCATATTTAGCAGCTGACACACTTCAGAATCAAATGTTTCACAGCCTGGATGGTTCCCTCTGCTGAGCTTTGTGACGAAATCCCTGATTATGACTCAACTTCCCTTCCAAATGTCTTTGTGATCTGTAATCGAGTCACATTCTGGGTTGCTCAAGAGACGAGTTCAAAAGCTTTTAGTTATAATCTTATAGAAAATGTGTTCCCCACACGAAGCAGTGCTGTCCCTTATAATGCACCTGAGCAGCTGGCAGTGTCCCAGGCCAGGCTGGGCAGGGGTTGGAGCAGCCTGGGACAGTGGAAGGTGTCCCTGCCATGGCAGGGGCTGGGATGAGCTGGGATTTAGGGCCCCTTCCAGCCCAAACCAGGCTGGGCTTCTGTGAATGGGCAGATGCTGAATGTTGCTCTTATTTGAGCCATTCATTGAGGAATCCCTGGCTTTATGGAAGGAGACATCTGAGACTCTGCTGTGGGAAACTTGGGCTGGAGCTGGGGAGGAAACCTGGTCTGGACATGGGAATGGGGCGTGTGGGGAGTGTGGGGTCACTGAGCCCCCCCGGTGACCTGGCCTCGTCCCCAGCAGTGACAGCCCCTGTGCTGAGGGTGTGACAGCCAGGGGGGCTCCAGCTCAGACAGACAAGTTCCCTTAACGTATTTAAGTCATTGTATGGATGATCTCACTCCATTATTTCTCACGGAGCTTCGCAGCTCGCCCTATTTAACTTTGTAATTCAGAGAAATGAAACCATTTCCCCATCTCAGTCGTGCCCAGGGAGCAAAGCTGCGGCTGAGCGGCAGTGAAGCAGCTCCTGACGTGTGTCAGGGCACTGGAGGGATCCAAAATGAGAACGTGAGGAGCTCTGGAGGTGTCTGTCAGGGTTTGTGGGGGTGGGATGTGCCTGCCTGGGCCCTCTCTGCTCTTCAGAGGGGGTTTGTTCTCCAAGCAGGGGCTCTGCCCAAGCATCCTGCGCAGCTTTGTTGTTGCAAAGAGGGTAAAAGCCACCTCCTTACAGCTGTAAGATCTTTTATTCCTGTGTTCTTCCACCAGGGAGTCTGGAACTCGCCCTTCCAGCAGCAGAGTGGGCAACGTGGGCAACGTGGGCAATGTGGGCACGATAAATGAATGAAACAGGATTTTGAGGGGAAGGCCTGATAAAACAAGAAGTCCCTTCCTATCAAATGGCTTCAAGCTTGCAGCTGCGCTGCTTTTTTATAAATCACTTCCTCCTTTATTCAGAAACTTTCTTTCCTTCTGCCAGCATGGAATCCCAGGATGGGTTGGGTTGGAAGGGACCCTAAAGCTCATCTCATTCCGTGAGCAGGGCAGGGACACCTTCCTCTGTCCCAGGTTGCTCAAAGCTCCATCCAGCCTGGCCTTGGACGCTTCCAGGGATGGAGAATCTGCAACCTGAGCCAGAATTATTCAGCCAGACTTTTGTTTGACCCAGGTGTCAGTGTAATATTTTATTTTAATTGTAAAAGCCTTTCTCTCACGCGGGATGTAAATCAGTGCTTTCAGGCTTTTTGACAAGGAACAGCGAGAGTGTCTGGTGCTTTCCCAACTGGGCCATTCCTTCCCCAAAATTCTGCTCTTTCCTCTGTTTTAGCACAAGTCTTCCCAGGAATAAGCCAGTGGAACATGAGTCACTGCAGGAACCAGCGCTCGGGCGAGGTGGGCTCCTGGCTTATAAATGGCACAATTGTAGATACAGGAGTGCGAGGGCTGCTCTGCTTGGAAAGCTGGCTGGAAAATAGCACTCATGAGGTAGGCAGGCATTTATATCCCCGGGAACCACTGGCTATTTTGTATATATTTGCATTTCATTTTCTAACCACACTTTTGGAGCTTGGTTTTTAACTATTCATCGATGAGCTTATCTCACAACAGAACTGTGGCGTCCCTGTGGGGCTGCCACGAGCTCTCACCTGGCCAATTTCTGGGCTAAAAAGCCACCAGCAAGGTGGAGAAGGCTGATGATCTCCCTGCTAAATGTTTGATGAGTTCTTTAATTAACAGAAGTATGGGTGGGTCTGTGTGAAACTTGGGGTGTCTGAATGCAAAGAGCAGAACTCTGACAGTGTTTGTCCATTGCTGTTTCAAGCCAAACCTCTGAAAGCAATGGGGATTTTGTTCTTCCACCTGTAAAAAAACCCACAATAAATGTGCATTTGTGAGTGGAGGAAGGCTTCTCTCTCAATTCAACCTTCTGCTCATTCCTGGGGGGTGAACAGTGTCCCCCTGCCCTGGGGGAATGGAGCTGGGGAGGGAATATTGCAGTGGCTTCAAGGGTGCAAATGAAACCAAAACCTTGCACAGTTCAGCGCTGGAATTGTGGGGAAAGGAGGAACGGGGTTCAGCAGCCGGAACAGGGGAATGGGTCCCTGTGATGTGCAAATTCAGTCTTTCACCTTCCCTGAGCTCTGAGCTGTCCTGTCCTGCCTGGGGCGGTGTTGTCCTGCGTGTGAGAGGCTTTTTGGCTCAGCGGTTTTCCGCAGCTGATGTGATACCGGGGGGAGAATGTGTTCCTCAAAACATTATTTTCCGGGGATTAAAAGCCGTTTTTAAAAGAATTCCCACCTCGTTCTAGCCCGTAACCACATTTAAGAGGTTATTAGTGGGACAGCAGTACACGCAGGGGGGGACACGAGGTGACCCGAGGCACGCCTGGTGTAATTCTCCTCAGCTTGGCGAGCTCTGCCCAAGGAATGAAGTTGACTCATTCTTCCTGGATGCGATCCACCTCTCATGGAAATCGATGGAATTCTTTCTGCTGCCTTTTTAACACATGTTCTTGCAGTTACTTTCTCCAGCAAGCCCTCGTTTGTAAATCTACATGAACTCTTGGTTCCCTGCGGTTAAAAATATTATTTTTTCGGTAGTGATGGACCAGCCACTCCGAGAGTCCCGTAAATACTTTCCCATCTCTGGTTATGATGTGCAGAGCCGAGCACAGGAGCTCTTTGTGCTCTCTGCGCTTACACCATCTCATTGATTCCGCCTTTAAGGTCAGCGGGGAGAGCCGGGGGGTCGGGGGGGTCCCCAGAATCGGGGCTGTCCCCCCTGGGGTCCCCGGGCCGGTCCCCCCGCCCGGGAGCGCGTCCCTCCCGCTGCCCGCTGCGTTCCCCGCTCCCTCGGGAGCGAGGGATGACGGCGACATCACCTCACACCCCATCAGGTTTTTGCCTTCCCCCCCGGCCCGTGAGTTATGCTCTGAACTGCCTTTTTAAAGATTTTTTTTTTTT
>VZTG01003803.1:0-16466 GCA_013397845.1 Melanocharis versteri
ACAGCCTCTACGTCAACGGTGACAATTTTTTTTAATTCTCTTATTTCATATACTTAATTTTCTATGCTTAAATTGTGTCATATCTTGTCATATTCATTCACTAAGTAATTCCTGTTTTTCTAGCTTTTTTTTCCTTCGCTCATCTGTATCTCTCGTTCTTTTTGTTGTGTTTACAGTACCTTTTCATGTGCTCCATATACATTTATAATTTTATCTCCTTCTATTTTTTTTTAAGATAGTAAAATTAACCTTTTTGAAGTATAGTTTCTCTGTTACACTAATTTCAATTATTCTATCTATGAGCTTCTCATAAAATATAGGGATTGGCCTGTCAAGGTCAAGGAACAGCACTAGAACCTATTACTACTTGACAAAATCATGCATAAATTTTCCATGTAGAAGTTAAATGGTTCCTTGTCCATGGCAGGGTGGTTGGAATTTGATGATCTTTAAGTTCCCTTCCACCCCAAAGCATTCTGTGATTCTAAACTGGATTTAGGGAATGGGCAAATTCCCTCCCAACCTCCCTAGGAAAGGGAGAATTCCGTGCTCTGCTAAGAAAAGCAGCACCTTGCCAACAACATCCAGCAGGATGAATGTGCATTTATGCCTGGACAGTCACCAAAACAGTCTTTCCTAGGAAATGTTTACACAGGAGCTCTCAGACATGTTCTGTATTCCAGTGCGTGCCAAACCTTCTCAGCTGTAAGGCACTTCCTCAAATCCTGTCCCTTTTCTTCCCCCCACAGGTCATCATGAAGTGCAGCCTGAACAATGTAAGTACCTTTAAAGAGAAATTGAGGGGCAGGAAGATTTTGCTAATTAGCAACAGCCAAAAAAGCAAGTTGGATTAATCAAGCAAGAGCACTGCTGGTCTATAAAATAGTGTTAAGAGAATTTGTGAGCCTGTTAGGGAACCACAGCTTATATAGCCTTGAAGCCACCTAGAATATCTGGGAATTTTACTTAGAGTGTTTCCTCTTGGGACGTTGAACATAAACGGTATTTTCAAGCAATAACTTTCCTTTCTCATTACAGCTGCTGATCAAAGCACCCAACCTCTGGCACCAGCAGTAAAGAACTTCACCCTGAACTTCACAATAACCAACCTCCAGTTCACTGCAGATCTGCAGAAACCCAATTCGAGGAGATTCAAGTCAACAGAAAAAGTCATGTACCATTATGTAAGTCTGGCAAACAGTTCTGTCAGTATCACTCATCTCTTACCTTCACCAAGACATTTTGCTTACTTCCACGCTGCTATTCCATTTCCAGGTTGATCCTTTACTCCAAAGGAGCAGCATTGGCCCAGCTTACATTGGCTGCAAAGTAACGGCATTCAGGTAAGAGCCATGTCTGGGAAAAGTCCCCATTCCCTGCTTCTTAAAATTCCCATTTCTCAGCATTTAACTCATCTCTGAGTATTTTCTTACGTGGTAGCAATGTCTGAGGGGTTTTTCTGATCCCTCTCTGACTGTATACTAAAAGTTAAGATGGGTCTCTCAATAATGACTAAACCAACGCCTCATTTCCTAGGTCCACGAAGAACAGGGATGACACAGGAGTAGACGCCATATGCAGCTGTAGGGATGAGCCTTCAGATCCCAAATTCAACAGAACAACCGTTTACCATGAGCTGAGCAGAATGACCAATGGCATCACCAAGCTGGGACACTACAGCCTCAACAGCCAGAGCCTCTATGTCAATGGTAATGAGACCTCCTCAAGGCATTATTCCGAATGAAATTGTGGATTCCCCATCCCTGGAGGTGTTTAAGGCCATGTGGGATGGAGCTCTGAGCATGCTGGTCTAGTGGAAGTTGTCCCTGTTCACAGCAGGGGGGGTTGGAACTGGATGGTCTTTAAGGTCCTTTCCATCTCAAAACATTCTGGGATTCTCTGTTGGAATCATGGAACCATTATGGTTGGAGAAGACCTCTGAGATCAAGTCCAACCTTCAGTGTTGACACAGACTAATTCGAAATTCAAATGAAGAAGATTTAATTTGCCTCTCAAAACAGATAACAAAAATTAGAGGGCAAAACCCTGTCAGTCACCAAGTTAAAAGTCTTGAATTCAGTAACCACAATCTTGTAATAAACTCCCCTGTATTTAGTCCTGCTGAGACTTTCTTGGAATATTTTCCTAATAATTTTCCATTTGTTTTTCAGACTACAATGAAGCTCACAGTCCACCCTGTAAGTATATTTAAAACCAAATACAGGTTAAGGCTACTTAAAGGCATAAATTGATTTTGTTTCCTGCTGAGTTGGCAATGCTTATAACATTGCAAAATGTCTGAAGGTTGGGATTATGTTCACACGGGTTTTTTCTCTAAGAAACCCAAAACCAGCAGTGTCTTATGAAGATCCTGTTCTTATTTTATCCCTGTCATTTTCGTTCTCTCTTGCAGCAGTAAAATCAACCACCACACAAAGCCCAGGAGCAATCACGGAGCACTTCACCCTGAACTTCACCATAACCAACCTCATGTTCACCACAGACCTGCAGACACCAAATTCCCGTAAATTCCGGTCCACTGAGAAAATAATGAAACACTACGTAAGCCAAAGTCCCGTTGTTTTTCACTGAAATCACCCAGGATTTTGGGGTTCCCGTATTCACAAAGACTTTTCCTTGCCAGATTGACCCCCTGCTTCAGAAGAGCAGCATTGGCCCTTATTTCACTGGCTGCAAAGTGACAGGATTCAGGTGAGCAATAACCTGAGAGATTCACTTGGAACTGCAGCAAATGGATTTCCTTACATTTGACTGACACTTTAATAATTGTTCTCCTTTTTCAAGTAGTTGCTTTCATTATAATAAAGCTTCTCCACCCTTTTGTATGGTCTTTATCTTACAAAGCCTTTTTCTTTGTAAGGCCATATCTCAGTGATTTCTGCAGCTCGTCTGAGAACTGTGGGCAGATTTATTGGAAGGTTTTTTAATCACATTAAAAAAACCGAACCAACCAACCAAACGAAAAAAAACAAACAAAAGCCCCTCCCCAATATTTTTAATAAGTAACAGAAGCTCCATGATATTCAATTCCTCAGGCCTGGGAAGAACAGGGATAGCACAGGAGTGGACAACATCTGCAGCTACGGAAAGGGCTCCCAGGTGCCCAAGTTTAACCCAGCTGAGGTTTACCAAGAGCTGAGGAGAATGACAAGTGGCATCACCAAGCTGGGAATCTACAATCTGGACAACAAGAGCCTCTATGTCCATGGTGAGTGTTTGATTTTCCCATTCCTCCAAGCATTGGAGCAGTTTGGGACCACGTTGGCTCTCAGGGATCACCTCAATGTTAAAAAAGTGACCTTGAGGAGAAAGTCTAGAGTCTTCTGCATAATTTCTCTGTAAGATCAAGTGTAAGATTTAAAATCTTTTCATGTCGACATTTTTGAAGATTTTAATGTCTATATTACATTGAAGAGTGACTTAATTTTAGTCTTGACCTCAATCATTCACCTGCCCGTGAACATTTCACCTGATTTCCGTCCCACAGTGTTTAATTAAACATTGGCACACACCTTGTCTCACTATAGCCCTGCTCTTCCAAAGCACCTTGTTCTGCCTAAGCCTTGTTTGTTTAATACATTCACACCCTTGGGGCCTGGTTCTGATGATTCATTCCCAAGTCATCCTTTTAATCACCTCCTCTCCACTTCCATTCTCCAAAGTGGATGCTCTCTTACATAATTCTTTCTCTCACATTTCCTTTCCAGGTTACAATGAACCCCTTGAGAGATCCCGTAAGTATTTTGCCAAATTCATTTGAGGGGAAGCTCTCAAAGGAGTGGTGCCCTCAGAAAATCAGAGGGGAAGAGATTATTCAGAGTAGCCTTGAAGTGTGCTGGGATTAGGAAGGTTTTAAAAGTGATAACAGCTTTTTTGTAGGAAATTCCTGATCCTTCTCCCCTTTGATTACAGCTCGGAGCACCACAGCTGCACCAAAACCAACATCCAGGAATTTCACACTTAACTTCACCTTGACCAACCTCCACTACACTGCGGACCTGGATGCCCCAAATTCCCGCAGATTCCTTTCCACAGTGAAAGTTATGAACCACTATGTGAGTCTGGCTCTGCTCGTGCCCCTTTTGGGTCAGGGTGGTGACCTAAATCTGCCTGCTTTAAACTCAGGACATGATTCCCAGCTCTCAATTGTCCTTTTTTTCTACAGCTTGACCCTCTTTTCAAGAGGAGCAGCATAAGCTCTGCCTACACAGGATGTAAAGCCATGAGATTCAGGTAAGACTCGGAACTCCAGAATCACAGCATGGGTCAGGTTTGAAGGGACCTCAATGGGTCACCTGGTCCCACCTCCCTGCTCCAGCAGGGTCATCCCAGAGCACATGGATTGTGTCCAGATGGCTCTGGAATATCTCCAGTGAGGAGACTCCACAACTTTTCTGGAAAATCTGCTTGGTCACTGCATAAGGAAAAAGTTCTTCACGTTCAGGAAGTTTCTGGGCATCAATTCCTGCCCATTCCTCTTGTCCTACTCCTCAGCACCAAAGAGCAGAGCCTGGTCCCTGCTCTGAGCCCTCCCTGCAGACGCTGAAAGTATCTGAAAGAATACTAAAAGTGTCTGAAATACTAAAATACCTAAATATAAAACACCTAAAATACTCCTGAAATTGCAATGAACCATTTCTTCACCCTCACACACCTTCAATTCGTGGCTGTTCTGAGGCCAGAAAACAGCAGCCAGTGACACCTCCCTGTCCGGCCAGGACTTTTTTTAGCTGGTAAAATCATTTTGGTATCTAAATGTCCTCACCCCAAGTCTGGAGAGCCTGGTGAAGGATGCAGGAGCCCATTGGCACTGAGGGTTTGGTGTCTGTACTAAAAACCCCACAGGAAGCTCTGCCAGCAGAGCAGTGTCCCAAAGAACGTGTCTGACATTTTCCCCCAGGTCTGGAAGGCGCAGGGATGACACAAAAGTGGATGCTGTGTGCAGCTACAGGGACAATGCCAGCCTGGCCAGGTTTGACAGAGCAAAGCTCTACCAGGAGCTGAGCACCATGACCAACAATGTCACCAAACTGGGCCACTACAGCCTGGACAGGAGCAGCCTGCACGTCGATGGTAAGCATCCATCGGGATATTGGGGTTTTGGGATCTCCTGGGGATCACTCCTCACCCCTGGGGCCTGAGCACTGATGAACCCTTTGGTTTGTTGGTTTTCTCTAAGGTTTGACAATGACAAAACCAACCCAACAGGATATTGCCATGCTGGCAGTACTTCCATCCCTTAAATCACATGAATTCCTGGAGAATTTCACTGTTACATTATATGATGTAAGCAGGGATGTACCTATATTGCTTTTATGATATGAACAGACGTAAAAATAAATTCACTCTGCCCTTTTCGTTTAGGTTTCCCCCTCACAGACGCAGCTGCCACCAGCCAGCCTGTCTTAACTCAAGTGGCAGCCAAATTAGGCTACAGACTGAGCTTTAGAATAGTCAATGAAAACCTCACCAACCCTGACTCCCAGTCTCCAGAATACAGAGCAGCAGTGGAAAGCATCACCAGCAAGGTAAGGAAGTATTTGAGAATATGTCTGGCTGGTCAGTTTTTGAAGCAATTGCCAAAGACTTATGTCTGAATTTTAAAAAATAATTAAAAAATCAACATTTGGGAACAAAAATTTCTAGAATCTGAAATATGAGATTGGCCTTTGATTCACTTTTGGTTTTAAGTTGTACCTGGTGGGTGTCATCCTTGCCCATGGCAGGCGGCTGGGACTGGAGGATCTTTAAGGTCCTTTCCAACCCAAACCATTCCACGATTCCATGTGGTCTTAAGAAATTCTCTCCAGCCAAAGACATGGACTCCATAATGCCAGAGCTGATCTGTTAAATGAACACACCCTCAGCATTTCAGTCCCAGCTCCAGAAGTGCATCCAGGGCCAATCCCTGGTCAGCACATCCCTGATTCATTCCTAGAATCCAACGTTTTCTCTTCAGCACAAATGCAACTTATCAAACTGGTAAGGCCCTGGCTGGGTGGGTTTTGCTCTCTCTGAGCTGTGGGTCTGTGAGGTTGAGTTGTCACTCAGGACACTGCTCTCCCACACTGGCATCCTGCTCGGATAAAGCAGGAATGTTTGCCAGGCTGGAAGTCAGACCCCAGCACCAGAAGGTGCCTATTCCAAAGGAAAACCCAACTGCCATGAAATCCAACCAGCAAAAAATAACCCCAGTGTTTCTCCTGAACTCAGGTCCCTCCTGCTGCCCTAAAGCCTCCACCACAGTGCCCAAACTCATTAATTTTTAATGTGACATTTTAATTTCAGATCAATCACTTGTACCATCAGAGTGACCTGCGGGACCAGTTCCTGACCTGCAAGATCACTGGGCTGAGGTCTGGGATAAAATCTGATTTTGTTTAAAGATTGCTACACCCTGGCACTGTTCCCCCATGGCTGAGTGCCACTGGCCTCTGTGGAATTCCTCCCCTCCGTTCTCCTGCTGGAAATTGATGCCCTAAGGAGGCATTTCCAGGCTTCCCAGAATTTGTCAGTTTGAATTTTTTTTGGACTAGGGCTTCTCAGTCTCAGTCAGGGTTTCTGTAAGGCACTCTAAGGTCTCTGAGTACCCCACAAATTCCTGATTCCGTCCTTTTACTGGGTACTGGTGATCCTGTGACCTCTGCACTCCTCTCAACTTGAACTCCGCTAGGTTTTACAAGTGAACTGCAGTGTCCTGCTCAAGATGGAATGAGGCTTGGACAAGGGCCCCTCCCACAGGGCAAAAGCTTTCAAAAACCTAAAAGTGCTGCTCTTTCCTTGCATTCAAGCAACACAACCTAAATTTGTGCAGAGAAGAGGTAGAATTTTAATTCCTGTCCTTATCCAATGGAAAAGCCCCAACCAGCCCATTCCACACCATTATTCCACCACGTCACTTTCAACTACTCAACCTTTTAGAACAGCAGGAACCCTTCAGGAGCTCCTTCCCATATGGAGCTTCCTGCCCACCCTGTTTGTTTCCAAACCTCTGTCCCTCTGCCCACAGGCTCGGATCCATAGTGGTCGACTGCCAGTGCTTCTTCCAGCCCGACCCCAACATCAACAGGGCTGTGGTTGAAAGGACTTTCCAGGACAGGACCTCCAACACCACTGGGCTGTGGCTGGGGAGCAGCTACCGACTGCAGGAATTCTCCGTGGACAGTACGTGGATCAAATCCCTGCCCAGAGAACTCACTTTGCCATAGCACACTCAGAATTTCCCTAAATCTGCTCTCTCAGAGCACCAATAAATCTAGTATTAAGCTGAATCACTGGGCTCTGAGTTGGGCCACTCAAACATTCACTCCTTTAGTCCTCGATGGCTTAAGGGGTTATTCAATATTAAGGTGTTATTCAAAATGAAATTGTTATTCAAAATGAATTTGTTATTCAATATTGAAGAATCAGAAAATGAAGTGGGAACTGCTCATCGCAACTTCAACCATTCGGAGCTGAACAGACTTTCAGCTTTTTTTCCCAATGTGCAGCATCCCAAAGAAATGAATGGTCTGGTACACTAGGAATTTCCTGTCAGACCCCAGTGCAACTCAAGTTCTGCCAATCTAAGATTTCAAACTAAAAGGCTGCAGCTCAGTGCTGCTTGGTAGGAAAGCCTTGGTTTCTCTCTGCTAGAATTTAATTTTCCTCTCAATTTCCAGCCTTGGAACTCTCAGTTGAGGCAGCAACTCACAAGACACCCCTTGAGTCTGGCAAAGAAAACTTCAGATTAAATTTCCAAATCTCCAACCTTCCCTACTCACCAGAACTGCAGGACTCCAGCTCCCAGATGTACCAAGAGAACAAAGAGAAGATTGAGAAAGAGGTGAAATGAACAGTAATAGCTTGAGCTCCCCATCCAAAGGATGTGTTAAATTTACTCAGCTTTCCTCAACTGTTTTGTTTCTCCCCATCAGCTCGAGGTATTCAGGAGCAGCCACCTGAAGGAACGATTTGTTGGCTGCACTGTGGAGGGCTTTGGGTACGTCTCGTGCTTTTTTCAAGTCCCTAAAGAGCAGTTTAGGAAGACATTCAGGGTGTCCCCCCCTCCCTGCCCACCCCTGTGCCCCCAGTGACACATGGGAGTCACTTCGTTCACCCTCAGTCCTGCCTTTACCACAAAAGGTTTCTGTCCAAAGAGAGTTGGTTTTGTTTCGGTGCTTGCAGAGCTGTTTTCATGCATGAACAATCCCAGGGTAAAGCAAACACGTTCATTCTCTCATCTAACGTGCTCAAATAAGCTCAAATTCCACTGACACACAGCAGGAAAACCATCAGCACAACTGACCAGCCTGAGGACAAAATCTGCCTTTGTGAGGCTCCTCCAACTCATCTTCGGAGGAACAAAGCAGCAGAGTTGATTTTCCTCTTAGAAATAGAGCTGACTTAACTCTTAGACATGGAGTGGATTTAACTTTAAGAAATAGAGCAGATTTACCTCTTAAAAATGCCTTGCTGGGGATTAATTCAGTAGATGGACTTCCCAAGGCTGCAGGAGCTCCTGTCTCACCCAGAACAAGCTGCTAAAAGTGATCCTGTCCCAATAAAACATCGCTGGGACATCTGCAAACCCGAGACTCCAAATCCCTCTCGCTGCTCCCCTCAGCTCTGCTTGACTTTCTCCCCTCTCTGCCTGTCACCCTCCAGGCCTGTCCACAGCAAAGGACACACAGAAGTTGCCTCAATCTGCACGTTCACCCTGGATCCCCTCTCAGGGACTTTACAAGAGCAGGAGGTGTTTGAGGAGCTGAAACTCCTGACCCAGGGCTTCACCAGGCTGGGCCCCAGCTACGAGCTGGAGGAGCAGAGTCTGGTGGTGGAAGGTGAGAGCTCCTGCAGGGACATTTTGGGGAATTCTTCCTAATTTTGTTTTTAAATCAGCTCCAATGTTCCATTTCTCATCTGTCCCACTCCTCATTTCCAGGTTATTCTCCACTCAAGACAGATGAACCAGAGTCCAAAAGATCTGGTAGGTGCTTTTTGGGGAAGGATTGACCTGACGGCCACTGAATACTTGAGCTCTAATGAATACTTGAACCTTAATAAATACTTGAGCTGTAATAAATTGGCACCAGATATCTTGGAATGGGACTAAACCCATGGAAAAGACCAAAAATCCAGGGCTCTTGGTAGCAAACAGCAGGTGCCACCAGCCTGAGGGAAATGGAATTGAAGGACAGGGAAAAGCAGTGCAATTTGGGAATGGTTTTAAAACTCTGGCACCAATAAATTTTGATAACTGCAGTATTTCTAAAAAAAGACCAGACCAGATACGGTTTAGCTTCACTACAACCCCAGAACCAGCAGCAAACAGGAGAGAGAAAAGAAAATACCCTGAACTGTTGCTTTCCCCTGCACCACAAACACTCTGGTAAAACAACTACAGCTTTTGCTGACACCCTGAGCCCTGTCCCTGTCCCCAGAAGAGTCTAGAATCAGCTAAGACAGAACTTTGTCACTCTGAACATCCCAGAACTTTGTCACTCTGAACATCCCTGGAATCAGCTGGGGGCTCTGCTGCTCCCTGAAGCGGCATTTAAGGTTGTGGATCCCTGGACCCTCACTCCATTTTCCCAAATTTCTGTAATTTGCCCTGATCTGCAGAGTGTTCAGCACTTCTGAACTTTGCCAGGGCAAGATCTCCCTCTCACAATCCCACATGGAAGAGTCCCTAAACCTGACGTGCCCTTTTTTTTCTCCCCTTTGCAGAGCTTCAGTTCTGGGCCATCATCCTCATCTGCCTTTTCACCCTGCTGGGCTTCATCCTCCTCCTCCTGTTGTGCTTCCTGGTGAGTGCCCCCTTTGCTGTCCCACCTGTTCCTTGACCCCTACAGAGCCACAGGAGAGACATTCAGACACATTCTCAGGGATCCCAGTGGGAGCAGTGCCTGGTAACAGCAAAAACCACCCCAAATCCTTCAGTCCCTGCCAGCTCTTCCAAGCACTGGGGGAGCAGGAGATGGGGAAGGGAATTTAGAGTCAGCTGAGCAGATTTTTAGGAAAGGAAGCAGGATTTTCCTTCTAGAAAAGCAGCAGGGTCGTGGCTGGTAGTGGGTTTTTGCAGAGGGAAAATCACAAACCCAAAGGTGAGGCCAACACCAAGATGAGGAACAGGAATTAAGGAATCCACAGGTGGAATTAGGGAATCCCCTGCAGCATTTCCTAAACCTCCTCCCTGTCCAAATACCTGCAGGATCAGCAGGTTCCACGTGAGCGAGTGCCAAAGACAACATTTTTAACAGCCTGTGGGAACCACATGCAGAATCTTGTGTTCAATTATCTTAACCTCCAGACTGCAGCAGCCTGGCAGGGCTGCAAATCCTTGGAAAAGGCAGAGCAGATCCTCTTCCCATCCTGGTGACGTTTTGATGGGGAACATCTTAAAAGCACGGGTTGAAAAGTTTGCTTTGCACCACCTGAGCAGAGGAGCTGAATCCACAGAGAGGAGGGAGGTTCAGGAGTCAAAATTTCCAAGATTTTCAGGAAACCCCTCTGCTGCAGAGCTGCCTCACAGCTTTAGGCATTTTGGGTTTTTTATTCACAAAATCCCTCCCTTCCCACCCGGCAGTGTGTTTTGGGGGCATCTAATGGCAGGCAGAGCAAAGGTTCAAATTTTTTGCCATTAATTTAGTTCTTTCCCCATTAATTTTGTTCTTTTTCCCATTAATTTTGTTTTTTCCCCACTAATGTTGTTCTTTTCCCACCAGGTCCTCTCTTGCCTAAGGAAGAAGTCCCACCTGTACCAGGTGCAGCAGGGCCTCTACGGGTTGTACTTCCCCCACCTGAGCACAGGGAAGGTTCACTGACACCTCAACTTGGTCTTCCCAGACCTGTTCATCCACTGATGAAGGAAAAATGGTTCTAAAAACCAGAAAATATTTCTTTAAAAAATTATTTCAGCGTTTTCTCTCGCCTCGAGACAAATCTTTGTGCTATTGCCATGATTCTTTTCATACTCCAGGAAACTGCCAACAGTGCAGGTGCTAAGGAAAATATTTTTTTAAAGCACTGCAGTGTTTTATAGAAATAGAAATTTTATAGAAAGATTACACAAACAAAGGAAAATAAAAACTACCAGGAGCTGCAGTTTGCAAAGCCCTTCAGTGTTAATGTCAGTTTTCTGAAAAAGGCTTAAAATTATACTAATTTAGAGATTTTTGAGGACTGACTGTTGTAGACTTAGAAATCCCACCTAGATTTTAGCTTTTATAACCACTGAGCTTTAAAAATGTAAATATCTTATATTAATTCAAGTATTTCATCTATTTATAATTACGACATTATGATGTAAAGAGATGTTTTTAAATCTGGGTGTGACACAGCCAGGCTGTGATGTTGAGATTGCTGCTGATTTCAGTTCAATAAATGCCATGTTTTACTGCCTTGAAGTTGTGTTTCCTCTGTATCAGCATTTTTATCATCCCAAATCAGAAACTCTGCAGAAATCCTGGAGGTTTTGCTCCTCAGCTCCCATCCCTCAGCACAGGATCTGTTTTTACAAAGTTCAGGACCTTTTCCTGCCCCTCTCACCCAGCCAGAATTGCCCCAAAACTCCGGTTTCATGCCCCAATCTCCTGCCGAGCACAAGACTCGGGGCTGTTTCTCTGCAATTATTTGATCCTATCATTAAATGAACTCTCTGAAAGTGAAAGCATTCAATTAGAATTAACGAACCCACGATTAGTCATTAATCCTTCCACTGCAGGCAATGTTTCCACGCAACCAAGGTGGGTTTTGCTTTCCAAGCCAAGCTCCTCCAGGGCAGGTCTGACCAGTCCGCCCCCAGCTCAGAGTTTCCTGCAGAGGATTAGGATCTGTTTGCTCGCTCAAACAAAGGGCTTGAAGCGCCAATTATGTCAGCAAACATCGATTAAAAGCTCTCAGAGCTCTTGCAAAACACCTCTGCAGTGTCCCCGTCACCCTGAGCGTCCTGAGTGTGGCTGCCACCCTGGGACAGGGACGTTGGGAGTGGGAAGAAATTCCCAGCTCCCAGTCTGACTGAGAAAAGCTGAGTGCCCGAGCAGGGCTGAGTGCAGCCTTCAGAATCATAAAATCCTGGAAGAGACCCACAGGATCATCAGTCCAACTCCTGGCCCTGCACAGACACCCCAACAATCCCACCCTGGGCATCTCTGAGAGCGTTGNCAAAATCCTGGAAGGGACCCACAGGATCATCATTCCAACCCCAGCCCTGCACAGACACTCCAACAATCCCACCCTGGGCATCCCTGAGAGCGTTGGCCAAACGCTCCTGGAGCTCTGGCAGCCTTGGGGCCGGGACCATTCCCTGGGGAGCCTGGGCAGTGCCCGGCAGCCTCGGGGGGAAGAACCTTTCCCTGAGCTCCATCCCAACCCCTGACACAGCTTTGTGCCATCAGAGCAGCAGCTCCTGCCTTGGCAGCCCTGGAAAAGCCCTGCATCTTCAGCTGACTGTCCCCGCTGTGCCTCAGTTTCCTTGCCCCTGGTTCTCCTCTCCCCGGGAGTCTCTCACTCCCAAAAAGCCACGAGTGAAGCCAACAGCAGAGATGAGAAGTTGGCACACTCTGGGAGAGGAAAGTGCTGTTTTTTGGACCCGTTTCCTGGATATTCTGAATTTTCCTTTTCCCACCATGGCCCCAGGGGAAGAGCTGCCTCTCACACCAGGAACCACATCACCTCCTGCAGGGTTTGGAGAGGAGAGGCCCAGCACACCCTGCAGGGCAGAGGGACAAAAAGCCAAGGCAGAAAATCCAGCGGTTTCCCAGGGAAGCTTTGGGAACGCTCCAGGCCCAGGACACACTGGCAGCACGGGGCACATTTCTCCCAGAAAAGCACAAGCAGCAGATCTAACGCAGAAAAGCCTTGATGCAGCTCTGCCTGACCTGTTTGTGGGGATCCAAAATGCCAAGGAAACCTTCCCAGCACCACTTGAGATGCCACTTCCCAAAGGAATTGTTCCTTCCTGCAGAAACAGGAACAGCTGCAGAGCATCCCCTCTGCCCAGCACAGCATTCACTGCCAGCCCAGGATGTGCCAGGTGCCACCAACCCCACCCACCTCTGCCATCCTGGGCAGGGGACAAACCCCAGCCCTGCCAGGGGTCCCCCACAGCCAAACCCCAAAACCAGAGCCAAACCTAAAGCTGAAAAACAATGAGAAAGGAGCACCAAGACAACTGCGAGGGGAGAGAGCAGCAGCTTGCAGGGAGAAAGGGCTCAAGGGGGGCTGGTGCCTCAATCCAGGGCTGCTTTCCAAGGAACAGGAGGCCTCACATCCCACGGTGCTCCTGAGCATCCCCTGTGCTGTCAGGATGAGCTTTGTGCTGGGGCTGGAGCACAGCACTGCAGGGCTGGGCCAGCTCAGCACCGAGCAGGGGGCTCAGCCTCTGCCCTGGGCAGGGACTGGGCTGGGGAAGGGCAGAGCAAGAGGTGAAGAAGCTCAGGAATCTGCCCGCAGCTCCTGCTGCAGCCCCTCCCTGCACAATCTCTGCCTTTCCTGTCCCCTTCCCCTGCAGCTGCACCAGGGTGGCTCCTCAGCGTTCCTGTCCTCGTGTCTGTCCCCACGGCACCCAGCTGAGTCCCTGCTGCCACCAGAGGGTGAACTGGCTGCTGGCAGCGCCGATCCCATCCTGCCCAGCACCTGCTGGCACTGCCTGGGAGCTGCTGCCAGGTCCCAGACACTTCATCAGCCTCTCTCGAACACTGGAAACCAGCCTGAGCTGCACAGATAACGTTCAGCTGCTCCTCATCCTTCTCCCCAGCAATTCCTATTCCATTTGGCTCCTACAGATGGAAAAATTCTCTGTCTGCTTTGGAAGCAGCTGTCAGGAATGTCTTTGTGCAGCAAGGCCACCCTTCGGGCAGTCACACACTCAGACACCGCTGCCACCTCCTGCTCTCAGCACCGACCCAGCACGACTTCCCAGGCTCAGAATTCCATCCTGCTCCACCTTCCACGGAGAGAACAGGGGCAACCTGAGCTGCTTGTCCAGAGCAGGGTCCAGACCTCCCAGCCTCAGCTGGGATTTACAGCTCCACAGGCGAGAGCTCATCCTTCCTGCTCATCCCCCTCAGTCCTTCCTCCAATTAGTGAATTAACCTAATTGCATCTCATCAGCCTTTCTCCACTGGGAACCTCATCCTGGGGCAGCCAGGAGATCTCCACCACGCCCAGCCAGCAATTTCATTTGGGAACTGGTTTTTTTAGCAGCAAATGCATTATTTTGGCAGTGCCAATCACTCAATTTACCAGCACGGTTTGGTGTCACCTGCACGGCTTGGTGCCACCTGTAGGGTTTGGTGTCACCTGCAGGGTTTGGTGTCCCCTGCAGGGTTTGGTGCCACCTGCAGGGTTTGGTGTCACCTGCATGGCTTGGTGTCACCTGTAGGGTTTGGTGTCACCTGCAGGGTTTGGTGTCCCCTGTGGGGTTTGGTGCCACCACCATGGCTTGGTGTCCCCTGCAGGGTTTGGTGCCACCTGCAGGGTTTGGTGTCCCCTGCAGGGTTTGGTGTCACCTGCACGGCTTGGTGTCACCTGCAGGGTTTGGGGCCACCGCCATGGCTTGGTGTCACCTGCAGGGTTTGGTGTCACCTGCAGAGTTTGGTGCCACCTCCACGATCCCAAACGGCCCAAGGGACACCTACCTGCGCTCAGCCAGGGCAGCTCGGCGATGCCAATCCCCCAGCAAGGTGACACCGGTGGCTCAGGGCAGGGGCACTCGGTGGCAGCGGGTGGTCAGCGCGGCCTCTGGACAGCGTCCCGCAGGATTTCATGGGAAGCGCCGCTCCCTGCAGGGAGTGAGTTCCCACCGGCGCAGGGCAGAGGCGGCTGCAGGGACCCCCCAACACGGGGCTGCCGGGGCTGGGGTTCCACCGACCCCACCCAGCCCCGGGTGATGTCACAGAGCCCTCGGGCATTCCCACATTCCATGCCCAGAGCTGGCCCAGGAGCCTGGGCCGGCCCTGCCAGGAGCTGGGCACTGCAGGGAATGTGGCACGGGGACAGGGCAGGGGAGCAGAGGGGAGGCTGCAGGAATGTGGCAGGGATGCAGGAGGGAGGCCAGGGGGATGCAGGGAGGAGGTGTCAGGGGTGCTGGAGGCATCTGGCAGGACATTTTCCCAGGGATTTCTGACCAGCAAAGAGAAACTGAGTCTCAAATGGACCCCAGGTGGTCACTCCAACACCCCTGAAACTTTACAGCAAAAACCAGCTCATCCCTCCGTGGAAACCCAGCCTCAAATCGGGGCTGCCTGGAGGAAGGAGCAGCTCCTGGGATCCCCCAGAGCCACTGCCAGCCCCACACAGCCCCTGGCTGCTGCCTGCCCAGGGCTGTCTGGAGCACGGAGCAGTGTCCTTGATGCCTCGTGAGCCCCTGAATCACCCCTGACACCTCTTCCCCGTGTTCCTCTGGCATTCCTTTGGGAAGCAGCATCGCAAGAAATAAAAACAACAAAAAAGCCCTAAAGCAACCAAAAAAAAAAATGCCCCAGGACCCTTGAGCTGCTGTGAGCCAGAGCTGGGAGCACCACTGGCTTTCCCACCACACTCCTGCCCAAAGCAGAGGATCCCATGGAGCATCCTGGGGGTGCTAAACCTGCACNGGAGGAGGTGTCAGGGGTGCTGGAGGCATCTGGCAGGACATTTTCCCAGGGATTTCTGACCAGCAAAGAGAAACTGAGTCTCAAATGGACCCCAGGTGGTCACTCCAACACCCCTGAAACTTTACAGCAAAAACCAGCTCATCCCTCCGTGGAAACCCAGCCTCAAATCGGGGCTGCCTGGAGGAAGGAGCAGCTCCTGGGATCCCCCAGAGCCACTGCCAGCCCCACACAGCCCCTGGCTGCTGCCTGCCGAGGGCTGTCTGGAGCACGGAGCAGTGTCCTTGATGCCTCGTGAGCCCCTGAATCACCCCTGACACCTCTTCCCCGTGTTCCTCTGGCATTCCTTTGGGAAGCAGCATCGCAAGAAATAAAAACAACAAAAAAGCCCTAAAGCAACCAAAAAAAAAAATGCCCCAGGACCCTTGAGCTGCTGTGAGCCAGAGCTGGGAGCACCACTGGCTTTCCCACCACACTCCTGCCCAAAGCAGAGGATCCCATGGAGCATCCTGGGGGTGCTAAACCTGCACAGGACACGGAGCTGGAAAATCCCAGCCTTGGGGCTGGAGGTGCCTGGAGGAAGGAGCAGCTCCTGGGAATCCCCAGACACTCCCAGCCCTCACAACCCCTGGCTGCTGCCTTGCCCAAGGCTGTCCCTGTGGCTGAGCTGTGGCACTCTGTCCCCATGGATGTCACCTCTGCTGGGGGTGGCATCACTGAGCCCCAGCACTGCAAGAAACAACAAAAATCCCCAAATCAGACCACGAAACCCCTCAGGACCCTTGATCTCCACTGGCTTTCCCACCACACTCCTGCCCAAAGCAGAGGATCCCATGGAGCATCCTGGGGGTGCTAAACCTGCACAGGACA
>VZTG01003803.1:26298-43949 GCA_013397845.1 Melanocharis versteri
ATGAATGGAGGGAGGGATGGATGATGGATGGATGGTTTGGATGGATGGATGGATGGATGGGGAGGGATGAGGGATGGATGGATGGATGAGAGATGGATGGATGGATAGGGATGGATGAGAGATGGATGGATGGATGGATGGATGGATGGGGGATGGATGGATGAGGGATGGATGGGGATGGATGGATGGATGGATAGATAGGGATGGATGGATGGATGGATGGATGGATGGATGGATGGATAGATGGATATTCCCCATTCAGGAAATTTTCTGGGACAAAGCAGCAAAAGAGGAGTGAAGGTGTGGAAGGAGGGGAAGAACCATCTCCACCTGCATCTCCTCCAGGTGAGCGAACCCTGGAGGGGAGGAAAGGAAAACCTCGAGCAGGGGAAAGAGGGGTACAGGTTTGGGAGCAGGTGTGAGGTGAGGCAGGTGTGGGGCCAGGGCTGGCTCACTGCACACCCTGTCCCCATCTCCTGCTGCTTTTCCTGCTGCTGTCCCACCCTCCCGCTCCCTCCACAGGCACCCAACAGGTCCCAGTGCCACCAGCCCCAGCTCCAAACCGGGTTTGGCCCCTGGTTTGTGCGAGAGCAGGGACACAGCAAACAGGAAATGTTACTCATTTCTTCAGCCTTCTCAACACCCCACAAAAATCATCTTTGGGCGCCTGCAGGGTTAAATCTCGTGGGGTTGAATCACTCTGGGCCACAGGCAGCAGGGTTGGGAGGGACAGCAGGGTTAGGGGGTGCAGCAGGATTAGGGGGTGCAGCAGAGTTAGGAGGGACAGCAGGATTAGGGGGTACAGCAGAGATAGGAGGGACAGCAGGATTAGGGGGTGCAGCAGGGTTAGGAGGGACAGCAGGGTTAGGAGGACAGCAGGTCCTGGGGGCAACCTGTGAACCTCAAATCCATCCTGGAGATTAAACTGAGCTCCCTCCCACCCCGTCACTGCATCCCGAACCCCTTGCAGGCACACGGAGCCAGCCCAGCCCTTCCCAGCGGGAAAAAGCTGATCCCACAGGGATTGGAAACAGCAGGAATAGGAGGGAGGCGATTTCTTTCAGCCAAATCGTTCCTGTTCCTCCTCCTTGCCGTGGACTGTCCCTGCCGGTTTTGAGGGGAAGAGGGGACAGCGGGAATGGGACAGGAAATGGAGCCACGTGTGGTTTCCTTTAATCTGCAGAGCATCACTGCCTCGCGTTTCACACCTGAGCAGCGGCTGCAGCTCCGGTTTCCCCTCATGCCGGGGGGTACAGGAGACCCCCCCTTGTGCCCCGACAGCTGTGCCAGGAA
This sequence comes from Melanocharis versteri, assembly GCA_013397845.1. Classification (NCBI taxonomy): domain Eukaryota; kingdom Metazoa; phylum Chordata; class Aves; order Passeriformes; family Melanocharitidae; genus Melanocharis; species Melanocharis versteri. Next base: position 27,592 of record VZTG01003803.1, read on the forward strand.
GCTCTGCCCATTTCTCTGCACTGATCCCGGCCCAGAACTGGGGGACAGGGCCACTCGGGGCTGATCCTTGTGGGGTGTCCCTATAAACAGTGGTGAGGCGGGACAGAGCCTCACACCCCAGGCTGGAGGGTCTGTGCTGGGGAGCTGGGGTCCTGCTGTGGCACAGACAGAGGGAAAACACCTTTATGGGCAGAGCAATGGGGGAAGGGGGTGCCTACAGCTCTGCCACAGCTCCCTGCTTGTTCCCACTTGTTCTCACAGGATGGATTTGTCACGCTGGCTGTTTCGGAGGAGGAAAGATGCAGATCCGGTCCCAACAGTCAAACCAAGTCACCTTTTGCAGCTTCTGCAGAGTTTTATTGGGCACATGTTGGTACCTCCCCAGTCCAGATCCCTTGTACAGCTCCCTCTCAGGGGCCTCTTCTCCAAACCAGTTTGCAGGATGGTTCCATCCTGTGTCAGGCAGTGTGGGCTGTCCTTTTGCATGGTCCTATTATTGCTGCATTCCTTTATTGGCTATGAAATGATTCCCAGAAAAAAACACTCTTGACAATTGTCCTTATTCTCCAGAGCCTGAAGTTTTCATGGAATCATGGGATGGTTTGGGTTGGAAGGGACCTTAAACCCATCCCATTCCACCCCCTGCCATGGCAGGGACACCTTCCACTGTCCCAGGCTGCTCCAAGCCCCATCCAGCCTGGCCTTGGGCACTGCCAGGGATGCAGGGGCAGCCACAGCTGCTCTGGGCACCCTGTGCCAGGGCCTCCCCACCCTCCCAGGGAACAATTCCTTCCCAATATCCCATCCATCCCTGCCCTCTGGCAGTGGGAAGCCATTCCCCCTTGTCCTTGTGAATTGTCTCTCTCCACGTTTCCTGTTGGCTCCTTCAGGCACTGGGAGGCCACGATGAGGTCATCCCAGAGTTTCTCCTCTCCAGGCTGAACAATCCCAGCTCTCCCAGCCTGTCCTCCCAGCAGAGCTGCTCCATCCCTCTGATCATCCTGGAGCCTCCTCTGGACTCCCTCCGGCAGCTCCAGCTCCTTCCTGTGCTGGGCCCCAGGGCTGGGGCAGCTCTGCAGCTGGGGTCTCACCTGAGGGGCAGAGGGACAGACACAAAGGAGCAGGAGAATCCCTTGAGCTGGAGAACGGATGAGGTGGAGATTTCCAGGGATCTGAGCTGGGATGTCGAGCTCCAGTGTCAGCTCTGGTTCCCAGCAGGGCTGGGCAGGCCCCAAAGTTCTTCTGTCTTTTGGGACATGGACAGAAAATGTGTGGTTGGGGCAGAGGAGAACAGCTTGAAGTTGCTTTTTCACTTTGAGATCTTCTTCCATCAGATGGAAGCCAATGGGATTGGGGCCAATGAAATCACCAGATTGGGCTGGTTTTGTCCAACACGTCAAAAAATGTTTGGGGCTGACAGACACAGCAACATCAGAACTGCAGGAGCATCCTTTCCTTGGGAAAAGAGACAAAGCAGGAAAATCTGAGGAGAGGAAGTTATAGCTATTCCTGGAATACATCCCTGAGAATTCCCTTTGGCTTGAAAACTGAGGAACAGCTCCCAGGAGGCTCCAGAGCCCTGCAGGCTCTCCCTGAGGCTTTCCCAAAGGAAAAGCAGGCAGAAGGCAGGATGGACAGGGACTGGGTCCCAGCAGATGCAGGAATACAAACACCATGTGCAGCTTGTGCCTGTTTGATAAAGAGTTCCCAAATACTCAAAGATTGGGTTTGAAAATGCCTTTTTTAAAAGAAAGAAGCAAAACTAAAGTGGTTTTTTTGCATTTCAGTAATAATAAGAAAAAAAAATATTTAGTCATCCATAATAACAGTTGCAAAGATGCATGAAATTATCTTCTGGACCACAGCATGTCTGGCCACAGAGAAAGAGCTCGTCCTCTCTGGAGATAAATCATGGTAAACTGGAATAAAGTGGAGGAGCTGCTCTCATTTCATGCAAGTGTAAATCCACACTCCCAGAGTCACAACCCCTTTTTATTTTCTCCAGAGAACTGAGGGGTCCGAAACTGGTTCCATCAACAGTTTCCTGTGCCAGGGAATGCCGACTTCAGGCGCATTGGTGAGGATGAAGGCCATGATGAAGCAGAGGTCACTACAGTGGTTGATACCCCCGGCAGCTGTAGAGGTGTCACGTCGTGTGGGGACCATCCCCCACTGTCGTGGCCTCTTCCTGCCCCTTCACACCTCCAGTTTGAGCTTGCTGTGGTAGCAGAGCCACCAGTGCGACCGGGTGACCGCAGGGTCCTGGCTAGCTGCAGTTGTGCTGTAGTGATGCAGCCTCAGGAGCTCCCTCAGCATTTACACAGAGCAGGGAGAATTACGTCCACCTTTGGAGAAAAAGACATTTCCCTCCCACCTCGTCCTTCCAAACCCTTTGTGTCCTAGGAATGTCTCGCTCTGGGCCCCCAGCAGCCGTTCCTGTGCTGCCTCAGTGTGAGTCCAGCCCAGTCTCCTCCAGACCGCCCAGGGCTTTGCTCTTGATCCGGAGCTTGTGCGGGAGGGCAGCAAAGCTCCGGCCCTTCAGCTGCTCTTCTGAGGGGCAGGGCAGGCTGCAGGAGGGCCCAGGAGAAGTTTTGGGCACTTGTTGCTCGTCATCTTCATCCGACACTGTGGTGCTGCTCTCCTTCCTGGCCTCAGCAGCGCCAGGGGATGGGCACAAGAAGCAGGCGCTGCCCAGCCAAGGCCAGGGGAAGGGGTATTTGTCTGGGCAGGGGTAGCTGAGGAGTGGAGAGCAAACTGTGGGGCTGAAGGATGCCTGAAACCTTTTGGGGCTGAAGGATGCCTCAAACCTTTTGGGGCTGAAGGAGGGAGCTTAAAGCTCATCCCATTCGAGGCCAGGTGTGTCCATGGGAATGGGTTTAGAGTCACAGCCGAGGATGTTCGTGGAGGGGTCGAAGGTTTTGCAAGGAAACTCAGCTGGTTCCAGCACCTTGGGCACGAAACTCTTCTGGGCTGGGCAGCAGGAGTCACCAGCGAAGGGCTCCATGCCCAGCAGGGGTGAGGCTGCCCGGTGCCCCTTGTGGTAGAGCCCGAGGGGGTGGCCCTGGTAGGGGCTGGGCTCGGGGCCGAGCAGCCCAAAGCGCAGCTTGAGGGAGAGCAGCTCGGTCCTGAGCACGGCGTTCTCGCGGCTCAGCGCGGCCAGCTGGCTCTCCATGGCCACGTCGTTGAGGCGCCGCTTCTCGCGCGAGCGCTTGGCGGCCTCGTTGTTCTTGCGCCTCTTCTCCCAGTACATGGTGTCCTTCTTGTCGTCCGGCATGAACTCCCTCTTCCGCCGGGAATGGCCGCCCGCCTTCCCCAGGAGCAGCTGGGCCCGGCCCTGCTGCAGCACCAGCTCGCTGCGAGGGGCCAGGAAGTTCTCCATGGTGGTGGGGAAGGCAGCTGGGGTTCTGCTGGAATGAGAGCACAAAGCTGTTACCACTAATGGTGCTGGTAATTAGTGCCGTTGGGTAAATTAATATTGGAATGGGGTTGCTTTCTCTCTGTTACACACACGTGGAAAATGAGGACAGCTTCTCCCGCTTGTTCCTGTCATTCCGGAGCCACCTTTTCAAAATATTCAGATTCTGTAACATTTTCGAAATATTCAGGTTCCGATGTGTCAGCACGTCAATCGATCAATCAATCAATCAGTCAATCACATCCCACCAACATCTGCAAAGTCCACCCCAGGATATCCAAAAACCGTGCATGACTGAGCAGAGCTGCACCCCACACATTTCACCGACTCAGTGAACAGTCACACTTTATCTGAGTAACTTCAACCAAGATGATAAAAATTAGTAGTGATCTCCCACTTATCTTAAGCTGCCCTACAAAGGAAATGAGAGTCATTAGCCCTGTTTGGGAGATAAGGAGAGCACAGGGAAAGGAACTGATTTACTTCAGTCACGGACTTTGGGTGGGAGCAGGGTTACAAAACAGCTTTGCTATCATGGAATGGTCTGGGCTGGAAGGGAGCTTAAAGCTCATCCCATTCCACCCCCTGCCACGGGCAGGGACACCTTCCACCATCCCAGGCTGCTCCAAGCCCCATCCAGCCTGGCTTTGGACACTGCCAGGGATCCAGGGGCAGCCACAGCTGCTCTGGGCACCCTGTGCCAGGGCCTCCCCACCCTCACGGGGAAGGATTTTTTCCTAATGTCCAATCCAAACCTACTCTGTGTCAGTTTGAAGCCATTGTCCCTTGTCCTGTCACTACAGGATGTTGTGAATAATCTCCCTGAGGTGTTGTGACAGTTCTCACTCAGAAGTTCTTCCGTGCTCAGGACCACATCCCTTCCAACAGGAATCTGGGCCAGAGGGACCAGCCAGCACCGAGCCTGATAAGCCACCACCTCTCTGGGATTACTCTAAAATGGTAAAGAAAAGCATCATTGTTTCACTTCAATGAGCGACTGAGGCACTGGAGTTTTGGTATTGGCCACGTTTCAATCCCCAGGGCCCTCGGAAAAGGTCCTTCACTTCACCTCCTGGCTCTGACACTGTTGTGACCCGTGAACACCAACAAACAGTGGCCAAGGTGTCCCCTCGGTGGGCACTGGTTCCAGGACACTTCATCAGCACTGAAGTGTGCTCATGGTTCCCCTCAGAGCTGGAGTAATCCCAGCAGCTGTTTCTATAAGTGACAAGGGCTTTTCTGAGTCATGGGGACAACAGCCCCAGGGTTCCTGGCAGGGCTGCTCACAATGCTGAGGGGAAAAGGACTGGTGATGCTTTCAGCTGAAAACTCCTGCCCTTCTTACACCCAAGAAAAAAATAATTCAGGCTCAACACTGCCCAGACTCAGAGGCAGTAGACCCACCACGACGTCCAAAAGCCAAGCACTGTTCAGTTTTCAGCCAGAAATTTTCCAAAAGCTATTTAGGAATGAAATGAAATCAAGATATTGAGGTGAAGTGAGAGATCAAACTCCTGCAGAGAGTCAGGATTGCACAAGTTTGTGAAAATGTGGCATGTGAGCTTTTGAAAATCCACACAGCCAATAATGCACATGAGTAATTTCAACCTTCCTGCTGAACCAATTTATAGTGTGAGCAACACAAGTCACTCTTTTCTCTGTGGCTGAGAACCATCCTCAAGCAAAAGGCAGAGATATAATTCCAAATCATTCCAGAACTCACTCTGGGCATGGACCAGCTGAGCACTGATCTCAATGAAGGACACACAGAGACAGAAATAATCAAGGACCATGTTTGGGTTTTCCTCTCTTCTTCGTCATCCCACATCAACACGACTCAAAAGAGCTCATTCTGTGGGAAATAAATAATTCCTAAACATTGTCCAGTGGTAATTTGTGTCTGGAGGTTTGAAAAATTTCCAGGGTTCTTCACTTTCAGAGCTTCACGTGAAAGACCACATTTGAATGGTCTGGTTTTCCAAGACTCACCTGGTATTCCTCAAAGATACAACTCATAAATCATAGAGAGGACAACATTTTGGAAGCAAAATATCATAAAATCCCAGAATCCTAGAATGATTTGGGTTGGAAGGGACCTTAAAGATCATCCAGTGCCACCCCGTGCCATGGGCAGGGACACCTTCCACTGTCCCAGGCTGCTCCAAGCCCCGTCCAACCTGGCCTTGGACACTGCCAGGGATCCAGGGGCAGCCACAGCTGCTCTGGGCACCCTGTGCCAGGGCCTCCCCACCCTCCCAGGGAACAATTCCTGCCCAACATCCCATCTAACCCTACTCAGTATCCATTTGAAGGTATTTCAGAAAATCAGATCCCTTTTTAAGGTATCCTAAGCACCCAACAAATGAAGCAGGAAAGCTCTCTGGAGGATTTTGAGGATCAAACAATGTGAGGATGGATTAAATGAGCTCCATCACACACACGCACACACACAGAGTTACACAAATATTGTACAGCAGGAAGGTGAGCACCGAGCCTAAAATGCAGTGCAAGATCTTTGATTCAGTGTTCTACTGCTTGTAGATGAAATCTTTATTTATGGAGATTTAGAACCCTTCAGTATTGGCAGGTTGTCATCATCAGTGACCTCTGTACAAGTCAGACCTGCAAACCAGACCAATCCACATCTATTCCCTCCTCCAGTTTGCCCAGTGTGACCAGAGTTTGGTTCTGGCTTAAATCAGGACTAGTCCCACCAAAGTGCTCTCTGCACAAATCAGTGGGATTTTGTAATTAAATACATTTGGAATGCACTTATTTTAATTTATCCCTAAGCCCTGGAGATCTCAAAGAGTACACAAAGGTTCTGAGGTTAACTACAAACCAAAACAAAGAATGTTCTTTAGCATGAATAAATTCGGGGTAGTTCCTCCAGCTTTCAATCAAAATTACTGCTGACCTGAAAGCATCAAAAGGAGAATTTCAGCGAGTGGATTTGTGGAAATGGCGTTTTTCTCAGGGTTTAATCACTTAGCAGGAATGTTTCAGGTTTGGAGGTGACGTGAGTTGTTTGTTGAATGAGTCAAAGATCAACAGGTGGCTTTTTCACTGAGTAAACTCCTCACCCGCAGTGGGCAGAGCAGCTTGTTCTCTCCCCGTCCTTCCCTTGCTCCCTGTGCCCATCACAAGGAGATCCTATGGGAAGTTTCTGTTTCAGTTCCCAATATTCCCTGGTCAGTCAGCCTGGGAAGCACGGGGGGATAAAAGGGACCCAAAATGGGCATTTGTGAGACAGGACCTGAGCAACGAACCTTCCTGAAAACCCATCTTGTTGAACCTTTCCCACATTAATCCAACCCCTCACACTCCAAGTGATGGGGCCGAGGTGGGAATTTCCTTCAGATCTCAACACTTGAAGCGAACAGAAGTGAAACAGGGAGAAGTGAGGGTTGAACCCAGGGGAAAAAGCAGGGATCAAACATTTCCACTTCCCTGGAGGTGGGGAAGGCCTGGAAGGAGGTGTGAAGTGGGAGGCAGGGGAAGAAGCTCTTATCGGAGGCAGGATCTGGCCTTTTAAGGTCAAGGAATGAAGCCTGAGCTGGGCCAGTGTGTGAAAGCATCAAGGTTTAGGCCACAGAGTCTCAGCTGCACCTGTTATTTTTATCTGCAGCCCACAAAGTCACACCTGTGCCCACACGAGTGTCTCGGGGCTCTGGGCGAGCCTGCAGCAGCGCCGGGCACAGAGTGACAGCGAGCCCGTCCCCACGGGGCCCCGTGGAAACATTAATGCTACCAGCGACATCACAGCGCTTTGGTCAGGTGAATTATGCAACCAGGAGTTTGTAAGGTGCTTTGGTGTCTGTTGTTTCTGCAGCTGGAAGTATAAAAGGCATTTATTTACCAGCGTCTTGCCTGGTAAGAATATAGGCTGATCTCTGTGTCGTCTGCACCCCGAAGAGAAAGCACCAAAACATTTGCAAAATGATGCTGTTTCTTTGGTTTTCGCCTCTTTTTTGCAGTAAATCTGCTGGTTCTGTTCAGACAGAGCATCTCTCAGAAGCTCTGCTTCTCTGGAGAGCAGCCTTTGAGCTTTACCCCTGAGCAGGCCGAAAGCAAGGCACATATTTTATATAAAGATTGTTAAATACATGAAGATAAGCACTAAAACCTATCCTTATCACTTCTACAATGCCTCTGATCAGCTGGGAAGGGCTAAATGTGCAGCGCCCTGGTTTAATGTGCACCTCTGGGAGGGTGAGGATGTGCTGTACTCAGGGGTTTGCACTTGCTCTCCGCTGCCCTGGCTCGAAAGATCCTCATTTTTGGTAAAAACGTTTCCTCCCACTAAAAGAAGACCCTTGTGGGGCTCAGCCTCAGAGATTTGGTTCAGCCCTATCTCCCCTCTTTTCCCTTATCTCCCCCCCGAGCCACAGATCAGAGGGGGCTCTGACGAGTTGGACTTTCCAGCAGGGTGTGCAAAACCCTCCAGGAAAAACTTGATATCTCAGCGGAACTGATTCAGTGCTGAGCCCTGAGCTGATAAACAATCAACACCCCGAAATCAGCTGCTGAATCTCCCTTTGCTCCGAGCCCAAGGCAGGCCCTCAACCCTCAGAATATTCTTTTCGTTTCAAGGGTGCAGTAAAATTAAAATAAATCCTGCAAGGGCCAACCGGAACAGTTTCTCCAAAGAGAAATTTTAACTCATTATTTCTCAGGAGTAAAGAAAACGGACTGGGATTATCAGGGAGTGGATTTCAAAGAAACAAAGGGAATCTTCATACAGCACAACTAAAATTTGGACTTCTTTGCATCGGGATAATGTTGTCATCAAAAAAGGGACAAAGATCAGGCCTTGTTCAGCAGCAAGTGGTTATTGATGTACAACTGAACCACAGTCATGGTCTTACCTGGGGATTAGAAAGGCTGACGTGGATTAAGTACAAAATTAAATCCCTGTAGTATCATATCTGTATTTTATTAGCATCAGTTTCCTCCATTTTTAATGTGTGACTCTAAATTTTGCTACCTCTCTCCATGGCTTCCCTAAGTCGAAAAATTTGTCTTAAATCTTCACATCTGTTTATACTTATATAAAAAACTATATCTACAACAATAAATAAAAATTTGGTGTTTGAAGTCTCATTTAAAAGCACAGCTGAGAGGAGCATTCATCATGACAATGTCAAAAATTAAAATCCAAGCATAAATCTAAATGTATTTTAATTAAATAGGACAATCAATGTAATATAAAAGGACACAGAGTGACTTGGCAGAACTTCCCCGTGTTGGAGATTTCTGCTCTTTGCTCTGAAGTGAGAATGGTCGATTTTAAACATGCAAAGGGAAGGAAACTTTCAGTTGTTTTCAAAAAAACACCCAATTCCTTTATGAAATTCACTGCCCCACAGACAATCTTAGGATCAAACTTTCATTCCCAGTTTCCTGATCACACTCAATTCATCACCCAGGTATATAATAGCCAATCCATGGGAACATCACGGGAATTTACCTTTATTAAACTGGGATCAGAATGTGGAATTTGGAGCGGAAATCACACCGAGTTTGCGCCCAGCTGCCCTTGCTTCACACCAATATAAAGGAGCTTGAGAGCTGCCTATTTTGTGTCTTTTAAATTATCTCATCCTAAACTAAATCTGAACTCAGCTCTCAATCTCAAGCAACTCCAGAACATCAATATCAAACCCACAGGAGTTATTGAGAATTTGCTCTGATAAAACGAGGTAACTCTGATATTTTTCACTGATATGACAATTTACACTGATAAAATGAGGCCCAGGTGCTGATTGACATCAGAAACCTCTGAAAGCTTCTCCCAGGAACACTGTGCTGTACAAACACTGAAAGTAGCAAACAAGTTTTGATCCCTGCTGCTGCTGCTGCTTCTTCAGCCGAGTAGTAAGAAAAAAATTAACCCTGTGGTTTGGTGGTGTCTTAGAGTGCTCTCTAAACCTCCCAGCCTGTTTAAGATAAAAGGGCTTCATTCTAATTACTCATATTCCTGAGTATTTGACGTTCACACTGCACAGTGGTTAACAGGAGCTGTTGAGGAACAGCTATTACTCACTTCTTGTATCTCAGTGGGAAATAACGTGGTCTGGTGATGAAAGGAGGCACAAAAGGAGCAAACAGCAGAACCCAATGACCTGTGGCAGCCACTGCTGGAGGAATGAAAGCTTTAAACTCCAAGTCAAACCAAAACTGACTCAGAAACAACCCCACCGTGCCAAAGTCCCAATTTGCCGCGTGTCTATTTTGAAAACACCAAATGATTGTTAGCTCCAAGCGTTAAATATTGCTGCAGGTCTGGCAATGGATTGCAGGGCCTTTAATTTCCAAAATCAGGCATTTTCACCTTCACCTTTTTTAAAATCACTGAAGCTCTGCATTCATTTCTTTGAAATTCAGATTCCAAGAGCCCAGAAGGATTTTCTGGAGCAGATTACAATTACTATTAATTACTATTATTATTACAACCATGAACTCCCCAAAATCACCTTTTCCTCTACAGATTCCAGGTCAGAAGGACACAGTGAACTTCCTGGTGTGCTAAAATTTTGAGCTCTGAGCTATTAAATCACTGTCTCCACAGCCTAATCACAACAGGTGGTGTGTTGGAAGCTCGGTAGAATTAATTTTGTCTTTTTGGTCTTGAGGTAGGAGAGGTCAAAGCCTGGGAACCCACCCCGAGTTACCAAAGCAGCTGCTTCCTTGATTCCCCAGGCCCCGTGGTCCAAGCCCACAGCCCTGAGGCTGCTCTGCTCAGGGAAAGAAGCCTCAAAAGCAGCTCAGGTATTGCTCAGGTTGGAACAACCTGGCCTCTAAATTTGACTGTGGGTCTGTGACAGACCATAAACCTGGAAATGTGCTGCAAAGCCCTGAAAACACCCGAGGTGCTGGTGGACCTTTACAAGTGGCCGAGTTTTGCATTTCTTGGTCTGCAAATGCCTCAGTGAGAGCTGCTGAATAATCACAGAATCGGAAAATAATGACGTTTTCACAACGTTTGTGCCATTTCAGTTGCCTCTGCACCCGAGAAATCTGACCTGCCTCACTGTGGCTCAATGCAAGATATTAATAAATGTGGGCGTTTTTTCCTCTGGGAAAGGACTTTCAAGATATCCCTTTTATTCCCCTGTTTTATTTCATAGTTTGTGTGGAAAGTATTGACCTGGGACAGTTTAGAAATAGTGGAATCAGAGATTCGAGTATTTCAGCCAAAAACTGAAATCAGCTCTGGTCCTCAGGATGGGAAGGAGCGGAGCTGCTGGACTGAGTCCCGAGGAGGCACCAGGATGATCAGAGGGATGGAGCAGCTCTGCTGGGAGAACTGGGAATGTTCAGCCTGGAGAAGAGAAGGTGAACTAATCGTGGCCTTCCAGGACCTGAAGGAGCTCCAAGAAAGATGGAGAGGGACTATTTCCAAAAGATGGAGGGACAGGACACAGGGAATGGCTTCCCCCTGCCAGAGGGCAGGGGTAGATGGGATATTGGGAAGGAATTGCTCCCTGGGAGGGGGGGGAGGCCCTGGCACAGGGTGCCCAGAGCAGCTGTGGCTGCCCCTGGATCCCTGGCAGGGTCCAAGGCCAGGCTGGACGGGGCTTGGAGCAGCCTGGGACAGTGGAAGGTGTCCCTGCCATGGCAGGGGGTGGGAATGGGATGAGCTTTAAGGTCCCTTCCCACCCAAACCATTCCATCATTCTGTGATTCTATGAAAATTCAAAACAATTCAGATCTCGGTACTTTCTTATAATTTCTGCTTATTTTTTTAAAACAACCAAACTTCTCCTTGGAAAGCCAATTAAGTCAGAAGAACAACCTGGACACCCCGGAGCATTTTACAAACATCTTTAGTTGTTCCTTCAGTTTCAGCACCCGTTTGTCGGACCCTGCTCCAGGAAAACAGAACATGAATAACTGAATTATTCTGTTTCCCCTGGCCATTTCTTCGAGATATCTCAGCTCTTTCATTCAGATCAAACGATGCTGAGAGAGGCTGGAATTCCCCTGAGCTGATTAATGCCAACAAACCCAACCTGGCCAAGAACTCCTGACACTGCCCCTCGCTGAGATCACGCTCGAGCACAATCACAGGGCCCTGACTGCAGGAGCAGCCCCTCCACATCAGACCTGTGTCATTTAAAATATCATCTATAATACCATTGAGAATATCATTGATAAGAAAGGAAAGAACACACGAAGTCTTTGTGCCCCTCAGCAGCGCGGAGGGCAGGGATGAGCCTGGCAACTCCTGGGATATTTCCAGGAGCCGCTCTGGGGCTGCCGACAGGAACCTGCAGGGTGCGGCTGCATTTACCTTGCTGGCACTGCAGGAAGGCTTTTCCAGCCACTGGATCTTCACTCTCACGATGGGAGGAGAAGAGAAGGAGCCCAGGAGCTGAAGGAGCTCCTTGGAGGAGCAGTTGGATGCCCGCGAGCAACGTGCGGCGAGTGCAGCCCGGCTTCCGCCCTCCTCCCCTCTCTGCCTCCCCAGAGGGATGGAAAATTCCATCTGCTTCATACTGAATGTGACCAAAACTGCTGTCACAATAGGGTTTTTTTAAAAAGTGAAGATCGATGGGCAGAGATAAAGCTCATCATTGTCTGAAGGTTACCCCACAGGTTACGGTGATGCCTCGGCAGGAGGAAGAAGTGAGAGGCGGCCGCGAGCCCAAGGTAAGTCCCTTCCTCCCCACAGAACATCACTGCAGGCCCTGAAATTCAGGAGGCCTAAACTGAAATCTAAAATTAAGCACAGCCTAAGAGCTTTTTCTGAGACAAGGCCAGAAATGCTGGCTCAAGCAAGAGCTGACATTGGCCTGAACAAGTCAGGGGTTTCTGTCTCGGAATTCCCAAGAACGCCAGTTCAGAAGTCAAGACCCACCAGGAAATAATTGACCACATTTCTGATCTGTTAGAGGTGCAACCATCCCTGGTCAGCAGGTCTTGAGGGCACATGAAATCCCTATTTTAAAAACAGAGTGGAAATCCCTACTTTAAAAACAGAGTGGAACCCTGTCATTTTGGTCATTTTTTCTCATTTGCAAGTGACAAAACCCCCCTGCTCTGCAGAGGCAGAAAAGGTGCCACTGTCACCAAGTCTGTGACAGCACGTCCAGAGGAAAAGCAGAACAAGTCCTTATAAAAACAAGGACTTCCCCTCATTTTCCAAATCCACCCTCCAGCAAACACCACCCAGGAAAGAGCTTTCTCCTGTATTTGATATTCCCAATTCCTTCCTTCATCTTTCCACGAATCTGTTTCACAATACCCAACCCAAAATATTTTCTACAGCCCATGAAACTTCCAGGATCCCCATCCTCCTGCTCCCTGTTTGGTTCCTTACAGCAGCAGCTGCAAATTATTCCTGATTTACCGAACTGAACCAGGCCCTGACCTTATCCCTGAGCCCCAGAGACACACACAGAGGGAGTGCATCTCACAGGAGTTTGCAAACCCAGCCAGATTCCAGCCCTAAGAAATTATTTAGCTTTAAGCAGACAAACTCAAACCAAGTCCAGCTCTCCCTCTCTTTCTCCCAGTCTTTTCCTGTGCCTAAGCCAGCACAAGCACTTTGACAACTCGGGGCTAGAGGGTCCCATTTACAAGAGTTTCTGCAGGACCTAAATAAAACTTCCCTCACTGCTTCCCCTCCTGTTCCAGACCATTCCCACCGAGATGTGCAGAATATTCAGCAGACTGGGACTGGAGCATCTCAAGGACCACAAATTTCTGCATGTGGCACCTTTGTCATTGTCTCCTTTTGGTTACAAATGGATCCCTGGCAGTGCCCAAGGCCAGGCTGGACAGGGCTTGGAGCAGCCTGGGACAGTGGAAGGTGTCTCTGCCATGGCAGGAGTGTCACTGGATGGGCTTTGAGGTCCCTCCCAACCCAAACCAGTCTGGGATTCTGTGATTTCACGATGATTTTCCAGCAGGAACACTCCCATCCTTGAGCTGTTTCGCAGAAATCCTGTCATAGAACCTGAAGTTCTCCAGAAACTTTCCTTTTGAAAGGAAGCAAATTGTCCCCACCAGCCCGGCCTGGAGGCTGCCAGGCCTCCTCCACCCGTGCACGTGCCAAAGGCACTCCCAGCCCAGCCTGATCACATCTCGCAGTCATTAATTGCTAATATCAAGATTTTATCTCAGAGGTTTCCCTTTCACTCTGCCATCACAGGAAATAAATGAAACTTCTGAAGACTTTTTCAGGCACAGTCACTGCTGCTGAGTTTCCGTAACACACAGAGCTGCTGGCAACCCATGAAAGCTGAAACTGCTCATTTCAACCCCAAATCTTGGTTCCTCTGTGCCCAAGGCAGCAGGGTCCTTATCAGGGCTTTATCAGCCTCAAAATGCTGGGTAAATAAAGTCGAGGCTCTAAATTAGGGTTTGGGTTTTGTCTGAAACTGCACTCGAGCCAAATCTGGAGTGTTTCCACTGAAGCTGCTCAACTCCTTCCAGGTTTGTGCCCAAACAGCAGAAATGAGCAGGCAGACCATGACAGAAAACAGCAAAAACCAATGAAGCCTCTCTTCCATCCCCTGCTTATTCCAGTCTTTGCAATATTCCAATTATTGCAATATTAAGAATCACAGGAAACGTGCACAAGGCAGAAGCAGGAGGAGTTTCTTGACTCCACAAGAAAATAAAGGTACCGTTCCTTTTCAAGACACAAAGGCAAATTGTGCTCTTAACTGCACCTTACCTGACTTTCTGCCATTAATTACACCTTACCTGATTTTCTGTTATTAATTACACATTATCTGACTCATTTTAATTACTGCACGGCTTTGGAAAAGGAGGGAGCCGTGGCCTGGCACCAGTTTCAGCAGACCCAGGGCAGGTTGTTCACCAAAAGGGTTTCACCCACCCCATCTTTCAGGTCTGAGGGACCCCCAGGAGATGGGACGAGTCCCCAGCTCCCCAAAATCCAGATGTAAGGGGACACTTCCCCCCCAGCTGCTGAGGCCACGCCGATGTGGCAGCACAGTAAGAGCCCCCCTCAAACCAATCCTGCCCAGTGAAAACACTCCTGCAGCCAGGGCAAGCTGGGAGATTGATAATTAATGAATTGATTCCAGTGAGAAACAGAAACAGTTTGTGAACAGCAGAAACTGGGCTGTGTTCTAGAGGTTTCCACCTCAGAAAAAATCAGGGCAGGGACCCCAAGGGCAAGGCCGGGGCCTGGTGCCGCTGCTTCCAAGATGTTTTACAGCTGCTCAGGAAAAAAATCCTGGAGTTTAAGAAGATTTTCCCAAAATCTGCTGTTTTTCTGGAAGGCTCTGTGAGCTAAAGGTGCCTCACTATGTAGAAGTCTCAGCTTTTAATTAAAGAAAAATGTGGGGCCTCAAAAACCAGACGGGCAGAAAACAACAGCAAAAACCTGACCCTGCAAACAAAACCAAACCAAACCAAACCAAACCAAAAGTTCTTCACATTTGGTTTCCTAACCCAGTATCGTTTGAATTTAACTTTTAAGGACACACTGTACAGAAATTCAAGTCAGGACTGGAATATTTTGTGGACATGGTTGATGGTTTAGACTCTTCATAAGAGAACTGAAGTTCTGGGACACCTTAAAGATGCCTGAATTTTAAAAGCGGTGTTTTTAAAGTGAAACCTGGTACATTTGGCAACCAGAAATGGCAGAAATTGGAGGAATTAATATTTCCTGCCTCATATCTGCAGGTTCTTCCACTTGTGCTGGCATGGAAGTCATCCTACATTTAATAATTGCAATAATTATTATGAGCAGGGTTCTAATGTGGGATAATTGGCATGTAGGACACTTAGGAAATACACTTGTATTTCCCTTCTCTCAAAATGCCCTTCAGCTGCCCACAAGAAATCCAGCCAGTCAGAAGCCACAGCACGGCAAAATTCAAATTTAGAATGGCCAAAAAATAATAAAACTTAAATATTTCAAAAAATGTAAGTCTTTATTCTCTCTGCTACAACCAAGGGCTTTTGCTACCTGTGGAACTGGATGTTCCAACCTTTGCGTGGGCACCCAGAAAAGACTTTTTTAGTCTGGGAAGACCCAAGAAATGTCATTTTCACAGGTTTTTTATCAACAGAATAACTATTTATTCGCAAACTTCCTTGAAATCCAAAGCAATGCTGGCTGCTAAAATGAGCACAGTGGAAAGAATAGGCAGCAAAAATGTCCAACTTTGACAATGAGGAAAATAAAGTGGAATAAAACAACAAAATCTGCAAATATCAGCGCTTCCATCTGAGGATGGGAAAAGGAATTAGGGAGGAAGATGCCGGACATGGTAGTACAGTGAATATTTGTGCATCCAGGTGTCCGTGGGAAGGGAGGCTGCTGGCTGCCAGTTTAGAGACAGAAATTCAGGGACAGGTGAGCAAAGGCAGAGAGTGCAAAGAGATTATAAAGAGAGAAATATTATAAATATAAATTATAAAGAGATTATAAGAGAGAGAAAAGGAGGAGGGAAAAAGTAAAAAGAAAAAGGGAAACAGGAAAAAAGATGAAAAAGAAGACGCGAGAAAGAAGAAAATAAGAAAAAATAAAAGAGATTAAAGAAAGATTTTTAGATATGAAAAGGAAAAATGAGGGGGAGGAATATAAAAATATTTTAAAATAAAGAAAATAAAAATACGAAAAATATGAAAAAATCTTTTAAATATTTAAAAAAGCAGCAGTTTTCCTGCCAGGAGCCAGCCCCGTCCCAGGAGAGCCCCGGGGCTCTGGGGACGAGCCCAGCAATGGTTTCCTCCTTTGCCCCCCAACACCTGGAAAAGCCACAATTCCATGGATTCCCCAGCAGCACCTGGGCACGACTTACCTCGAGGATGGCACCCGAGCCCTGCAACGCCCCGGCTCCGGCAGGTGCAGGGCGGGAGGGGACGTGTCCCCGAGTGTCCCTCGCCTCCCGCCCCTGTGGCAGCCCTGCACCCCCAGACATGGCCCCGGGTCCTTTTTTTTTTTTTTTTT
>VZTG01003803.1:44044-57017 GCA_013397845.1 Melanocharis versteri
TTTTTTTTTTTGCACGAGCAGCCCCGGGGAAGCTGCAGCGATGTCGCGATTACGTAAGAGGCGGTGACACGCGGGGACAGAGCGGGGGGGGCGGGTGGCTCCTGCAGCAGCACCGCTGCTTTCGAGCTTCCCCTCAACATCTGCAGCCAACAGGCAGCGAGAGGAGGGATTTTGTGCCGAACTGGAGCTCCAAAGAGCTGCGGAAGGTGTGGAGTCACCCAGGAGCGAGTGAGGAGTCACCCAGAGAGGTGACAGCAGCCCCCCGAGGGTGGCACGGGACCCTCGTGGGGTGGGACGTGGAGAGGAAGAGGAGGAAGATGATGCGGACATAAAAATAGAATAAATCTCAATTTAAAATCTCAATTTATGCAGGGCTGGCAACCCAAAGTGGCACAAGCAGACAGGGACATTCAGGGCTGGGGTTTTGAGATGTTTCACTATTGACAAATCAGCCGTCGGGACACAGCAAAATCTGTGCTAAAGGCAGCCCCGCTTAACGAATTGATTCCCATCAATTAAATTCCCTCTCTGAATTCCTCAGCTCAGAGGGTCGCAGCCCCTCTCCCTGAGCTGCCTGTGCAGTCTGAGGCTGCTGCTGGATCTGCCTCTGGCCCAGAGCAGCTGTGGCTGCCCCTGGATCCCTGGCAGTGTCCCAGGCCAGGTTGGACAGGGCTTGGAGCAGCCTGGGACAGTGGAAGGTGTCCCTGCCATGGCAGGGGTGGCACTGGATGATCCTTGAGGTCCCTCCCAACCCGAAGCATTCCATGATTCTGTGAGTAAAAACTTCCCCTGCAACTGGGACAATTCAAACCCAAGTCTGAAATATTCCTCTTTTTTTCCCAGCCCGCTCTGGGTGCAGCCCAGGTCCTGTTTGGTGTCCAGCAGGTGTCAGCGGGTCCTGGCAGGGGCACAGAGAGGGAAAGGGGCAGCAAAGCCCAGAGGGGATTTCTGCTTCTCTGCCCTGCACCCAGTCCTCAGCAGAGCCAGTTCCTTGTCCTCCGGTGTGCCCAGGTTTTACACCGCTGCCAACCTTTCCATCCCGGCGTTCCAGCAGGAGGGAAGAGCACCGAGAAGATCCTGGGGCTGCCCGGGCAGGAGCAGCAAGGAAAAAATCTGCCACCTAATAATGATCATCCTCACTGGAATGATCCCAGAATCGTGGAATGGCTGGGGTTGGGAGGGCCCTTAAATCCCACCCAGAGCCACTCCTGCCACGGGCAGGGACACCTTCCACTGTCCCAGGCTGCTCCAAGCCCCGTCCAGCCTGGCCTGGGACACTGCCAGGGATCCAGGGGCAGCCACAGCTGCTCTGGGCACCCTGTGCCAGGGCCTCCCACCCTCACAGGGAACAATTCCTGCCCAACATCTGCTCCAAGTCTCTGCAGAGATTCCAGTTTCATTCACAGCAGTGGGTGTTGGCTGATTTTTTGTTATTTTGCTTTATTCTATTTGATTTTACAGTGGTTCTGGGAGGATGAGTGTGAGCAAGGGAGAGAGAGAATCCTTCTTCCCAGGAAATCTGGGCTGGGCTGTAGAGGTCACTCTTCTCTCTTACTGCTCCTAAAAGTGGGAATCAGGAGGCTCCTGGTTGCATTTAACTTTAGATATCTGCTCCTGAAGGGTTTCTCCATATGGGAAGATCCTGTAGGATTCTCTTCCTAGTGAATGGAGAGAAACAGACTTTTGTAAGGTTCTGATCTATTTTAGATTTTTATCTTGAGGAGAAAAAACACATCCTCTCATCTTTTTATTGATAATACAATATAATATTATATATATTATAATATTATATATAATATTATATGATATATATTATAATATGATATATTATGGTATGATATTATATGATATGATATATAATATAATGTAATGTAATGTAATATAATATAATATAATATAATATTATATAATATAATGTAGTATAATATAATATAATGCTTTAAGGATTCTTTTTGTCTGGCAATATAGAAATTTTCCTTTAGAAAACGCCAATTTTGCAAGAAATTATTTTTATGTGGGAAGGAATGAGATTGTGACACAAAGATCCTTGCTAGAACCAGAAGCTGGAGCTGAAATGCAACATTTAAAATGGATTGTTTGGAAAAGAGGAATAAAAAGCATTTTTAAAGAAATACAATGATTTTAAGGAAGCGCAGGGAACAGGGATGAGCCCATCGCATGCAGCTGTAAAAGGAGATTTCCTGCATTTCAGATTTTCAGGGATCAGGTAAGTTCATCCCTGGGCAGTCTGTCATGAAAGAAGCCCTGTGAAATATTTTGTTCAAAACAGGTTTTCCATGGAAATGTGAATTTTCACCAAGGAGAATTTTCCACAGCAACCC
Organism: Melanocharis versteri; assembly: GCA_013397845.1. Taxonomy (NCBI): domain Eukaryota; kingdom Metazoa; phylum Chordata; class Aves; order Passeriformes; family Melanocharitidae; genus Melanocharis; species Melanocharis versteri. The sequence continues at coordinate 46,387 of VZTG01003803.1, forward strand.
TCAATTTTCAATTCAAGCTGAATTTCGTAACAGCAGTTTGGGAACCACCCTCAGTTGTTCTCCCTCTCCCCAGTGGTTTCCAGCTTGGACAATCAAAACATCACAGCCAAAAAAAACCCCAAAATACTCTTTACTTTCCAGACGTGTCACTTGAAGAAACTCTCCAAAGGTTGCAAAGAAAAATCCTCCAAAACCAAAACCCTTTTTCTGTTTTCTGTTGAGAAAATCATTGCCAGGAGCTGAGAATTTCAAAGCAGCTCCACGAAGTCGTGGCAGCACCAGACTTTTCTCTGCAGGAACATCTCCCACCTCCCCCGGGGGATTTTTGTGGCTCCAGCCGTGTGGTTCTGTTCTGTTCCCCCTCCCAAGTCAGGGCAGGGCTGAGCCCCCTCACAGCTGCTCCTTTTCAGGGTCAGGTCTCACCTTCCCTGCTGAGATGTTGTGTCTGAACCTCATCTTCAGACCCTCAGCTCAGGCAGTGCCCGCAGGAGCCACCACAGCTCCTCGCCTGCCCTCGGCACCGGGGGCTTTCCTCCCCCAGCGCTTCCCTTGCCCTGACCCCCAAAACTCAAATCACGGCTCTGCCACCACCCTGAGTCCAGCCCAGCTGGGCCGCATCGCTTTTTACCTTTATTTTAACATTTCACCGAGTTACGAAGGCATTATTTGCGTGTTGGGAGGGAGTGGGAAGTGCCACGACAGCGTTTTTAGGGCAGAGCTGCCCCCAGTGCTCACCCACCCTGGCTGCCCAGAAGAATAGAGCCTGTCTGCAGCTCCTCAGCCCATCCCGCCAATTCCTGCAGGGCTTTAATAACATTTTATCCTAAATGAAGCAAAACCCATCCTGTAGGAAAAAGCTCTGCAAGTTGCTGCCATAGGAGAAAAGGAAACTCAGCCAGAACTGCAGAGGGACCTTCAGCATTCGCACACCTGGGGAAGGTGCTTTGGGTTTGGGCTGCAGGGATGATCCAGCTCTCAGCTGGGTTCCCACTCCGGTGCTCTTGGAGGGGTTTGGAATTGGGATGGATTTGCTGGCATGTGCAGTCGGCCCAGGATTTTGGCAGGACTCTTCCCTGGGGAATAGCTGGCCCGAGGGGCTGGAAAGCTCCCTGGTCCCTTCTGTCAGGCCTGAGCCATTGTTTGAGGGCTGGCAGCAGCTCCTGGGACTAAACCACTGTGACATCTGCGGTGTCACCCCGGGGCTGGGCCGTGCCAGCACTTTACTCCTTGGTTACTCACTGGAGGACGATTCCCTTCCAGCCCTGGAGGGGAAATGGGGCAGCACAAGGGGCTGTGGCTCCCTGACTGCAGCAGCTTTGAGAGCACAGGGTTTTTCACTGGGTTATTCCCCCCCACAGGATTCCCAGGGAGTTTCTGTGGCCATTCCCCAGCAGAGGGGATGGCGTGGATTTGGGGAGACGGGAATGAAGGAGGGGGCACAAACACTGTGAGGGTGGGGAGGCCCTGGCCCAGGGTGCCCAGAGCAGCTGTGGCTGCCCCTGGATCCCTGGCAGTGTCCAAGGCCAGGCTGGACAGGGCTTGGAGCAGCCTGGGACAGTGGAAGGTGTCCCTGCCATGGCAGGGGATGGAATGGGATGAGCTTTAAAGCTAAAGCTTTTTCCTTCCAACCCAAACCATTCCATGACTCCATAAAAACACCTCGTGCAGGCCCAGTGCCAGCAGAAGCCCAGCTTCATCCCTGTGTGCAGGACACTCAGCCCCGGGTGACTTCAGACACACAAAACCTTTCCTGCACACACAGGACACACCTGACAATTCCCAGGTGCCCCAGGGATTTCATTCTCCTCTTTAAAGGCTCCAACTCGAAATACCAGAAGGGAAAATGAGGATTAAATCTACCCTAAGTGACACTGTCCTTTGGAAACTGCTCGAAGGGAACATTGACATCCTCCTTCCACTGACTTGCTGGGAAGAATGACCTCCACAAATTCCCATCTCTTCACTCCCTCTTCATTTAACTCTGCCTATGAATCTGATTTTCCCTTACTTTGGTTTTCCTGAGCCTGTGTTGAGATGTCTTGATCCATCTTGGTCCCAGGCACAAAGGGACAGCTGTGGAAGGAGTGTCCTTCTCCAGCAGTGAGCTCCCATTTCCATCCTGTCCAGCTGGATTTCTCCATCCTCTCATGGGCTCTGATCCCTGAGGGCAAAACAGGTTGGATGTGGAGGCAAATGTGACCCGTTTCAGGGAAATGGCCTTTGCCTGTTCTACTGCCAGAGAAAAAAGGTCAAAAGTCCCTAAATCCTAATGAAGAGAGCAGGAGTTTTTGATTAGGAGAAGCTACAATCAAATCCTTGATTTAGAAAAGCAATGAAGAAAACCTAGAGGAGAGGTTTTTTGGTTCATTTCTGGAGTTAAAATCATGCAGATAAACCAGATGATTTGACATGAAATCAGAATTAAACATGGCAAAGTAAAATTCAATATCCCCTTTAAAACAGGGTTCCTGTAGTTTACACTTGGAATACCCCCTAAAATATTCCCTGTGCCAAGGCTCCACTGCCCTTTGCTCAATTCCCTGTTCTGGCTGTGAGTAGATTTTTATATTCTACCCCAAAAATTCCTCCTTTCGTTCCACTTTCAGAGCCTGTGGCATTATTTCTGCTCTTACTTCGCAGCTGCTCTGCTCCTTCCCCACCTTTGCAGTGTCTTTGCAGCTCCTCCCAGTGTCGGTTCAGTTGTGATTCCTCTGACTGTGCCAGCACAGCTCTGGGGTGTCAAGCAGGCTGCCCTAAATAGCAATTCTCAGCCTTCTGTACAGCATTTTTTCCTCTTTGCTGAGTCTTTGCTGCTTCACATTTGGGAAAATGGGTGCTGAATGTGGGGATCTGCTGGCAGGATTCAATATCTGCCTTCCTGGGTCTGTTTTTAACCCAGTTTTGGTCCATCACACACTTTTTCCATCCTTTTTTCTTTTCTTTATTGAAGAAAAAACACACAAAGGAAAACACTTTCCCCTTTTCCACTGGCTGGAGGAGATGTTTTATCTTTTATTAATCATTGCAACTATTTTTTTTCCAATCAGTATTTTTATTTTGCTTTTTAAATTGGTGAATATCTACCAGTTAAATTTTCAATTTAAACAGGTGGAGCACGACAGAAGATTTTGTGATTCCCTTAATTCTGTGATTCCCTTATTTCTGTGATTCCCTTATATTTTTACCACAGACACCTTGAGTTCCTTCTGGAAGGTGTCTCTTGCACAGGTGCTTCTTAATAGCAAATAAAATCATCATTTTCTGTGAGATTTGCTACAGTGGAACAAAATGTGTTAAAACCTGCAAATTAATGAAGATTTATTTTCCATTGGGGCATTGCTGTGCAACAATGAGGCCAATTCCCAAAGGGTTAACTGTGTATTTCTGGAATCCCAGCTCTGGGAGCAAGAAAGGCAGAGGGATAAATAAGAGGCATTGGATCACAGAATTCCACACAGAATCATGGAATTAAGGTGAGAAAAGACCTTTAAGATCATCAAGTCCAACCATCAGCCCAACAGCACCACGGTCACCACTAATCTGTGTTCCCAAGTGCCACAGCCAAAGGTTTTTTGAGCACTTCCAGGGATGGTGGCTCCACCACTGCCCTGGGCAGCCCCTTCCAATGCCTGACCACCCTTTCCATGAAGAAATTCCATCTCATTTCCAATCTAAACTTCCCCTGGAGCAGCTTGAGGCCGTTTGCTCTCATCTCATCCCTTATTCCCTGGGAGAAGATAAGGAGATGTCAACCCCCACCTCTGAGGCTTCTCACCTCAGGATTTTTTATTCTTTTTAGGTCAAGGGCTGTTGACTGTTTGTCATTCCAGTCTATTTCCCGAAATTCCTGGCCAAAATCCTGCCCAGGGTGATGTGGCACGTGGATTTTGTGGATCTGGGGAAGGAGCTGCTCCACCTCGTCCCCGTTTCTGTCACAGCGAAGGATGTGGGACCTGCCGCAGCCCTGCCAGGACCGTGCTCTCCACCCACTCCCTGACCCCAGGAACCAATCACTCGGGTTGGGCGGGAATTTTCCAACAGAAGAGTTTTCCACCTGAAAACACTGACGAGGCCCAACCGAAGAGTTCTGGGGGAAGGCTTTTATTCCGTCAGAACTTTCAGTGGAAACAAAGCCAGGCCTGGGCAGGCCCTCAGATGGACCCTCAAACACTGCCAGCTCAGCCCCCTGCCCCCTCAGCCCTGGCCTTCCTGGAGCCATGGCCACAGCATTTCCCAGCTGGTGGATGAGCAAAGAGAAGCAGTTCCTTCAGCAATGACTTTGTCGATTAATTTAATTAATGAATTGAATAGCAGAATGTATTTACTGAGGGAGTTACTCAACCTGTTGACGCCCAGTTATTTTTCTGCTCCGTGTGAGGACCCCTCACCCTGGCCCAGAGCCACAAGCCCAGCCTGGGGCTCACAGGAGGGAGAGCTGGAGGTGGCAGCGGGGAGAGCCCAGAAGTGGAGGAGAGGAGGAGGATGGCACACGAGGGGACCTCGTACCAAGAGCCAAATTCCTGGGTACCCACAAATCCTCCAGGCTGTAGGAAGGAGGCCCCAGAAGTGCCACCTCGGCAGAGCAGAGGCCTTGAGGAGGCATGGGGACAGCAGGCACTGTCCCGTGGGCACATCTCCCCGTGGTCAGAGCTCATCTGGGACGGCCACGAGAGCCAGCCCGGAGAGCCAGCTGCTGAAACCACCGTCACTGCCTGTGCTGGCTGGTGGCACTTGGGGACAAAAATAGCCTCTCCTTGTGACATGGGTGCTGTCGATGCTGTCTGCACCGCCTGGCTCGCTGCAGGGCCTGCCAGCAGTGTCCCAGTGCCCGTCCCCACCCCACAGGGCGCTCCTGTCCCCACGTGGGGATCTCTGCAATTTGGAAGAGATGAGTGAGGATGGATTTCCTACTCTCCAACAGCATCATCAACCTGGAAGGATCCCATAAGGATCGGCAAGTCCAGGACCAGCACCTCTCTTCTTTTCCAAGGTTTCTGTTGTTGATTAAAAAAAAAAACTCCACCTGAAGGATTTCTGAAGGATATTTTCCAAGCTATTCCTGGCTATTTTCCCTTCTCCCATTGGGCTGTCCCATCCCTGGCCAGCACTGAAATGTCTGACAACCAGGAAGGTACAGAAAGCTTTGGGCCTACCAAAAATACACCTCCAAATCCCACATTTCTTCATGGAATTCAGGTGAATCACTGGTCCTACACCGTCCCCTCCTCTCCCTTCATGACAGGAGAATGTGTATTTCCTTCTTTTCTGAAGAAAATGCACATGAAGGACAGAGATTTCTGTCAGGGAAAACCAAGATAACATTAAAAAAAAGAAAACAGAGACAAAAGAAGAAAAGACCTTTTGGCTGAGTCCGATTCTCATCTGCTCCATCAGATTTCCTGATGGCAAACAAAGTCATTTCCCCCTGCTGTGAGAAGAGAGGTGATTTTCCACAGGCTTTGGATAGTTGTTAATACCTAAACCAGCCCCACCACCTGCACTCCTCTTGTCAGAAAAACCTCTAATTTTGCACCTCAGTTTGCATCTTCCAGGGCCTGGCACATCCTTTTTTCTTCCCGTGCAGTGGGTCCGTGGCAGGAGCCTCTGCAATTAGATTTGGCTAATTAGAATCCTGGAGTGCTTTGGGTTGGAAGGGACCTTATAGTTCATCTTATTCCCCCTCCACCATGGGCAGGGACACCTTCCACAATCCCAGGCTGCTCCAAGCCCCATCCAACCTGGCCTTGGACACTGCCAGGGATCCAGGGACAGCCACAGCTTCTCTGTGCCAGGGCCTCCCCACCCTCACATGGGGGAATTCCTTCCCAATATCCCATCTGAATTTCCCCTCTTTCAGTTTAAACCCATTCCCTTTGTCCTGACTCTCTAATTCTTGGTGCAGAATCCCATTCTGGCTTCCCTGGAGCCCCTTCGTGTCCTGGAAGGGGTCTGAGTTCTCCACACCACCTTCTCTTCTCCAGTGATCACCACCCAGAGGTGCTCCAGTCCCCTTGCCAGCTTCGTGCCCTCCTCTGGGCTTGTTCCAAGCACAGCTCCACGTCCTTCTTCTCATGCTGGGAGCACCAGAACCGTGCGTGGAATTCCAGGCGGGATCTCCTGGGAGCAGAGCAGAGGTGGTCACTGCTCCGTCCATGCATGCACTGGTTGTGCTGGTGTGGTTTGACTGCTCTGAGCTACAAAAGCCTTTGAATATAAAAAGGAGGCATCACCTGGAGGGAGAAGCAGGAAAACAAACGAAGGTGGATGGGAGCTTTTTTCCAGGCCCCTGACAACCCCTGAAAAGTCAGACCCTTCCCTGCCTCACCTCTCTCTGATGGGTTTAGGAACAAGCTGATCTCCTGTCCTGGAGGGAGAGGAGGGGACAGTGTGGGATCAGAGATCCACCTGAATTCCATGGAGAAATGTCAGCTTTGGAGGTGTATTTTTGGCAGGCCTAAAGCTTTCTGTGCCTTCATCGTTTCCAGGCACTTCACTGCTGGCCAGGGAGGGAACAGCCCCGTGGGAGGAGGGAAAATAACTTGGAAAATCTCCTTTTCCATGGATCCAGGGAATTCCTCAGGGCTCTGAAACAGAGCTCGGGGTGCCCAGAGCTGTTTTAGTCCCATATTTGTGCTGCTGAACAAAACCCGAGAGGGGTGGAAAGGTCACTTTGTCCTTGTGCTGTGTGCAGCTGATAACCAGGGGTGTCCTGGTGATAAGATAGGAGTCCTGGCGATAAGATAGGTGTGTGGGTGATAAGATAGGTTGGGATGAGATAGATCAGGCTGGGGGATCTGATGAGGTGCCAGGTGATGATCAGACAGGTGCCAGCATTTTGTCACATTCCCGCTGGAGGTGCTCAGAAGGTGAGGTTCATCCCTTTCCTTGCAACACAGAAAATTCAGAAGAGCCTGAAAGATTTGGGTGAAACAGAGGGAGATGGATGAGTGCAGGGAAGGAGGGAAAGAAGAAAAGAGAGGATTTGGGGACGTTTCTGGAAGAGCAGCAGCTGCCACAGAGCTCCGAGCCCCGGGTCTGTGCTCTGCAGCTGCTGCCTTTGCCAGTGCCACAGCTCTTATCCAGCCCCAGATCCCTGGGATCAGGCAGGGAAGGGGCTGGAGGCCCAGAAACGTGTTTTCCCTGCAGCAGGGAGCGGGGAGAGAGGCAGGGCTGGATAAATCCCTGCTGTGGATGGCAGAGAGGAGAGGCTGCAGGGCCTGGAGACCTGGAGATGTTCCCACTGAGAGGGCTGAGTCCCTCTGGAATGGCAGAGTGGGGATGATCAGGGCTTGAATTCCAGGGAAATTCCCCTCAAAGGGGACTGTCAGACCCTGCACATCCCAAAAGCAGGAATCACAAAGATTCACAGAGCCCTGTGACTTTAGGTCCTGCTTGTCTTTCTCCTTTTTTCCCCTTCCAGCAACTCCTGGTATTTTCCAATGCTCTTGGAACAGGCAGCTTCCAGCCCAAATCATCCCCAGCCCAGGCAGGATAAACCCTTTCCCTTGCTCCTCTGGCATAATCCCAAGGGATTTATGTCCTGTCTCTCGGGGTGTGGATACACACGCTCAAAACTGTCTCCAGCTAAAGCAGAAGTTTCTCTGGGAATACTTCTCTGGTGCTTTCCTTCCCTGTTTGAAAAAAAAAAAATAGCAGTGTCCAGTTAACTGAAAATTTATTGCAAGAAACCATTTCAAACCAGAAAATGGATTTGTTTTGAAAACAAAGTCTAAACAAAATGTTTTGGCAGTGGCTTTCAAGTAGAAAACACATTGAGCCTTCTCTTTTCCAGCTAAAGAGCTGCTTTCTCTGGGAGGAAAACATGACAGAGAGGAGAAAGGAGAATTTTTTCCCTGTCGCAGCACTAAGTGACCACACAAACAGGAACAAGGCAGCTTCTCCTGGATACCTGTTTTCCTCTCTGCTGGGAGGGATAATATATCCAGAGTTCAACATTCAGGACAAGTTGATGGGGTTGAGAGAGAAATGCCACACGAAGGGCTGGTGTCACCGGAGGCTTCAGTCTAAGCAAGGAAACTTAGGACTTGTTTTGCATTAAACCTGGCTCTGATGGGACAGAGGGTAAATCAGATGGTGATAATGTTAATTACCTGAATGCTCCCCAGAACTTCGTTTTCAGCCCAAATCCCCCTCTCACAGAGGCTTTCGGCCGTGCTCTGGCCTGAGGCTGTTTGTTTTTCCCCCGGACAAGGTGCTAGGGGGGAGCTGCTCTGCGGCTTTAACTACCAGGAGATGGTGAGAGATAAATTCTCGTGTTCGCTGCATGGCTGGGCTCCCACCTCCTGCTTCCTCCGCTCCCCCAGCCTTCACAGCCTCTCTGTTCTCTGCAGCACAGCCCCCACCTCGGGCCATCCCCTGCACTGGGGGCAGGTGGGATCCGCAGCAGACCCAGCTGAGCAATTTGGTTTTGCAAGAAAACCTGCAAAAACCCAGCAGGTCTGCAGCAAAAGCAGCCCAAAGATTGCCAGGTTGGGCAAGGAGAGCATTAAGGAGGGAAATCCTGGCCTAAAGTACAGGAAAAATACATTTATTTTCTTGTCAGCCTGATGGAAATGATAAAAACTTTAAAATAACTTTTAGTTAATGGTTTTAATTACGTTTTAGTTAATTAATCATAACCAATATATTAATTACAGACAGTGTGCTATTCTTAAATTACTTTTAGCATATAGCAAAGCTCCTTTTGTGGGACCACAGCCTGGAAAAATGACTAAAACTGTGAAGTTTGTTGAGCTAACCTCGATATGCCGCAATGAACATTCACTGCTTTGTTTGCTAAAAATGTATAAAAAGGTGAGGAAGTTTTGGATCGGGGGCTGTGTGGAGGCTGGGATTTTGTCAGCCCCATCCACACCCAGAGCTGAGAAGAAAGCAATTTTCTAACATTAAAAATGCAGCGTTGGAGGGTTCTCTCATCCCGATGGGTTTGGGGGTTTTGGCAACGAGCCTGAAGCAGTCGCCAGCATTTCTCAAAGTTCAATGATCCGAGCCATGGGATGTTCAGAACATGGAGTCGTTTATTTATAGGGTGACCAGTTTTCAAGCTTGAAGAACAACATTTCATCAGCACGGAGGGGCCAGGTGGGATCCAGGAGCTGAGGGATTGCTCCTGGAATTGTTTGGGAGCCGCCTTGGAGGGCTGGTGACACCTGCTCTGTGCTGGCCAGGGGTGCAGGGGGACAAACCAGTGGGACCAGCTCTGTCCCACTGCTCCTCCCCATCCCAGTTGCAAACCAGCTGCTCCTTGCCCTAATCCAAGGGGAAAAGGATTTGGTGGCTCCCTGTGCTGTGTCCCACCCCGTGCAAACCCCACCAGAAACGTGCACTTGGTGGTTTCCTGGGATAGGATTGTTTGTTAAGGAAAATCCAGATTTTCTGGAGCCAGCACGGTTCATCCTCAGTGAGCCTGGGAGGCACAGAGCTCTGGGTGAGATCCTGGGACAGCTTTGGCATTGGCTGGGAAGGAGCTGGAACGCTGTCTGTGCTCCTGGGCTGGGTCAGGCTGGAGGAGCTGGGAGGCACAGCTGGGTGTCCCTGCCTGTGGGGACACCAGCGTCCCCCACGCCCTCAGTCCTGCAGCTGCTGAGGAACAGAACCAGCATTTGAGAGATGAAAGCAAAACTTCACAAAGAGCCTTTCCAGGTCCGTACAGCGCAGGTGGAGGAGCGGAGGAGGAATCTCAAGGAAGAGCTGCTTTGGCCTTGTCCCCTGTCTCTGGCCCGTTTTCGGGCTTGGCAGCAACGCTGTAGTAGTAGGAGCGGATGCTGTTTTCCACAGCCACAAATCCTGGACGTTCCTCCCATCTGCAAGGGCAGAGAGGAACAAATGGAGTCATCAGAGAGGACAAAACTGGCCTGATGCAAAGAGAGGACGCACAGAGACCCTGGGGGAGAGCAGCAGCCCGGCTGTGCCAGGGCTCAGGAGGCAGCTGAGACTTTCCTGGGATGGAGAGGGTCAAAGACACCGAGCCTAGGGGATCTTCCAGGATTGGCACAGGCAAATGGAGGGGTCTGATAATGAAAAATTCATCCTGGGCTGGGGGATCATCACAAACAGAGGCAGGAGACAGCATTTGCTTTGTGCTGTCACCATGCAGACAGTGTGGTGAAGGTGTCCCTGCCCATGGCAGGGCGCTGGACTGGATGGGCTTTCAGGTCCTTTCCAACCCAAATTTCCAATCCCATTCTAGGATTTGGTGACTCCCAGTACAGAGCTGAGGTGGTGCAAGCCTCACCTGTATGTCCAGCACTGCTGCATCAGGGCGTACATCTCTGCTGGGCACTCCTGGGGACAGTCCATGCGCTTGCCCTGCTCGATGAAGTGGATCACCTCGGGGCCCTTCATTTTCTGGGATGGGAGCAAGCCGGAAAGGGATTAATGTGTTCAGAGCTGGCACAGGGTTAGAGGAGATGGGCTAGGGCTGGGCCTGGGGTGGAGCTTTGGGCACGCACACCCCACACCCGGCAGAGTCACTGTTCCCACCTCAGCAGCCAGAACTGTGTCCCGTGCTGTGGCCAGGCCATCCCGCAGATCCCATCCCACAGATCCCATCCCACCTATCCTGCAGATCCCATCCCACAGACCCCATCCCACCGATCCCATCCCACCTA
>VZTG01003803.1:57613-91252 GCA_013397845.1 Melanocharis versteri
CCCATCCTGCCCACCCTTCAGGCCCCACGCTACCCCACCCAAGCACGGCTGCAGCAGTGGATGAGAAGTGATTTTTTTATCTCCCAAGTGAGCGGAAGGATCAAAGAGAAGAAGGATCAAAAAGCTCTGCTTCGACTCAAACCCAGATTAATTCAGTTTGTTTTCTATTTCTTCCCTCTTAAAACGAACACAAAGTTGCAGGATCCAACCCAGTTTGTGCCTTTTCCAAAGTGGAAGTGGGGCTGTCTCCTTTTCCATGGGTCCAAACTGTGGGAGCACCCACTCACGGGAATAGGAACTGTGCTTTCAGAGTGTCCCTGTTGGGACTGTGACATCCACTGGTGACAGAGCCAGCCCTGCCTCACCTTGTAGGGCCCTGCCTCACCTTGTAGGGTTTCTGCCTCACCGTGTAGGGTTCCTGCCTCACCTTGTACAGCCCTGCCTCACCTTGTAGGGTTCCTTCCTCACCTTGTAGTGTTCCTTCCTCACCTTGTAGGGTTCCTTCCTCACCTTGTAGGGTTCCTTTCTCACCTTGTAGGGCCCTGCCTCACCTTGTAGGGTTCCTGCCTCACCTTGTAGGGCCCTGCCTCACCTTGTAGGGTTTCTGCCCGAAGCTGAAGGCCTCCCACATGGTCACACCGTAGCTCCAGACGTCGCTCTTGCTGGAGAACTTGTGGAAGAGGATGCACTCCGGGGCGTACCACTTCAAGGGCCACTTCCCTGCTGTCCTGGCCTGCAGCAGGGCAAGGAGGGACATTTCCAGCCTGAGACACGGCGTGCTGGGAGCTGCACCTGAATTCTGCTCAGTGGTTGTGTCAAATCCCACACTGCTGAAAAAATCACCTCAAATGGGAGCTCCAAAGCCGGGTCCAGGCCCTGCTGTGCTGTTGTGCAGGTGCTGAATGCCCACGGTGCCCCCCTCCTCCTGCCCCCCAGCCCCAGGGCTCAGTTAAACCATGGAATCCTGGAAGGGTTTAGGGTTGGAGGGACCTTAAAGCCCATCCAGTGCCACCCCCTGCCATGGGCAGGGACACCTCCCACTGTCCCAGGTGCTCCAAGCCCCGTCCAGCCTGGCCTTGGACACTGCCAGGGATCCAGGGGCAACCACAGCTGCTCTGGGCACCCTGTGCCAGGGCCTGCCCACCTTCCCAGGGAACAATTCCTTCTCAGTATCCCAATTCCCAATATCCCTGCCCTCTGGCAGTAGTGATGCCAAGATGATTTTTGCTTTTTCTTTTATATACCTTTTACACTGTTCTGTGTATCCACAAGTACTAGCATGCATATTTGTCATTCTTTAAGTCTGATAACTTAGCATAGTCCTAGTGTTCTGTAGGGCCAGGAGAACAAACACCCCAAAAGACGTAAAGACCAGGAGACCAAACATTCTACTATTTTGGAGAACCAAGGTCCCCTTCTAGAACATATCCTGTAAACTAGAGATCAGCCCACCCAGGCGGGGGTGGGAGGATTCCATGGATGGGGAAAAATATTGCACCATCCACCCAAGCCCCCTTATTGGGTACCCTTATTAGATATGTTCATGTGTAAGGTCTGTAAATTTTATCCGTGATTTACAGTGCGGGGGCATTGCGACACGTTCCACCTCGGCAAAGTGATGCATTGATGGGATCCTATTAAAGATATCGAGGTAAACAACCCCCTAAACCCTTGAACTGTGTCTGGCTTTCATTTCCTCAGACCATAGAAAGGCATCAGTGGGAAGCCATTCCCTGTGTCCTGTCCCTCCATCCCTTGTCCCCAGTCCCTCTCCAGCTCTCCTGAAGCCCCTTTAGGCCCTGCAAGGGGCTCTGAGCTCTCCCTGGATCCTTCTCTTCTCCAGGTGAGCACCCCCAGCTCTCCCAGCCTGGCTCCGGAGCAGAGGGGCTCCAGCCCTGTGACCAGTGTAGTGGCCTTGTCTGGACTCATTCCAACAGGTCCTCGTCTTTCTTGTGCTGGGGCCCCCGAGTTGGACACAGAATTCCAGGTGGGGTCTCTCCCTTAGTGGAGCACTGCTGGGAAGATCAGCCCTGGCTCGCCCTCCATCACCTTCTCTTCTCTCTGGCTCCTCTCATCCCCCTGGCCCGCATCACCCTGGCTGCCTCTGCATCCTCCTCGTCACCAGAGCTCTGCAAAGCCCCTTTTAATGTCACAGCCATGAGGCAGAGCCCGATGTTGCCCAGAGGGGTCCGTGAGCAGCCCAGATCCTCCAGTTTCTGGGGGTCTCATCCTCCCAGCCAGGGGGGCTCCTGCCCCAGACCCTTTGCTGTGCTCACACCCACCTTGTAGTAGCTGTCATCAGCTCCCAGAGCCTTGGAGAGCCCAAAGTCACTGATCTTGGCGTAGTGCTGGTTGACCAGCAGGACATTTCTGGCCGCCAGGTCTCTGTGGACGAAGTTCTTTTCCTCCAGGTACTTCATCCCCATGGACACCTGGTGCATCAGCTCCACGATGTTGCTTATTGTAATCTCGTCCCTGGGGAGGGTGAAAGGAGAATTCAGTAATAAAGGACCTGCCGTGGTCCCCTCTGACTTTTCAGAGAGAATGAGCATGGAGATCTCTGCTCCAGAAGCATCAGCCCCTGGTCCCTCACATGAAAAGACTTCTCTTTCTGCTCTTTTCAGCTTTCCTGCACCTACAAGGGTGGGCTTTTGAAGTAGATTTTTGAGCAGAAATACAGCAAATCAGCCACATTTTATCCAACACTCACTTCTTGGAAGCCAAGAACCTGTTGAGGGGCCCTCCAGAAGCCATCTCCATCACGAGCATCAGCGACTCGGCCTCGCACACCCCGATCATGCGCACGATGTAGGGGTTGTCCAGCTGGTGCATGATCTGCGCTTCCTTCATCATCTCATCCTTCACTGTCTTCTCGTTGTTGCTCTTGAGCACCTTGATGGCCACGTCGATCTGCTTCCTGCACAGGGGAACAGCCGTGGGACAGGCTTAGCACAGCTGGGGTTGGGGGGTCACAGCCAGGAATGGAAATCCCTTCTCATGTGACACCGTTTGGCCTCTCAACACCCTGTTCTGGCAGAGCCCTGCACCATTCTGGTGTCCCAGGATGGAGAGAAAAGGTCACCTCACCCTTGTGGGCGTAGGCCAGAAGTTGCCATCCCTGATCTGGAGACATTTCCCTCTCACACTGAGATCTGGGTCCTCAGTGCCATTTTTCCAGGAGGAAACTGAGGCACAAGTGGGTAAAGACCACACTTGTGGGCTCAGAGACCACCAGCAGCAGAGCCAAGAGTGGCACAACTCAGTGTCACTGCTTTGGCCTGACACAGACAGAGGTGACCTCAGGAGTGTGGAGTTGCTCCTCTGAACCCAGCAAGTCCCTTCGGGAGTGGCAGCCGTGTGCCCCAGGGTGTGGTGCAGGTTACACACCCAGGGCAATGCAGCTGTCAGTGAAAGCCCATGGAAAGCCACGGAATCACAGCATCACATCACAGTATCATGGAATGGTTAAGGTTGGAAAAGACCTCCAAGATCATCAAATCCAACCCCTGGCTGAACACAGCCATCCCCACTAAACCCCACCACAAAATCTGCTCATTTTCACCCACTTCCAGGGGTGTTTTCTCAACCTTCACATCCATCATCCCTGACTTTCCAGATCATTTCTTATCCACTCCACTGTCACTTTGGGGCCCATCTAGTGACAAACAGGACAGCTGGGGACATCTGGAGCCCACGCCAGGTCCCTCTCCTCCTCCTTCCCCAGCACCCTCACTCACTTCCTCATTTTGTAAACTCCCTTCTTGACGCAGCCGAAGTTTCCTGCCCCCAGCTCCACCTCATCGATCATCAGGTGGTCCCTCTTCAGGAACAGCTTCTTGTCCTTCAGCTCCTCGGGGTCGCTGTAGGGGCTCTCGTAGACGCTGGTGTCCATGGGCAGCAGGTGGGATTTTCCTGCCCCTTCCCGAGAGGAACGCTTGGTTATAAACCTGCCCTTCCCCATCCCGCTCTCCCCCACGGATTGGGAAGGGTTTCTCTGCTCTTTTGGCCAATTCACCTCCACCTCCAGCATTTCTCACCCCTCCTGGGCATCTCCCTTCCTTTCACAACCCAGGGCCTCTCCCAGTTCTGGCTGCTGAAGGAGCTGGGAGGGGGAGAGGGGTCTGAGCATTCCTAATCCACATATTCCAGAAGGGTCTGAGCATTCCCAATCCACATATCCTGGAGGGCTCTGAGCATTCCCACTCCACATATCCCAGAGGGGTCTGAGCATTCCCGCTCCACATATCCTGGAAGGCTCTGAGCATTCCCACTCCACATATCCCAGAGGGGTCTGAGCATTCCTGCTCCACATATCCTGGAGGGCTCTGAGCATTCCTACTCCACATATCCTGGAGGGCTCTGAGCATTCCCGCTCCACATATCCGCACTGCCAGCCCTGGGCAGAGCTTTACCCTACTGAAATCCAGCTGAATACACTGAGTACTTTGTGGAAAATGGGGATAGGACAGGGCTTCATTTCCCGGGTAAGGTGAGGAATGGGATAGGGCTTGATTTCCTGGGAGCCCGGTGTGGGCTCAGGACCCCAAAACATCTGGGATGCTCCTGGGTGCTTTTGTAACAAAGGGGCTTTGCAGCAGGGCTCCAGGGAACCCATGGCTCCTGGGACATCCCCAGTCCTGTCCCCTGTGAGGAGCAGAGGGCTCTGGAGGTGCTCACCTACAGGGTCTGGGGTGTATCCGTCTGCATTGAGAGGGCCCAGGTTTCTCTGGAAAAGAAATGAGGAGAAAGTGGATAAAGGAGAAATTGCTTCAGTTGGGAATGGAGGGGAAAGGGACAGGGAAACTGCAGCCCAACACATCCCCACTGGTGATCCCTGTGGAAGGCCCTGAGGTGGGCTGACACTGGAGCAGTCTGGAGCCAACATTCCTGCCCCAGGGCACGGCAGGGATCCGGGGCAGGGACCCTGAGCACGGCACAGCCTCCTCCTCCTGGGGCCGAGCAGGGTGAGGGCTCTCTGTCCCCTCTGCTTTCCCCATCCCAGGCAGATCCCGCAGTTTGCAGTAGGCTGGGAAGGGGAGGGAAGCCTGGAGGCAGCTGGGCTCCCAGCCAGCACAGGAAGAGTGGCCCTGTGGCACAGAGGGACACTGCGCAGCCACTGTCCCCAGAGCGGAGAGCGACAGGGCGGCACAGCTTGGAATGCCAGAGGCACAGAATCCCAGAATATCCTGAGCTGGAAGGGCCCCTCAGGGATCATCAGTCCAGCCCCAGCCCTGCACAGACACCCCAACAATCCCACCCTGGGCATCCCTGAGAGCGTTGGCCAAACGCTCCTGGAGCTCTGGCAGCCTTGGGGCCGGGACCATTCCCTGGGGATCCTGGGCAGTGCCCAGCAGCCTGGAGGCCACTGTGGGTTGTGACAGCACCCCAAGGTGATGGGTGAGCCCCCAGGCCTCACTCAGCCCCCCTGGGATCCCCAAACCCGCCGGTTCCAGCACAGCTCAGCACTCAGGGACTGAGCACAGCCATTCCCCGGGGCAGAGGGAGCACAAAGCCCTGGCCGGGGGCCAGCGGGAGCAGCAGGGCTGAGCATTCCCAGAACCCCAGCACGGCTCCCTCGCCCCTGCCTGGCCAGCCGGGCACGGATGGAGGGCTCCCCGGGGACAGGCTCACATGTTGCAAGGAGCTCGGGATGAATGGAAACCCTTCTCAGCTCTACCAGGGGCTGTACCCAGCTATTCCCCATCCCCACCCAAGCTGGAAAGGGAACAACGTCCCAGCTGGGCTTAATAAAGCCCAGTGCGGCTCCTCAGCTTTTAGACAAAAGCAGAAGAGCAGGGTTTGATCGGCCAAGCTTGAAATGCAGCAACATTAAAACCACTGAGGTCCCAATAAAACAGAGCCTCCCCCAAACTTACGCTCACGGAGGGGTGGGTGGGTGGAACTGGTGCTGCAGAGGCTGTGAATCAGGAGAGAGGATTCGTTATCGGGAGTTTGTTATCAGGAGTTTGCCCCAGGCAGGGTCAGAGCATCAGTCCTTGAAGGACCCCGCGGGATGATCACATCCCCTCCACCCCCAAAGGAAAGTTTCCTCAGCTTCAGCCGAGGAAGGTATGGAAGCGTGTCTGGATGTGGCTGTTATTCCCAGATTTTCCCAGGGAAAGTGCCACTGCTGGAGCAGCCCGTGGGTCCAGGGGCAGAGGCTGCCCGAGCTGTGCCTCAGGACAGGGCAGGCTCTGAGGTGACATTCGTGACACCGAAGTGCCCCTGGGTGTGGGTGTTTGGAGAGCCAGCAGAGCCAGGACACGGATTTTCCTGCTGCCTAAAAAGCGAGTCCCGCTCCCAATCCGTCTGTTGGGCACCAAATCCATGCGGGCACTGACTCCCCCACCTGCTCCTGCCTTTGGGCCACCTCAGGCCGGGCGTGGCGAGTGACCCCACCACGGGAGGCTGGCCCAGCCTGCCAGGGCTGGGCACAGGAAGGGAAATTCGGGCTGGCACTGCTCCAGCTGGCACCCGTGGGTGGCAGCCCGAGGCCAGGGGTGGCACTGAGAGCTGTCAGCTCACCTGGCATGTTGGGGTTGGGGCAGGCTTCCCTCAGGTAGAAAATCAGCCCGTCTGGTTTGAGCTTTAAGTACTCCACCAACTGGGAAAGGGATGGGAGGAAAAAGAGGTTATTGTGAGGAGAAAACCGTCCTTTTTTTAAATTATTATTATTGAAGGCGACTTTCATGGCTTAGGGCAATGATTCCTCTCAGATTTATGGCAGGCAGGCACCAGACTGTTTCTGTCCTCTGCCTGTGCACTCAGGGATGTCCCAGGGTGTGATTGCATCCCTGGGTATCTGCCAGAGCTGGGAAGAACTTGGGAAATTCGATAAGGCCCAAAGAAAGACAGAATCTCCAGTCTGAGCAGGGCGTGTTCAGCGCAATGTTATTGTTGTCCCAGCCAGGAAGGGTTTTAGGCTCTGCTATGTGGCATAAATCCTGAGGGAAAGCTGATCCTCTCCCAGAGGAGCTCCAGGGTTTGTTCCGTGGATCCCAGGCAGTTTTTGATGGCAGCACCACTGGATCCAGCACAGAGGGGACATCACCGGGGCTGGGGACAGCCAGCCCAGCCCCCAGGGACGCCAGGATTTCCCTTCCCCTCCTGGCTGGCTCAGATTGCAGCTGCAATCGGGAGCCTGGCACGGTTCTGTCGCCATAAAAACGCCCCAAAATCTTTGTTTTCAATAAAATTCCGAGTGAAAACAGCCCTGGGAATTCGGAAAATGCAGCAAAATTGGGTTGCTGCCCCTCAGACAGCCCTGGCCAGGAGGAAGCTCCGGCATCCACTCCCTGGATAATTTTAGTTAATGGTTTAACTTCTAAATGAATGGTTTTAATTATTTAATCCCAAGCAATATATGTATTAATTATAAATAGTGTGTTATTGTTCTTACTCTCAGCCATCATGGAGCAAGGTTGTCATGAGCTACTTTTGCAGGAGCACAGCTTGGGGAAATTACTGGAATTTTAAGTTTTGATAAACTAACTCTGATGTACTCCAGTGAACAACGCCTGGGAGGGGAAGATGGATTGAGGTTGGACATCTGGAATGCAGAATTTATGGACCACAAGGAGACTTTGAAGAAACCAGACGAAAAAGAAGATACTAAAAATTATTCAGTTTAAGCATTGGAAAGTCCCTACTGGAGGAAAAAAAAGATGAAAAAGATTAAAAATATGGACTAATTAGCAGAAAAAGAGAGAAATTAAAAACCAATAGAGGATAGAGTACTAATTAATGAAAGGGAATTAGCACAGAATATGGACTATTCTGAGTTGGAAGGGACCCATGAGGATCAATGGCAATGATTACGAATTATTAAGTGAAAATGGGGATCAAACCCACAACCGTGGTGTTATGATGTCATTTAGGACCAATGAACATCAATTTCTTTGTTTGTATAAATAAGTATAAATGTGTAAATAAGTATAAACGTATAAATAAGTATAAACATATAAATATAAATGTGCAAATAGGTGACAAAGTTTTGGATCTGTGTGGAGGGCAGAATTTTGTCAGCCACACACACAAACCTTGGCCAGGAATAAAATAATTCCTGACTCGCTGACACTAGAAAGATGCTGTTAGAGGGGTTTATTCATCCTGATGGTTTTGAGGGATTTGGTAACTCTTCAAAGCCAGGGAAAGGTGCCTCATTTTCTGAGGACACGCAGCTCGGTACCTGCCAGAGCGTGTCAAACTTGGTGCCCTCAGGGATGGAATATTTCCCGGATTTATCGTGATCCACCCGGTAGTGATACACGGTCTTGCCATAGACGAGGGACAGGGCGTAGGCACGGTTCTCCTTCTTTTCTCTCAGCCTGGCAGGAAGGAAAGGTATGAATACATTATTAAAAGCAGCTCTTGGTTTTACTCTGAGGATTGTCACAGTGTCGGTGGTGGTCAGTGGAGAGGTGTCCTCGTGTAAAATGCATAAATTAATTAAATATATTCCAGTCCAAAATAAAATGCTGGAGGCTGTCTGGAGCTTTTTAAAAATTTAAATAACAAACCTGATCCAGTACCTGCTACCTCAGGCAAAAAAACCCCCTCCATTAAGGCAAAAACCCCACGGAGGCCAAAACTCCACTCCAAAGATCAAGGCAGACCTGAGCAAAAGTCTAAGGCTGGGTTCATTGGGATTGCCACCTTCCCAACCCCCTCTGCAGAGGCTGAGGAGGGATCTTCACCTGCAGCCTCTGACTGTCTCCTCCACGCTCTCCAGCTGATTCCAGCCCCCTCTGAAGAGGCTCAGGAGGGACCCTTCACCTCCAGTTTTTCACCCCTCTCATAGAACCAGGGAATCTCAAAATCACTCGGATTCGAAAATACCTTAAAGGTCACCCAGTTCCAGTTCCTTCCCCTGTCCCAGGCTGCTCCCAGCCCCGTCCAGCCTGGCCTTGGGCACTGCCAGGGATCCAGGGGCAGCCACAGCTGCTCTGGGCACCCTGTGCCAGGGCCTCCCCACCCTCCCAGGGCGGAATTCCTCCCCAATATCTCATCTAACCCTACTCTTAGTTTCAAACCATTCCCCTTTGTCCTATCACTCCAGCTCTTGATGAACTGTTCTCCAGCTAATTCTTTCTTTCCCTAACTCATCCAGGAGATAATTAACTTAAATTAAGGCTGTCTCACCTGGGCAGAGACGCAGAACAAAACTTTCTCCTGTGTTTTTTGGGCCTTACACTGCCAGTGTGTCAGTGTTTAATATCTTCCCCCACTGAACTCTCTATCCCTCATCATCCTGTGCAGCAGCAGCCACCAAACTTTATAGAGATATTGAAATATGAGAAACAAATAAAACTCCAGACTGGCTCTTCATGGAGGGCAGACAACGTGTGGACAAGAAGAGATTTGAGGCTCAGCCCATTTTTGAAAGATCTGTACCCGCTCTGAGCACATTCAGCTAAACCTCCTCTGTCATGTGAAACCAGTAACAGCAGGGCAGTGGGGGTGGGAAATGGTAAGAAATCCAGGGATCCCAGCATCTTCCAGGGCTTTGGATACTCACAGGAATTTCCCGTCAGGCTGTGCCCCCGAGTAGAGCCTCCGTTCCGCTTCCTCGCGGCTGATGTTGCCGTGGTACCAGGGCATCCTCTCGTGGGCTGTGGTGGCCACCAGCCTCTCCACCTGGGGAGCCTGGCTGATGATGGCCTGTTCCAGGGCATCCCCCTGGCAAAGAGCAGGAAAAGAGACCTCCTGCCACCCTGCTGCTCTGCTGATGGCTTCAGCACAGCTCCTTCGGGGCAGGTGGCACAGGAAACCTGGAAGGTCTCTCAATTAAAGGGCCTTGAGTCCGGCCTTGATTCCAGCTGAAGTCCTTTGGTTTGGTGAGGGGAGAGAGAAGGCGCCACATTCATCTGGGGGATCCTAATGCTGGGATTGTGGGGGGTCATTCAGCCTCGTGTTCCTGGTCGATGGCAAGTTGGATCTGAGTCCCCGGTGTGTCCTGGCAGCCCAAAGGGCCACCGTGTCCTGGGGGCAGCAGGCCCAGGGAGGGATTGTCCCGCTCTGCTCTGCACTGGGGCAGCCTCACCTCGAGTGCTGGGGGCACTTGGGGCACCACGAGATCAGAAGGATCCAAAGCTGTTGGAGAGTGTCCAAAGGAGGGACACGGAGCTGGGGAAGGGTCTGAGGAGTGGCTGAGGGCACTTGGCTCCTTCAGCTGGAGCAGAGGAGACTGAGGGGAGACTCCTCGGGGGCTGCAGCTCCTCCCGAGGGGAGGCGGAGGGGCAGGGGCTGAGCTCTGCTCTGGGACAGGGCCAGGAGCCCAGGAACGGCTGGAGCTGTGTCAGGGGTTGGGATGGATCTCAGGGAAAGGTTCTTCCCCCCGAGGCTGCTGGGCACTGCCCAGGCTCCCCAGGGAATGGTCCTGGCCCCCAGGCTGCCAGAGCTCCAGGAGCGTTTGGCCAACGCTCTCAGGGATGCCCAGGGTGGGATTGTTGGGGTGTCTGTGCAGGGCTGGGGTTGGACTCCGATCCCTGAGGGTCCCTTCCAGCTCAGGACATTCCGTGACTCCATGATTTTTTTTAGAGCACAGCCTTTCTGGTGCCCCTGCCCTCTTGGCTGCTCACCATCTGCAGGTACCAGGACTTGGCAAGGTCGGTGCAGTCTGGAAATCACGGGGCAGACCCTGAATTCCTTTCCCCCGGTGTTGAACCGTTACTGTCCCTTTGCCAGAAGGTGGCGACGTCCTTTGTGTTATCTGCAGGTGGCCACAGATCTGCTCTGGGGGGAAACCCTACAGAATCCCCGGTTCTGGGAGAGAATTCTGCTATGAAATACCTCATTTTAGCACAGAACACCTCATTCAGCTATAGAAACCCTGTGGAGCACCTCGTTCACCCTGTAAAATACCTCATTCTATCAAACACGTTTGATGTAAATAGGCCAAATTTAGAGAGCTTCTGTAGAAACGCTCCATAACGAGAATGCCTGAGCCATATTTTTCTGAAGACTTAAAACAAAATATAGAATCCCAGAATGATTTAGGTTGGAAAAGACCTCCAAGGTCATCGAATCCAAGCTGTGCCCGATCCCCAGCTTGTCCCCAGCCCAGAGCACGGAGTGCCACGTCCTGGTGTTCCTTGGACACCTCCAGGGATGGGCACTCCAAACCTTCCTGGGCAGCCCCTTCCAACAAAACGACAAAATGACCCTTGGAAGTGTCTGAGGAGCCAAGGTGGCAGCCAGCAGAAAGAAATTAATTCCACGGCTGCCAGTGGGACCATTTAGAGTTTTGATTTATGCATCTATTGTAGATATTCCAGTCTGCAATAAAATGCAGGAACCTGTTTGTGGCTGTTTTTAAATTTAAATAACACACAGGCCTGATCCAGTACCCACTGCCTCGGTCTCATGGGTAAAACCTTCACTGGCAAAAAAAGCCCTCCACAGAGGCAAAAATTCCACTCCAAAGAGTGACAAAGACCTGAGCAAAAGTCTAAGTCTGGTTTCATTTCATCTTCAGCACAATGTTTGCAGGCACAGGCACCTCACATGGAGAGATGTTCCCAGAAATCACAGAATATTCCAAGTTGGAAGGGACCCACAAGGATCATCAAGTCCAACTCTTAAATAAACGGCCCCTATGGGGATGGAACCCACAACCTTGGCATTATTAGCACCATGCTCTGACCAACTGAGCCAATCCCAGGATTGGGATGGATCTGCCATGGAAAATCTGCTGCCAGCAGCACCAGGCACACATCCATGGCATGGGGGTCATGGCTTTATGTGCCTCTGGAGCTCTGTGGTTGGGTTTGAGGATGGGTTTGTTGGGGTTTGGGATGGCTTTGTTTAGTTGTGGGATGGGTTTGTTTAGTGCTGGGATGGGTTTTTTTAGTGCTGGGATGAGTCATTGGGTCTTGGGATGAGTTGGTTTAGTTCTGGGATGCGTTTGTTGGGGTTTGGGATGGGCTTGCTGGGGTTTGGGATGGGTTTGTTGGTTTTTGGGACGGGTTTGTTGTTTTTTGGGACAGGTTGTTGGGGTTTCGGATGGGTTTATTGGTTTTTGGGACGAGTTGTTGGGGTTTGGGATCAGAGCTCTGGTCTAAGGCAAGGAGCATCCCATGGGCTGCAGAGGAGGACACTCGGGGGAAGGCTTGCAAAGGGAGCTCCAGCTGTTCCAAGGACGGGCCTGAAGCCTTGGCAAGATGTTCAGACCAGAGCGTGGAGAAGAAACCGGGGAAGAGCAGGATTCAGACCCCTCTTAGTGCCGGCACCCTCCAAGGAGAGGCACCTTGCTCTGCCGTGCTGCAGGGGGACACGGCGGTGCCGGGGGCTCACAGCTTCCCACCCCACCCCTGGGAAGGCCCAGTACCTCCAGTTTCCAGGTCTGCCGCACGTATTCCCGCACCATGTTGTCCCTCATGCTGTCGAAGACGCCGGGCTGGGGCTCCACCCCGCTGGGGCGGTTGCAGGGCTTGCGCAGCGGGCAGCAGAGCCCGTCGGCGTCCTTGGAGTAGAACTCGCAGAGCTCCTCGGGGCCGCAGTGGGCCTTGCCCCCCTGGATGGCGTAGGTGCCGTTGAGCTGGCGCTCGATGGGGTAGTGGTAGAACTGCAGGTTGCACACCATGGACAGCACGTAGCCGCCCAGGCTGCGCAAGCACTGCCGCAGCAGGAACAGCCCGTCTGCCATCCCCGCCAGCTTCAGGTGCTCCTCGGCCTCCGAGCGCGCGATGCTGCCGTAGTAGAAGGGCAGGTGGGCGGCGGCGTCCGGCATCTCCCCACCTTCACGCGCCGCGATGGCTCACGCGCTGCTGGGGCTCGGCCTGAGAGGGAGAATTCGCCCCTGAAGCGTCATTTTGCAACAGTGTTTAGTTTGGGTTCAGAGTTTCCTGCCTAGAGGTTCTCCCGCTGGCGCTCTGCGGGGTCATTTCGAACTCGCAGCATCCCACATCCCTCTGTCCCGCCCTAACTGGAGCTGGAAAGTGTAAATAAAAATCCACCTGAGCTTGGTTTAAAGATCCCAAGCAACAGAGAATCCACTCGATCTTGATTTATGGATCCCAAGGGATAGAGAATCCACCTGATCTCAATCTCAAGATCCCAAGCAAGAGAGAATGCCCCAGATCCTACAGTGAGTTCCTCCAGTGCTTGATTGCCTTCACTATTAAAAATGTGCTCCTTAAATCCATCCTGATGTTTTTAGCCTTGACTTCCTACCATTCTATCTCCAGCCCTGTTCACCAGAGCCGGAAAGTGTAAAGAAAAATCCATCTCATCTTGATTTAAAGATCCCAAGGAATAGAGAATCCACCTGATCCTACAGTGAATTTCTCCAGTGGTTAATTACCTTCACTATTAAAAATGTGCTCCTTACATCTGGAAGTTCCTCCACTGATTATCTGTGGGGTCATTTCAAACATCACAGCATCCCACAGTGATTCCTCCATCCCACCCTGACTGGAGCTGGAAAGTGTAAATAAAAATCCATCCAATCCTGATTTAAAGATCCTAAGCAATAGAGAATCCACCTGATCTTGATTTCAAGATCCCAAGCAAGAGGGAATGCCTCAAATCCTACAGCAAATTCCTCCATGGTTAATGGAGGAATGGTTAATTACCTTCACCATTAAAAATGTGCTCCTTAAATCCATCCTGATGTTTTTAGCCTTGACTTCCTACCATTTTCTCTCCAGCCCCGTTCACAATAAAAGGAAATTCTTTGGCCTCTCTGAATAAATGAGTTTTGCCATGGAGGCCTAGAAGGCCATAACCTTAACTGCATTAAGATTAAAACGCGAGGTGGATACGAAATGTCTAAAACAACATTGAGATAAACAACTGCACCGAGCACAGCGAAAGGAGAGAAACCCGAGTGCTTCTGGGCAGACATCAGCCATCAGTCAGCGGGAGCAAGAAGAAACCTTCCTTGAATTGTTTTTTAAACAATCCGTGGAATTTTTCCCCACAATACCTGGCTCTGGCTGGTTCCTGGTGCTCTGATCCCGTTGGCAGAGAGGGCCCTTCGTTGACCAAGCCCCTGCAGAGCCCCTTGTGCCGAAGAGCTTTAGGGCTTGTCTCTGTACAGGGCTTGTATCTCTATCTTGAATCATCTAAAATCCCACCCAGAGGGTGTTGACAGAGCCCAGTTTGTACATTTCCAATAATGGAAACATTATTGTAACCAAAAGGTCTCATTTGTTCCCCGGAGCCTGAACTTTGGGGTTGCTCCTGCACAAACGATGACCCCAAAAAGATCAGAGAGATTTTCTCCATCTGCGCCTCCTGCAAATGCGTCACTCGTGTGAGGAGTAGAGAAAACATCAGATTTCGGGGCAGGGCGCTGGATATTTGCCCTGATTCTTCCCAATTTGACGCTTATTTCTGGACACGGTGGGAGAAGTCGCTTCCCCGTGGGCTGAGCCCACTCCTGACTGCTCTGCTCCCAGGCAGTGGCCGGAGCTGTGCCTGGGCACGTGGGCAGCTCTGCCCTGCTGGTCAGCCCTGCCCTGGCTCCTGCCAGCCTGATTCATCCCTCCTGGCAGCACAGGGCCCTCCTGCCATCCTCTGGAGCTGGGAAGGGCTTGGCTGGATCTCTGTGCTGGACTGGGCTCAGGAGGAACCGTCCCGGCCTGTGCGCCCTGCCCTGCTCAGCCCTCAGCAGCAAAGGCCTGCCAGGAGCTGGATTTACGGCAGTCGGAGCCTCCTGTACCTGTTTGTTGTCCCCATGAAGCCCCAAAACGGCCCTGATGAGAACAGGAAGGGAGAGCAGAGAGGAGGTGTCTCAGCTGAGGCAGGAAACCACAACAGGAAGCGTCAGTGGTTCACAGCCAGGGTGAGGGACCTGCAGAAACCGTCCCAGGCACAGCTCGAATCAGCCCAAAATGTGAAGGCCCCATCACCGAATTCACCAGATGGAGAAAAGTGGGGTCTTGGCAGAGCTGCCAGTCTGGAACATGGAGGTGAATGGGAACACCCTGAGGCTCAAACCCAGACTGGGGTTGGTGCTTGGGACCAAAGCAAAGCATCCTAATGCTGCGATGCCTCCAGGCATCAAAGCCCAGACTGGTTCCCAGAGCTCGTTCCCCAGGTTCAGATCCTGGACAGGCTGGCTGCCAGCTCTGCCTGACCTCAGCCTGCTCCCAGGAAAACGGGCTGCAGGAGGTGAGCAGTGAGGACTGCAGCTCTTGGGTTCAGCTGCAGACAGGTCCGTGAGTCACATTCATGAGGAAGAGGAAATGCTGAGTGGGCAGCGGGAGGTCGCTGGCCTCCTTTGTGAGCTGCTGATTTCCACTGGGATAAACAGCCGTGAGATCGGCGCCCAAATCTGCTGAATCCTTCTCTGGAAAGTCCAGGAGCAGAACACCACGGCAAATGGAACACCTTTGTTGGTAGCTCAGCCGGGTGAAAATGAGAGGGCAGAAGTTATTGATGACATCCGAGCCCTCACAGAATTTCCAGCTGCCCACACAGGTGCTCTGTTACAAACAGGCTGTTTTTCCTCTCCAAACACGGAGCTGGGAGTGAAGAAACCCTCTCAGAGATAGCAGAGGGACACAGGGCTCAGCTGTTGGGTCAGGCCGTGCCACCCAAGCCTTGCTGCCACAGATGAACCCTGGGAGGAAATAACTCTGCTGAGAAAAACCTTCCCAGCTCCAAGACACGAGGGAAAGTCACCTCCTGAAGCCTCAAGAGCAGATTTGAACAGGAAGATTTACAATCCCTCTAAAGCTCTTCCTTTTAAATGTTTGTCCTGCTGTCCTGGCTGGTTTTATTGCCCACACACCAGCTCAGGGTCTCCTCTAATTCCTCTTCCAAACTCCAGCTCTGTTCCTTGGCACTGCCTCTGGGTGGACCTGAGCAGCCCTGACCAACCTCAACAGACCTGCACAAATCTCCTTCAGCTTTGTTCTCCCACGCTGTCAAATGCAGCCAAAAATGAAAACCGATTTCATGGACCGTCACCTGAAAGAACCTGTGCGAGGGATCCTCCACCATTATTCATTTCAATTAACAGGACCTCGTTTTTCCAGCTTAATCTGTGTCCCTGAGGCTGCAGGTGCTGGGTGTTCCCTTGGGTTTGGGTGCTCCCACAGGCTGGGCACAGGGAGCAGGGCTGGAAGCCCAGGGCTCCTCTGGTGATGGCCACGTTGGCAAGTTGGTGTCATGACGTGAAGATGCACCCGAGGAAACAACTCCCACACGAAATCAGGCGGGTCTGTGCCCCAAGACACAGGAAAGGCAGGCAGGGAGCCCTGGAGGTGTCACTCAATCAGATCTATTTATAGCTGGCCACTCATTTTTACTCCGATCAGTCACGAACCAGCAGGAAATGGTTTGATTTTATAATTTCCCAGAACAGCACCTGGTGCAAGTCTGGGCCAGTTCCTGAGAGCAGGGGGTTGTACTGGTGAAACTGGAGGCAGCACTGGCAAACTTCAGCATCCTGTTAGGACCATGTTTTCTGTCTCCTTGTCCTGGCAGCAATAATCCCACACACCACAAACAATCCTGGATAACACAGCCCGGATTTGGGATTGCTCTGGGGTGGGTTCTGATGGGCAGGGGGCAGCTTGGATTTGGGATTGCTTCAAGGTCATTCCTGATGGGCAGAGGAACAGCCCAGGGTTTGGGATTGCCCTGCAGTCATTCCTGATGGGCAGGGGATGGACCAGTTTTGGGATTGCTCTGGGGTCATTCCTGATGGACAGGGGGACAGCCTGGCTTTGGGATTGCTCCAGGGTTGTTCCTGATGGACAGGGGATGGACCAGTTTTGGGATTGCTCTGGGATAGTCCCTGATGGACAGGGGATGGACCAGTTTTGGGATTGCTCCGGGATAGTCCCTGATGGACCAGTTTTGGGATTGCTCCGGGATAGTCCCTGATGGACCAGTTTTGGGATTGCCCATCCTGCAGCAGCACCACAGGAGGAGGCAGGGGGTGGATGTGGGGCACCAGCTCTGCCCTGAGCTCCCCTGGCCTCTTCTGCCTCCTTGTCCCCTCCTGATGTCAAATGGCCGCAGAGCTGCTTCTCGTGGTGCCTTGCCTGGACCCGCCTGCATTTAATGCCAGAATAAATGCACTTTGTTCCGGTGCTGCTGGCTCCAGAGGTGATGGGCATAGCCAGGAGCCTTCTGCCTCTCCCTCATCCCTTCCCTGCGTTTCATTCTCTTGTTCCTGATTTATGGTTGAAGATAAGAAAAGCTGGAAAACACCTGAAGTGTCCAAGCTGCCTTTCCAGGTCATTCATCCCTGGACTGGCTGGGACTGTGCAAGAGGAGGAACTCAGGAGCTGATTCCTAAAAGGATTCCTGGGGTTGGTTTTTTTAAAATCTTAAATAACAGAAAACTTGCAATAATTTTGATTTAACTTGCAATAGCTTTGATTCAATGCAGTGTTCCTTAGTTCAAAGAAAAAACCTGAAAATCTTCACTTTGCCTTGACCTGGCTGCATTCTTCTAATTACCGATGTTTAATTATTTATGCACTCCACGGCAGCTCTTCCCAAGATTTAGGAGCACTCACGTTCCTGGCTGGAGCTGCTGTTCTGCCCTCCCTGCTGCTCACCGAAGCCTCAGCTGCTCAGCTCTCGATTAACACTTGAGCTGTGTGGGAGTTTCTGAGAGGTGAGCCCGTTTGTGTTTGTGCTCACAAACACGGGCTGCGTGTGCAGATAACGATCTGCTCTCCTGCTCAGGGAGCTCACTGACGCACAGCTGCCCAAAACGGGGGAGTTTACAGTAAATCCACAGGAAAACCTCCCTGATTCCCACCAAGGACCTGGCCCTGAACCAAGCTGAGTCCTCAGTGCCCCAGCGCTGCCCGATGCAGAAATGCTCCATAAAAAATCACCAAGGGTGGCAAAGAGCTCCAAGATCGAGTGCAACCTTTGACCCTGTCACCTAAACCCCAGCACTGAGTGCCATGTCCAGCTGTTTCTTGAACACCTCCAAGGTGTTCCACCACTTCCCAGGGCAGCCCATTCCAGTGCTTGCCACCCTTTCCCGTGAAGAAATCCCCCCTGATGTCCTCCTCCCGCTCTGAAGTGAAATGTGGGAGCCATTTGGCCCCAGGGACAAACCCCAGGGCTTTTCAGAAGGAAAAATGTTGAATTCCACAACACTTGCCAGGCCCATGGAGGGACGCGGTGATGTGGGAAGGCTCCTGACAGTGGCAGGACCAGGAAAAAGCTGGTCCTGGGGAGCTCAGTGTCCCTCAACCCCCTTCCAAATCTTTTCCAGAGACCTCGTGCCACCTCATCCCAGTGTTAGTGGAGATCCAAAAGAGAGGGAATGGTTCTGCTCAAGTGCTTGTGAGTCTCAGAGAAAAGAAGGCTCAGGGGGACCTTCTCCCCTGTACAACTCTCTGACAGGACGGTGGAGCTGGGTGGCGTCAGTCATTTCTCCCAGGAAAAATGATGGGACAAGAGGAAACAGCCTCAGGCTGAGCCGGGGGAGGCTTAGACTCAGTATTAGGAGCAGAACTACAAAGCCCTGGCCTAGCTGCCCAGGGCAGGGGTGGGGTCCCCGTCCCTGGAGGGATTTAACAGATGTGGCACATGGGGACAGGGTTAGTGGTGGCTTCCCCAGTGCTGGGTTTACCCTTGGTTAAAGGACCTTAAAGGTCTTTTCCACCCTCAGCAGTGCTGTGATTCAGCCACACGTGTGCTGGCCCCGTGAGGGGTGACAGGTTTGCTGTCCCTTCCCCGCCAGGAGCTGAGCCGTGCGGGCTGCCCTGGGTCCCTGGGCTCTGTTAAACATTTATTCCCACGAGTCGGTGCTTGTGGTGGGTGTTGGAGGGGCCACACTGCTCACAGAGCCCTTCCTGTCCCCTCTGCCTCGTGTCACCCCTGTCCTGTGTCACCTCTGCCCCGTGTCCCCTCCGCCCCGTGTCCCCTGCGCTCCCAGCTCTCGGGCTGAGCATCCCCGTCGCTCCCCGGCGGCAGCAGCGCGGCCGCTCCGTGCCGGGCGGGTTCGGTGCCCTCGGATGGCACCAAAGGCCGGGGCTCCTGCGGGTCCCGCTGGGGATTGTTCCTCTCGGGGTTTTTTGTTAATGAGCGGAAACGATTTGCTGCAGGAGCAGGGGAAGGAGGGGGCTGGGGAGGGACACGGCCACCTGCGCTGGGGCTGCTGGGGACAGTGCCAGCTCGCTTCAGGCCGCCTTCCTCTAACGGCTGGCACTGCCAGAAAGCAGTTTTCTGGTTCCCAGAAAGCAGATTTTGTGTTCCCAGGAAGCAGGTTTTTGGTTCCTAGGAAGCAGGTTTTTGGTTCCCAGAAAGCAGATTTTTGGGTTCCCAGAAAGCAGTTTTTTGGTGTCCCGCTGCTTCCTCTGGGCTTTCCCTGCTGCCTCAGGTGCGGGGAGACTGGGGCAGGAATTTCTGTGGGGCCACAGCCCCCGGAGGAAGTCCCAGGGGCAGAGAGCATCCAAAGCACAGCGAGGACACTGCACCGAGAGCTCTCTGGAAGGAGCAGGTGCTGCGTGAATCCTTCTGGACTGGCACAAACTCCGCTCCTATTTCCATGTGCTCGTGTCCGTGGGGTCCCACGTGCTCTTTCTAGCAGAGAAAGAACCTGTCTCTGATAAAACCGGGCTGTCTGGGTGTTCTCTGAGTGGGAATGTGGATGAAAAGGCACACCCAGGCACCGGGGGCTCTGCAGTGCTGCTCCTGGGTGACTTTGCACTGGCTGCTCGCTGGCCACAGAGCTGACTCCAATTCTGCCCCCACTTCGAGGAGCTGAGCCAAAATTCTGGGCCCTTTCCCTAAATAAAAAAAAAGGGTATCAATTCCTTATCTCCTCTGAAAAGATCCCTGGACATTTATTTATCCCACGTCAGAGCCCGGCAGCTCCTGATAGATCAGAATGTAACGAACAAAATTTTTCCTAAAGGATAATATTTTTCCCAAAATGCTGCCATGACAAGCACAGAAAATGGAACTGAATGTGGGTCTTTGTCCCAACTCCAGCTGACATCAGTATTTCAGGAGCATCCAGAGGTGCAGACAGGCACAGCGCCCTGATCCCTGTGTCCTGCTCGGGGAACAGCTCTGCCAGAGGCTTCAGAGGCTGGGTCAGAGCAGGGACAGGAGTGTTGGGGAAGATGAAACAGGGAAGTTTTATTTCCTGGCAAAAGATGCTGAGAATATGAAAACTATAAGCGAGATTGAAATGAAAGCAAGCTTTGAGATACCAAAGCTTAGCTAGTGAACAACTGGAAAACAATGGAGTGGCAGGCTGAAGGTAATCCCTCTTGATTAAACAATACCCTCTGCCTGAAGGACTGGAAGGGTCAGATCAGACCCTGATGGGTTGGAGGAGGGGTCCAAAGAGCAGTCTTTAGGGTTTAAAATGTAATGTAGTATGGTAATGTAAGGATTCTCATAGGCTGTATGTAAATGCCATAGGATTTGTATCTTGCACCACATTGGTTAGTTGAAATTAGAATATTCAGCACAGAAGATGATTTAATGTATTGTAAGCGAGAACTTTGCTCTCTTACCCTCTCTTGCCCGGTTGCCCCGCTTGCCCTGCTGTCTCCCCTGCCCCCTCTCTTCCCTTCTGACCCTCTCTCCCTCATGCCTCTCTCTCACCTTTCTGGCCTGCTTTGAGCTGCAGCTAGCAGCTCCAAGCAAGGCCCTTCCACAATAAATCACTTGCACCAAAACTTGCTTATAGAGATCTCTCATCATTATCTGTCCAGAGCAGAGGATCGTCCTACACAGGAGCCCCCGGAGCTGCCCCTGGTTTGGAGAAGCATCTTCCCCCAAGCCGAATGTCCCTGGTGAGCAGCTGCCCTCCGGAGCAGGAGGGTGCTGGCCCCGGGTGGCACTGCTGGGACACTCCTGCGTAAATCCAAGTCCCTGGCTGTCCTCAGGCAGCCTGTGCTCCTCTGCTGGCCGTGGATTTAGCTGGGACGGCTGTGCAAACACCGTGCTGAGCCTTTGTGGAGCCGCTGCAAACACCCCTGGCTCCAGAGCCATCGATCCTGAACAGTTTTTAACGAGGGGCTGAGGCACAGAGTTGAACACAACCCCCCCGTTTCCTGCCTGGCATCCCCCGTGCTCCTGTGGGCTGAGGACTCAGCCCTGGCTCTCAGCAAGTGATGTCAGGAGCTTCGTCCTGGGGCTGGGGGAGCTCAGAGCTCGTCCCTGCCACCAAAGTGTTGACAACAAATGGAGAGGAGTCAGAAACCCAGCAGATCCTCTGGCTTTGGGATCGAGCCGGAGCCAAGGAGAGGAAACTGCAGTAGTTTATGCACAAGTTGGAGGAGAAGGGCTCTGATATTTTTCCTTGCTTCTCCCTGGCCTCTCTGCATCACCTTTTGCTGAAATAACAACATCCGGGGCCTGGAGATTGAGCCCTGCCAGTGCAGAGGGTTTGGGGAGTGTCAGGCTGCAGGAAGATTAAATGAGATATTTCTGTGAGGGACTGAGGAGGAGCTTGTGGCTGAGCCCATTCCTGGGCTACTTTACTACCTCCTTACTCCTCCAAGTAGCACAGCCCTCACCAGGCTGTAGGAAAGGGGTCACAGAGGGCTTGGAGAGCACTGGAAATAAGTTTATCCTGGCCTGCACTGGTTTGGGTCCTCCTGGAGGTGCTGAGCAGGTTCTGAGCTGCCCTGAGCACCGGGCTCTCCTCACCCCTGCCCCGCTCCCTGCTGCGGGTGCTGGAGGGCTCACAGCTCGATTTCCAGCCACAAGTGACAGAGGCTTTGGTGCACGAGCAGCTGCGCTCTTGCGTTGCCTCTGCCGTTTGAAAATAAGGGCAAAACACGCGTGAAGTGATCGGCGTGGCTGGGCTTCAGTGATTCTGCCTGAATTGAGTTCTGAGGGGACATGGTTGCTGTGCCTCCCCAAGGGACCTCTCTGACACCCCCCCAAAGCAGGGCTCTGCTCTGGCTTTGTGCGGCGGATGGTTCTGTCCAAAGCCACCTCCCTTCTCCTCTGTCTGCTTCCCAACGGGGATTTTTAAAGGAATTCTCACTCTGGACAAGATCTCTGTGCAGATTCTGGTTCAAAGTCTTGCTCTGGAGCCACCCCCACAGCTCTGCAAGTCCCTCCTGGAGAGGAGGATTGCAACAGGGAATCACAGAACCATGGAACTGTTTGGGTTGGGAGGGACATTAAAGCTCCTGCTGTCCCACCCCTGCCAAACTTCCACTGTCCCCGGCTGCTCCAAGCCCCATCCAGCCCGGCCTTGGGCACTGCCAGGGATCCAGGGGCAGCCACAGCTGCTCTGGGCACCCTGTGCCAGGGCCTCAGCACCCTCTGAGTAAGGAATTCTCCCCTTTATCCATCCCAAACCCAGCAGCTGCCCCCCAAACCAGCACCCAGCTCGTTGTGCTGCTGCTGTGTCGGTGCCACGTGTTGGGCACCTCAGCCTGGGCAGCAGGAAGGCTTCCCTGAGCCCCGAGCTGCCCAGAACTGCCCACGGCCTCTGGACAGCGGGTTCTGCCCGGGGCAGTGCCAGGGGGAAGCTCCAGCCCCCCCAGACCGCTGCGGCCTCTGAACATCTGCAGCAGATGTTGGAGCT
Source organism: Melanocharis versteri (assembly GCA_013397845.1). NCBI lineage: Eukaryota > Metazoa > Chordata > Aves > Passeriformes > Melanocharitidae > Melanocharis > Melanocharis versteri. The sequence continues at coordinate 80,100 of VZTG01003803.1, forward strand.
GCTTCAGCCTCACCTTGCAGTGGGGCACAGCAGCTGCTGTGCTCCAGGAGTGCCTGAGCAGGGACTCCACCTCCTGCAGCCCTGCTGGAGGGGCTTTGGGCAGGTTAGAAATTCAGAAATACAGAAATACCCGGCTCTGGAGCTGGCTGGGACACCAGAGCCAATTCTCCGTGCTTGTGGTGCCAGGGCTCTGCTGGCTGTGGGTCACAGGGCTTCTCAGTCTTTGAAAGCCCGGGTGAAGGGGCCACCAGCAGCTCCCAGAACCACAAAATGAACGTGTTGGGTTCATTTCTATAGTCAGAATGTTCCTGTGGGTGCAGAAAAGCTGCTGCCAGGTGGGGAAGAGCTGGAGGAGCCCTGGGTGCTCTCACTGCTCCTCAGACACACCAAGAGGAGTTCAGGCTGCACAGACCAGACCTAAACATTCCCTGCAGTTTAAAATTTAAAGAATAAAATAAATACCACCCCTGGGGCTCAGTGCCACGATCCCAGCACATTGGTGAGGTCGAAATGAGTTATTTTGGGGGGTGATTTGAGCCTCCAAGGGTTGGAAACGTGACAAGTTCAGGAGAGAGCAGTGAAAGAGATGAAGGGCCTGGCTGGGCTGATTGATGGGCTCAGCTCTGGGGGATGGAGACAAACATTAATTGTGGCCAAGAGTGATGGGGGAATATCTGAGAGCAAAGGAGAAGCATCTGAGGAGCACAAGTTTCTTTCAGAGAGGAAAAACTAGTTTGGATCTGGCAATAAAGATGATGCAGGGATACAGCAGAAGAAATTAATCAGTGGAAAGGAAGCCTGGGTATCAAGAAACATTTCCGAGCAAGAAGATTCATCAGGATGTGGGACAGAGGGAGAGTGGAAGCCCCACAGCCAGGCACTGGAGCAGGGAATGCACTGCAGGGAACAATCCTCCCCAGGCAGGAAGGACCCGGGATGAGCTCACAGGACTTTCCCATATCCAATTCCTGCAATCCTGAGTTCCATTAGGGAAAATCCTACTTCCAGTTTCTTTCTGGGGCCAATGTGATTTCCTGTTCCATCAGTCTTTTGTGGAAAACCAAAAAACACTGAACACAGAAGGGTTTTGCTCCTGCTGGTGGCATTTTTGGTGGTGTTTTTGTGTGAAAGGAGAATGAAGCCCTCCCCTTGCACAGCAGTAAATATTCTCTGGCACATTTTTATAACTCAGTGATCCGGACTGAGGTGAAAAAACAGCTCATTCTCCATGGTCTGGTGAGTTCCTGGTGTTTGTCCTTCCTGTGCTCTCAAGGGGAGGTTGCATTAATCGATAACTGCCCGTGCTCAGGCTGTTCTCACACGGGCACCATTCACCTCTCCCTTCACTTTTCCACCCAGGAAAAATATCTCTGAGGTGAGCTTGCAGCCGAACATCCCACAGCAAGCAAAAACCAGCATTTCCCTCTTGGAGGGGACACTGGGAGGAGCAGGAGAGAGTTAATGCTGCCTCACAGGAAACCTTTGGGGCCCTCGTGTTCTGATTCCAGCCCAGCTGGGCCTGGGGGACAACGAGAACCCGTGGACACAAATTGCACTGTGGCCAGAGGGATGGGCATTGATGCTGGAGATCCCTGTAAGCTGTGGAGGATGTTCCTGGCAGCGTTTTGGGGCACTGAGAGTAGAATTCTTATTTCCCCCACAGCCGCTTCATAGGGCCGGCGGCTTTTATTCAGCACTTCCAGCAGAGCCAGGGTGAAATCCTGCACACCCCAGAGCCAGGGTGAAATCCTGCACACCCCAGAGCCAGGGTGAAATCCTGCACACCCCAGAGCCAGGCTGAAATCCTGCACACCCCAGGGAGTGCAGGGCCCTGGCAGCTGAGCAGAGCCCGTCCTGCCCTGCCTGGGCCCAGCTGAGTTCCCAGAAAGGCCTGGAGCTGTTTGACCCCCGTGAGTGGATTTTGAGGAGGTGCAGACAGCTCTGAGCAGCTCTGAGCGTCCTGCCCGTCCCGCTGGCATCCCTTGCCCAGTTCTGCTCTGCCTGTGGGGCTTTTCTCCAGATTCTTGTCTCCTCTCCACCCAAATGAAGCTCCTTGGGGCAGGATTTGCTGGATTTTTTCCTGGCTCAGCTGCAGCTTTGGAGTCTGTGCCCAGTCTGCCCAGTTTGGCTCTGGCAGGACCCTCTTCCATCCCTCGCCCTCTGTCCTGGAGGTGACAACGACAACAGGACCTTGGACATCTGATACCGAAATTGGGAGGTGCTTTTCCATGGCCCTGTGCTCGCTCTCACACTCCTCCCTAGGGCTGCATCAATAAAACAAAGCTCTGGTTGTGATATTTTATTTATGCTGGGTGCTCCCAGCTCTGCCTCCAGAGCTCTGTGCGTGAAAGATCAGAAAAAAACTGAGATAAAAACGGAGAGGCAGACCATACATGGATGTGCTCACGAATAACCTACTGGGTCTGCACGAACATCTCACCGGAAAAAAGTCACAATTTGCACTGAAAAACCCAGCACTTTCCACTTGCCCTGCAGATCTCAACAACAGATTCCAGTGTGATCTGCTTCAGGGTGCTCAGTGCGGCCTGAGTCTTTCCAAAATCAAGTTGTAAGGGTTCAGTCTGCTCCAGAGACCAACCCTGGGAGTTTTCTGGTGAGATGGAGAGCAGGAGAGCCAAAAACCTGAATAATCTGTTCCTCCCTGGCCCAACCTGTCACAACTGAGTTATTTCAGAGACTCTGGCTGAGGGATTATTTAGAAGCTTTTCAGAGGCACAAATCAATTGGTTTTGTAAGAGACTTTAAATGTTTAAAATACTCAGCCCCTGTTCTTTTTGGCCAAAATAAGAGGGAATCTGGGCAAAATACGGCTAAGTTGGGCATCTTGGAGGCAGAAGGATTTTCTGTGAGATCTGAGCTCGGGGTTGGAGTCAGTCACTGGGAGATGCTGGGGCTGGGGTCTCTTCCAGCTCTGTCTCTCCTGTCTTTTCTGTCCAGTTAATTCCTGACAGGCAGAAACATCCCTGAAGTGCCTGGAGGCAGTGACTGAGTTTGGTGAAATCATCATAAAAGAAGGTTTGAGACTGTTCACTTATTTTCTGCAGGTGCTGGAGTGCTCCTGGTGTAGTTGGTGGATAAAATAACCCCAGAGCTGGCGCCTTTGCTGCTCGGTGATTTCTGCTTTGCAGTTTTGTGCAGCCAGTGGTGCCCAACCCGGCCCCAGGCAGAGCCCAGAGTGTCCCATTTCCTCCCTTCCATCCACTCCCAGCCCTTGCAGAGCTCCAGGAGGATGAACTGGGAGGCTCGAGGTTCTGCTTTGGGATTTAACTCTTGCAACAGAGGATTTTCTGAGCATCCCAGAATATCCTGAGCTGGAAGGGACCCTCAGGATCATCAGTGCAACCCCTGTCCCTGCACAGACACCCCAACAATCCCACCCTGGGCATCCCTGAGAGCCTTGGCCAAATGCTCCTGGAGCTCTGGCAGCCTTGGGGCCGGGACCATTCCCTGGGGAGCCTGGGCAGTGCCCAGCAGCCTCGGGGGGAAGAACCTTTCCCTGAGATCCATCCCAACCCCTGACACAGCTCCAGCCGTTCCTGGATGTGTCCAAGAAGGCTTTAAAATTGCTCCTGTCTGTTTGTGAGCTCAGTGCTCCCAGCTGGGACACCTGAGGGATTCTCCCCAAAGCATTTCCCTGTTCCCTGTCCCTTCCAAGGTTTTTCCCCAGGTTTTGTCCAGATGGGGAGAGTTTTGCTCCTTGAACAGGCGCTGCTGGTGCTCTGCCCACGTCAGTTCTGTGTTTTGGGCAGCTCCAGGGTGACATTGATGATCCCTGTCCTGAAGGGGAGGATGATGAGGGACGCAGCAATGGGCTGCAGTTCTCCAAAGCACACACTTGTTCTGCCCCCAGGAAGCACATTCCAGCTCTGGCAATCTGGGATCTGGGGTGGGCCTTGGAGGAATAATCATCCTTACACCTCCTTTATTATGGCCAGCAAGGCTCAGAACTGCAGTTCTCATGCTGTTTTAAAATCCCTTGGGATTTTCAGAAAAATCTGGCATTATCTGAAACCTTTTCCCCCATTTCTTGTGCCACAGCCCTAAATCTGTTTGAGTTATGAACTCCCTGCAGGAGTTTTGTTTTGTCCTCAGGGGCACCCAGGAGGTGAAGTGGTTGCTTTCCCGTGTACTTTGGGCTATTCAGAATAAAAAGAATAAAGAGAATAAAACAAAGGAATAAAAAGACTGCGTGTGTCTCCCAAGGTTCAGGTGACAAGTCCTGCATGAAGTTTCACCTCCTTTAGCACCCATCCTGTGGGGCTGATGTGCATCTGTCCCTGCTGGAGGAATTCTGTCACTGAGGGACTCCTGGGTCCTGCTGGAAGCCAAACAACGGCTGGAGAGGCCTCAGTTCTGGGACTGATCAAAGCAGGGCTTGGCTAAGCACGGCCTGGACTGGGAGAGGCTGGGGTGGTCAATGCCAGTGGCCAGGAGCAGTCTGAGGTCCTGCTTCCCCAGGACCTGCTGGAAATGTCCTCAATTCCTGCTGGGAATTGAGGTCCCCACATTTCCCCTTTGGTACTTGCTGCTCCCAGGGCAGTGGGGGATGGCACCTGCATTTCCCAGGGCAGTGGGGATGGCTCCTGGGTTGCCCAGGGCAGTGGGGGATGGCTCCAGGGCAGTGGGGGATGGCTCCTGGATTGCCCAGGGCAGTGGGGGATGGCACCTGCATTTCCCAGGGCAGTGGGGATGGCTCCTGGGTTGCCCAGGGCAGTGGGGGATGGCTCCAGGGCAGTGGGGGATGGCTCCTGGATTGNGGCTGCCCGGGGCGGGGGGGGATGGCTCTAGGGCAGGGGGGGATGGCTCCTGGGTTGCCCCAGGAGTGTTTGACATCCCAGGAAATGCTTCCCCAGCTCTGTGGAGAAGAGCCAGAGCAATGGACACCTGGCCTGGTGGAGCCTGCCCTGGAATCTACTGGCTGGAAGGTCAGAAAGTGGAAAATTAGAACAGAAAGTTTCAGAGCAGGAAAGTTTATTGAGCATCAGATGCTCTGGTTGGAGTTTTAAAAGATGAAAGATGAGCCTAAGGCTGAAATCTAACCTGCAGCAAGGAAGGGAATTCTGCAGGATCCAGCTGAGGGCCCAAAATCCCTCGTGTGGAATGTGCTGGTGGTGGGTGATGCTCTGGAAGGGTCTCCAGGGAAGGGGAGCTCAAGCTTTGCCTGAGAATCGCTGGAACATTATTTCAAAGCTGACAGAGACCATTCCTTTCTTGGTCTGTGTTCTGGGGATTAAACAGAAATTCTGACTGGGCAGGATTGCAGGGTGGCCAGAGGAAATTCCTGAAGAGGAAATTCTGAAGAGGAAATTCTGAAGAGGAAATTCCTGAGGAGGAAAATTGAGACAACTGGGAAGTGAAAGGGTTGGACATCAGCTCTGCTCCTGCAAAAAATCCTCAGCTCTGAGGGGTCAGGACCCCCCTGCAGGTGAGCAGGGATTTCTGAGGGACAGGGGGAATTTGCTCCCACATTCCCTGAGTGTGGAAATGCTCCACTCACAGGCAGCTTGGAATCCCTATTTTCCGAGTATAAAGCTGAGCCAAGATTTTCTGAGGCAGCAATAAAGGGTCAGATCTGCCCAGGGCTTTTTGTTTATTTTTAATTACGACAGCAAAGAGGTTTTGTTCCAATGATTTGGATGGGATGTGGGGAAATGGAGTTATTTCAGACTGGTTCATGTTTTATCCTTGCTGCCTCCCTCGCTGAGGCTGGAATTTGATTCCTGGCTCTGCATGAAGTTTGGGGAAGCTGCCCATGGTGCCCATGGCCCCCTGGGATCTGCCCCATGTTTGGGGCTCTCTCTGCCGTGCCCATTCAATCCCACACCCAGCAGAGCCTTTCCTGGCACCTCTGGGGTATTACAAGGCTAAATCAGCACATTCAGGGATCAAAGCTGGGTTTAAAAATGCACATTCCTGCACTAAGGACTAAGCAAGGGCTGTGCTTCCAGATTATATTTAATTTCATTCTATTAATTGTATTTATTATTTCTCTGTCTATACTTTGGGGATATGTACTTACAGCCTGTATTGTATCACCCAGGCATTAAATATTGGGGATGCTCACCTGGAGAAGGGAGGGATCCAGGGAGAGCTCAGAGCCCCTTGCAGGGCATAAAGGGGCTCCAGGAGAGCTGGAGAGGGACTGGGGACAAGGGATGGAGGGACAGGACACAGGGAATGGCTTTCCACTGAAAAAGTGAAATTTAGATGGGATATTGGGAAGGAATTGTTCCCTGGGAGGGTGGGGAGGCCCTGGCACAGGGGGCCCAGAGCAGCTGTGGCTGCCCCTGGATCCCTGGCAGTGCCCCAGGCCAGGCTGGACAGGGCTTGGAGCAGCCTGGGACAGTGGAAGGTGTCCCTGCCATGGCAGGGGTGGAATGGGATGGGCTTTGAGGTCCCTTCCCACCCAAACCATTCTGGAATTCCACGGCTTTAATTCCCAACCCATCCATTTGCTGTTACCACCCCATTCTCCCTATAAATCCACAGAAATTCCTGGGAAATCAAGCACTCAACAAAGTGTGTGAGGCCTTCAATCACCTGGTGACAATTAGTTTTACTTTTGAGTATTTTCAGCCCTCTAGAATTTCCTGCTTTGCCCCACGAAGAGCTGCTCTCTGCTCCTTTCTCCTCTCAGCCACGTTACCCAACTCAACCCCAGATGTCGTCAGAGGTGAAAAAAAATTCCTTTCAGTGGCACCCTCTGCCTTCAGCCTCTCTATTTTCATGCCTCCAGTCCCACCTGCCCGGGGTTTGTGTGAGGAAAAGCTTGGCTTAACCAACACATCTTTGTCCTTCCTGGCCTTTGCTGCTCCAGCCAAGTTCTCTGTGCCTGGGTGAGTGGGTTTAGATCGTGGATGGAACCTGGGCATTTCCAGGATTTCGGCTTTTTGTGGAGCTGGGTGCTTTACAGAGAGGCTACGGCACCGTCCTGGTTATCTGAGAGTTCCCAGGAAAGCCTCTTCCCTGACATCTTAACGGGATTTAACTTTTAGAGTTACAAATGAATAAGTGTGAATTCTAAATCCTGCTGTGGCGTCACCCACGTTTCTTTAGGAAATCCTACTCCTGGCAGCATAAGCAAACTTTCCAGAGGCTTGGGTCCCTCTTCCCAAGAGGAAAAAGGAGGATGAGAGATTGCAAACAGCAGAATCATAAATAAATCAGGAAACACAGCCCCGTAAATGTTTGTTCATCCCCTGCCAGCCAGGAGCCGGATCCCTTCCCCTGTTCTTCCCCAGGATGGCTTTCCCTGGTGTCCCTGTGGGGTTTGTTCCAAGTCTAACAGATAGGAAAGGTTTTCTGAGGTTCAACCCCAACTTTCCTCTGTCCCAGGTTATTCCCTAACGCCCCAGACCGTGTTTGGGTTGACGGGACTTGGAGCTGTGCCTGTTCTCACTGAGGAGCAGCAGAGGAGATGCCAAAGGAATCCAAGGAAAGAAAAGTGAGTTTGCCCCTGGATTTCAGTCCGTTTGTCATTGTGTTGGCCAGCAGCAGATCTCTGGAGTCCTTCTGGAGAGTTTGGAGCATAATCCAGCAGGTGCCAGGTACCCTAAATCTTCCCACCGAGATCCTAAACCTTCCCACGGTGCAGCTCGCAGGAAATTTAAAGAGAAACTTCCAGAGTTTTGATGCCGTGTCCAGAGGCAAAGGGAAGAGAATGGCTGGCTAGGAGTGTTGGACCTCGAGCCATCATCCCATCGTCTTCTGACCTGTCTAAACCCCCTCAGCTCCAAAAAGAACGTGATGCCCCCAACTCAATCCCGCTTTTTTATCAATGGAGGGATCAGTAGGAAAACAAATGTCGCGTGAGGGGTTAATCTGGGATCTTAACACCAACATCTCACAGGCTCTTCCCTCTGAACCCCACGGTGCTGCAGAAAGGCCCCAGGCAGGGAACAAAGCAGCCATGACGCAACCGCCACCCAAGACACCACCAGCGAGCAAAAAGTGCCTCTTACCTGCTCTGCCGAGGAGCACGGCAGCTTTGGGGGGCTCCCTGCAGCAGCTGGGAAGCAGGAAAGGGAAAACGAGGGGAAGTAATCTCTGCTGAGTGAGGGCCGTGTCGATTTTGGGAAAGAAGAGGCCGCAGCATCCAGCGAGAGCTCTGGCATTCGCAAACCACCGCTCGCTGGGTTTCTCCGAAATGTGACCCTATTTCCTTGTTGCACAGGAAAGGAAAGGAGAGCAAACAAAAGCTGTGCAGCTCTGAGGAGTGAAAGAGCTCTGAGATCTTCTCCGTGCCAGGGCAGGGGTCTGCTGTGGAAGAGAACAGAGCAGAGGGAGGTGCTGAGGAGCTGTCGTTATTTAAATGAAGGTTTTAGGGAGAGACGTTGCTTGGGTAGCAAAGTTCTCTTCTTGAACAGCTCCTGCTGAGCAGGTGTTGGTGAGAAGGGGAATCTGTGAGCGTGAGTGTCTCTGCCACAGGATCACAGGATCAGCTGGGCTGGAAAAGCCCCCTGAGCTCATCGAGGCCAGGCTGTGCCCCATGCCCGCCTTGTGCCCAGCCCAGAGCTCCGAGTGCCACAGCCAGGCCTTCCTGGGGCTCCTCCAGGGATGGGCACTCCAACCCTCTCTGGGCAGCCCCTGCCAAGGCCTGAGCACCCTTTCCATGGGGAAATTCCTGCTGCTGTCCACCCTGAGCCTCCCCTGGCCCAGCCTGAGGCCGTTTCCTCCATCCTGTCCCTGTTCCCTGCGAGCAGAGCCTGACCCTTCCCTGGCTGCCCCTCCTGTCAGAGCTGTTGTTACGCCAGGCTGTGCCTCTTGGAAGTCACAGAGGAGTAAGGAAAACTGAATTTCTTTGGATTTTCCACATCCAAGCCAGGAGCTACTGAGAAAGGCGCTCTGTGAGGGGCTGCTTGGGAGTTTGTGATGGACCAGAGCAGGCTCAGGAGCCCAAGCAGCCTCTCGTGGCCTGGTTCTCCTCCCTGTTTCTGATCAGTGATCAGCTCTTTGTGGTGCCAGAGCAGCCAGAATGTTGTCATCTGGGCTGGGGACCATCCAGCTCCAGTGCCACCGCTGTCAGCTGGGCTGGGGACCTTCCAACTCCAGTGCCACCACTGTCATCTGGGCTGGGGACCTTCCAGCTCCAGTGCCACCAAAGGGTGTTTATGTTTTGCAGGATTTCCAGCTGCTCCTCAGGGCCAGGTCTCCCTTTCCAGAAGGAAAAAATCTCCGTGTGTGATCCCCAGCTTGCTGCCACCTGTCCTGGAGCTGACGGGCACAGGGACAAGGGCCAGCCTCGGGGAAAGGCTACGGCACCACGGAGCCAGGGAATGCTTTGGGTTGGAAAGGAACCTTAAAGCCCGTCCTGTTCCAACCCCCTGCCATGGGCAGGGATGTCTCCCTCTGGGTCAGGATTCTCCAAGCCCTGTCCCTGGCTAATTCCTGCTGAGTGCCAAGAGGTGTCCCGAGGAGATGGATGGGCAATCCCGACGTTTCTTGCTTTTGCAGGCAGAAAATTGTACGGCAGAAATCGGGACTGAGGCCCTGATGCCAGCAGGATGAGCTTCACGGTGTTCAGGACAGAAGAATTTGGGAATGAGGCTGGATTGGCAGAGTACAAGGTACCCCTGAGGATCCCTCAGTCCCACGGAATGTCAAATCCCCCCCAGGAGCCCTTTGTTTATATTTTCACATGGAGCTCTTCACGATGTTTACCCAGAAATCCACAACAAAGATTTTTCCAAGGACAAGGTGAGATCCTGAGGTGAAAAGGCAGCGCCCCAACATCCCTCCCCCACAGTGCCCTCAGGAAAATGCCTCTGAATATTTGCCCTTTGCCCCAAAATACCCACAGAATTCTGGGATCAGGCACAACGATCTCGATAATCACTTCGTGATGGCTCTGCTCTCAATGCCTGTGGCTCCTTCGAGCCGGAGTTACACGTTTGGGAAACACCAACCCTATTTTATTTAACACCTGGGACTAATTAAGCCCAGCTTTACTGTTGGGCAATTAGTTTACATGTCTGTGCCCCGGTGGAAAAACAAACCGGTTTGTTTCCAGCTCTGTTTCACTCACAGGTTCTCGACCTGCAGCCTCTGGGCTCCAGACAAAGCCGAGCACTTTGTTTATTGCTGCAGTAGCTGAGGGGCTGAATGAAGCTTTGTTGTGTTGGGTGCTGAACAGCCATAAAAAGGGTGAGTCTGTGGCCAAGGAGCTTGTCCCAACATGGACTTGGGGCCAGGCTGTGATGTAGAGCCAGAGCTGGGAACTCTGCCCAGGCCCTGCAGTTCAGACATAGCAAGGCAGGGAGAATATTTCATTTTATGTACAAAATGCTTGCACAAAATTACCCCATCAGGCCTCAGCAGCGTTGCCTGTGTGTCCGAATGGCAGCCAGGACAGGGTCTGCAGCCTTTCCAAGCCTTCAAGCGAGCCCTGGCCTCGGTGTCGTGCGGGTTGGATGCGTTGGGCATCGTCCAGCACCAGCAGGAAGCGCCAAATCGGCCTGGAAGTGTCGGTCTTTGGGCTTCCCTGGGGTTCAGTCCATCATCCCGAGGGGTTTCCAGCATCCTGAGGGGTTTCCATCATCCCAAGGGATTTCCAGCATCCTGAGGTGCTTCCAGCATCCCAAGGGTTTCAGGATCACGCTGGGGTTTCCAGCATCCTGGGGTGTTTCCATCATCCTAAGGGGTTTCCAGCATCCCAAGGGGTTTCCAGCATCCTGAGGGGTTTCCAGCATCCCAAAGAGTTTCAGGATCCTGCCGGGGTTTCCAGCATCCCAAGAAGTTTCCATCATCCCGAGGGGTTTCCAGCATCCCGAGGGTTTCCGTCATCCCGGCGGGGTTTGCACCATCCTGGCAGGGTTTCCAGCATCCCGGGGTGTTTCCATCATCCTGAGGGGTTTCCAGCATCCCAAAGGGTTTCAAGATCCTGCTGGGGTTTCCAGCAACCCGAGGGTTTTCCATCATCCCAATGGNAGGGTCTGCACCATCCCGGCAGGGTTTCCAGCACCCCGGGGTTTTTCCATCATCCCAGGGGGTTTCCAGCATCCTCAGGGGTTTCCATCATCCTGAGGGATTTCCAGCATCCCAAAGGGTTTCAGGATCCTGCTGGGGTTTCCAGCAACCCGAGGGGTTTCTGTCATCCCGGCTGGGTTTCCAGCATCCTGGGGGATTTCCATCAT
>VZTG01003803.1:107588-128724 GCA_013397845.1 Melanocharis versteri
CTTTCCCGGAGATCTCATCCTGCCTTTCCCAAGGAGCTCATCCTGCCTCTCCCGGAGAGCTCATCCTGCCTTTCCCGAGGAGCTCATCCTGCCTTTCCCGGGGAGTTCATCCTGCCTTTCCCGAGGAAAAGGATCTCCCATCCTGCCTCTCCCAGCCCTGCTCCAGCAAGTGGGATCTGCATCACTGCTGCAGATCTTTATCTGCCACCTCTGCGGGGAGGTTTGTGCTTGGCTGCATCGCTGCTGGGATATTTGGGATTCTCCGGGAGGTGAGGGATGTGCTGCACTCATCCCACACTCATGGAATGGCTGGATGGGAACAAAACCCCACAGGCTGTGTGCAAGTCCCCAGCACGTTTTGAGTTCGATGTAATCGCCTCAGACTGAGTGGAAATTCTCTGCAAGCCAGGAATCTTTCACTGGAGTAATTAGCAAAGCGTTTGAAAGAACAAATGCGATTGGAATCGCGGGATCCATTTGTGGATGGGGTTGAGGGTGAGTTCCCTGAATGGCTCCTTTGTTTTCCATCACTTTTTTAGGTTCAGCCAGTACACTCCGGGAGCGAGCGCTCTTCCCTCAGTGCGGTGACAGTCCTTGAAGTGTGTTTGAAATCCAGGGAAAGCGTAGAGAGGATTTCTGGGTTGCTGCTCACCACCCCCTGCCAGTGCTGTTATTTCCTGCTCTCTTTAAGGGATCAGGTGACCCAGGGCACTCTTGAGGCTGCGCTTCCCCGGGGGTGTTGCCGCAGGATAAAGGATTCTCATTGATCCTGAGCTCCTTTCCGCAGGTACCGGATAAATCCCAGCTGGGAGAACCCCCGGGAGAGCCGTGTCCGCGGAACGGGAGCTGATGGGGTTAATTCATCCTCAAACGCTTCCCATCCTTTTCTCCTCTTTTCCTTTCCTTCCATCCCACTCCTGCCTTCTCCAGGACTCAGCTTTCCCCATTCCCCCGCCCTCCTCGTGTCCCTCTCCTCCATCCCTTCACTCATCCCCCGCTGTCCCCCGCAGGGGCGATGCCGGTGCTGGGGATGAGCCCGCGCTGACCGCTCTGCGCTGGCCTGGCACTGCCCACCGCCGCCGGCCTCGGGAGAGCGCGGAGCGGCCGAGGATGCCTGCGGAGGGACCCGCGACTCCTCTCTGGACATAAGGGGTGGCCGAGGGAGAGACATGTGGGGACAGCGCCCTCGCAGCCGGCACAGATCTCCCTGCTCCGACACGAGCGGCGCTGACCATGGCCACAGCCTGGAGGCTCCTCACCTGGACGGTCACCCTCGGCCTGGCCGGGGGCACCTTCCCCGGCTACTCCTTCCAGTCACAAGGTAGGGGTGGCATGGGATGGGATGGCNAGAAGAGCTGAATCCATCAATGGACAGGGAAGCTGGATCCATCTCTGGGAGAAAGAGCTGGATCCATCCATGGAGGGGGGAGCTGGATTCATCCATGGGAAAGGGAGCTGGATCCACTTGTGGGGAGAGGAGCTGGATCCAGCCATGGGGGAAGGGAGCTCAATTCACCTGTGGGGAGGGCAGCTGGATCCACCCGTGGAAAAGGGAGCTGGATCCACCCCACTGCTGCTGGCAGAACCCTAACGCTGGCCTGGGCAGGGACTGGGGGAGCAAGTCCCAGCTCCAGCTCTGCTCCTGCCCAGCCTCTCCCACTCCCCCAGCTGGGGTTTTCCGTTGGCCTCCAAGCAAAGGAGGTGTTTTTCTCTCGGGTGTTGCGCTCTGTGACTTTGGGCAGAATTCAGAGCAGTTGGCTCAGGGCAAGGCCAGAGCCATGACAGGCTTGGAAAGGACGGAGGCGTGGTGGCAGCAGGGGATGGTTCCCTTCCAGTGAGCAGCACATCCTCAGGTGGGCAGAGGCTTTGTTAGGAGGAGCGCTGTGTGAGCCTGGTCCTTGGTGTGTCCGGAGGTGGAGGGCAGTGCTGGAGCACCCAGATCCTCTGCCCAGCTGAGTCTGGACAGGAACGTGCTGCTGGAGGAGCAGGTTGGGTTTGCACACATGTTTTTTAAGGGACACCAGGAGTAAGTGCTCAGACCTGCTGGGGCAGGAGCACTTTGTGCCCATCTGGCGTGTCTGTGTCTGAAGGACTCGTGTTTAAACAGAGTCACACTCAGGGACTCAAGAAAAGGAGGATGTGGATCTCTTGTCCACAGCTTTGTGCTTTTGTTCCTGATTTTATTCCAGGTTAGGAGTGAAGGGACTGGGAAATGGGGTGGAGCCTTGAGCCTAGCCTGGAGTACAAACAACACTCAACAACAAACAACACACCTGGAGTACAGACAACAAAGGGGAGTTAAACTGATTAATGATAATACTTTTAGGCTTATTCCTTAAAAAGCAATGTCAACACTCCCACCAGGCACCAGAGGTGAGAGGAGTGAGCTCTGGAGCAGCACGTTTATCCAAGGTGTTCAAACCTTGGCAGTGTCACACAGCCATAGTCCCGCACCCCTGGCGTGCCCAGATCAGCCGTGGCACGGCCACAGCCGGTGCCATTCCCTGGCTGGTGAGCAGTGCAGGCCGTGCTGGCAAGGGCCGTGAGCTGCCTGGAGGAGCAGAGCTGGAAAGAGGGACAGAAGCAGCCAAAGCCCCTCGGTGTCCCTGGCAGGGCACAGGACGGGCAGCACCCGGAGAGCAGGCAGCCCCAGCCGGGAGCTGGGCACGTTCTCCAGGCAGACCGGGATCTGAAGGACACCCGGTTCCTGGCGCTGTTCTCCACAGGCTCTGGCGGTGCCTGGGGGGCTGTTCTGAGCCTCCCTGTCAGTTCACACCCTGCTCCGTGCGCAGCCCCGCCGGCACCGCGCTGTGGGACCGGCCCCATGCCAGCCCCCAGCGCTGGGATCCCTCCCCCTGGGCACAGCCCCGCTCCGTGGGGTGCCACAGCTCCGTTAAACCCCGAATTAACACACCTGTGCTCCCCGAGTGCAGGCCCCGGGCAGCTCTGGAGGTGGCTCCCAGCCCGTGGCGGTGTTGGGATACGGTGCCATGGGATGGATGTGGCGTGTTGGGAGCACCACGCCGGGATTGCAGCCTGTCCCCTGCCCGGTCCCTGTCCCCTGTCCCCTGTCCCCTGCCCAGCCCCTGTCCCCTGTCTGGTCCCTGTCCCTGTCCCCTGTCCGGTCCCTGTCCCTTTTCTCTCCCCAGTCCCTGTCCCCTGCCCAGCCCCTGTCCCTGTCCCCTGCCTGGTCCCTGTCCCCTGCCCAGTCCCTGTCCCTTTTCTCTCCCCAGTCCCTGTCCCCTGNTGTCCCTTTTCTCTCCCCAGTCCCTGTCCCCTGCCCAGCCCCTGTCCCCTGTCTGGTCCCTGTCCCTGTCCCCTGTCCGGTCCCTGTCCCTTTTCTCTCCCCAGTCCCTGTCCCCTGCCCAGCCCCAGTCCCTGTCCCCTGCCTGGTCCCTGTCCCCTGCCCGGTCCCTTTTCTCTCCCTAGTCCCTGTCCTTTCCCCAGCCCCTGTCCCCTGCCCGGTCCGTGCTGCCCCAGGGGCCCCTCTTGCTGTCAGAGCCGTGTTTTTGGTGTCAGGCTGTTGATGTCACCCCACACTTCACCAGGCTGCTGGGACAGTTCCTAATCCCCACAACACCCTGTGGAGAGGGCGAGGCGCTGTTATCTCCCGGGAGCAGTAGGACAGTGAAGAGCGGTGTTATCACCAGCCCCTGATCCCAGGGACTCGCTGCAGGCAGCTCTGGAGCAGAATCCTCGTGCCCCACGTGCCCCTCTCCAGATCACTGTGTTTGGTTTGTGCAGGAGAAAGATTAAGGTATCAGCCACGAGCTCTAATTACCTTCGTGGGGAGCAGCAGCCTGGCACAGAAGGGCTCCCCAGGGCAGCAGAGAGGTTCGGGTGTAGCCTGGACACTCACGGTGCAGTTTGTAACAGCTCAGGGAACAGCTGGAATCACTGGAGCACCTTTCCCAGAGCAGCTGTGGCTGCCCCTGGATCCCTGGCAGTGTCCAAGGCCAGGCTGGACAGGGCTTGGAGCACCCTGGGATAGTGGAAGGTGTCCTTGCCCATGGCAGGGGTGGAATTGGATGAACTTTAAGGTCCCTTCCAACCCAAACCATTCCAGGATTCTCGGAGTTGACCAAGGACTCAGCTCACGCTCACAGCGCTGGATGGGTTTTAATCCAGAGGGAATCCCTGCCAGGACCTTGGTTTACCTGCGGGGACAGATCAGACATTCCCATTTTACAGAACATTAGGTGGGGCTCATTCTGCTCTTCCCAGCTCAGGGGTGAGCAAAGGGCCCCTGGAGGATGCAGTGAGGCTGCCACAGCGCCAGGGCAGCCTGAACCGTGGGGCTCCAGAATATCCCCCTCAGCCAGCCCTCGGGAATGTGGGATTCCAGAATATCCCCCTCAGCCAGCCCTCGGGAATGTGGCATTCCAGAATATCCCCCTCAGCCAGCCCCCGGGAATGTGGGGTTCCCGAGCAGCCATCCCTCAGGAATCGGGGCTTNGCCCTCGGGAATGTGGGGTTCCAGAGCAGCCATCCCTCAGGAATGTGGGATTCCAGAGCATCCCTCACAGCCATCCCTTGGGAATGTGGGATTCCAGAATATCCCCTGCAGCCATCCCTTGGGAATGTGGGATTCCAGAATATCCCCTGCAGCCATCCCTTGGGAATGTGGGATTCCAGAATATCCCCTGCAGCCATCCCTTGGGAATGTGAGATTCCAGAGCAGCCATCCCTCAGGAATGTGGGATTCCAGAGCATCCCCTGCAGCCATCCCTTGGGAATCGTGGCTGGGCTGCAGCTGGGGCTCCCCTTTGGTGACAGCACCACAGCAAACATCTGCTTCCTTTCCATGCTTGAAGGAACTCACGAGAGAGGAACAAACCCATCCCTCCTCCATTTCCCCTTCTCTCTCTCCTTTTTGCTCAGCTCCCCCTCTGCCTCCTGTGCCCTTTCCCTTCCCGTGCCATCCCTGCTCCATTTCCACCAGAACTGGAACCGTGAGGTGCCTCTTCCCCAGCCCACCCCTCGTCCCTCCCAGCTTTCCCCCTGCTGTCTCCCTGTGCTCCTCCAGGGTGCCCAGTGTCCTGCCCAGCCACCCGCAGGTTTCCCTGGAGAAAGGCTTTTTGTGGCCTCTGCTCCCGAGCACTCTGCCGGGGCTCTGGGACAGCAGGGTTTATCTGCAGTGCAGACCCTGCTGGGCACAGCCCGGGCCAGGAGCTGTTCACGGCGTGGGAAGTGCCTGAGGGGCAGAGGGCACCTGAGGGAGAGGCTGTGGACTGGAATGTGGGGAGCAGGAGCGAGGCAGGGTGGGGAAATGCGGGAATTGGGAATGTGTGTGATGTTGGGAGGATCACACAGGGTTGGGGAGGGAGAGATCCAGATCTCTTTGAGCCTGAACTAATCTTTCACATTCTTAGGGCAGAGGAAGGAGGCAGCTGTGACACTGGATGAGGACAGGGACTTTGTTCTGTGTTGAAAGTCTCCTTTTGTTGTCCACAGGACACGTGGCTGTCAGCAGAGCTGTCACATGAGTGATGTTGGATATTGGGAATGTGGGATTGAGATGGGATATTGGGGAGAAATTCTTCCCTGGGAGGGTGGATGGAATTCCCAGAGCAGCTGTGGCTGCCCCTGGATCCCTGGCAGTGCCCAAGGCCAGGCTGGACGGGGCTGGGAGCAGCCTGGGACAGTGGAAGGTGTCCCTGCCATGGCAGGGGTTGGAATGGGATAAACTTTAAAGTCCCTTCCAACCCAAACCATTCCATGATTCTATTCCATGATTATTTTTTCCATTTGTGGCATTCCCACTCTCCAGCACCACTTCCCAAACCATTTTTGTGATGCAGAGCACTGCTCTGGGGCTCTTCCTGTCCCTCAGTGTGACATCCCTGAGGAGATGCAGTGTCCGGCCCTACAACACTCCCAGGCTCTCACACACCACCTCACACTCCCCTCAGGCTCTGGACACGTTTTTCCTCCTGGAAGTGCCTTTCAGGTCAGGATCAGAGCCTCCAGCCTGGAGTCCCAGGTCCTTTGTAGCCACAGCAAGCACAAACCACCCTGTGATTCACTCTTTTCCAAGCCCACATGGACTGCAAAGAGGCAAAAAGGAAAACAAAACACTTCCGACAGCAAATTTTTCCAAGCCTGAAGTCATTTCTAAGTGCAAAAAGTCACCCTGGTTTGCCCAGCCCCATCACAGGGAGGTGCTGGGATGTGGGAAAAGCTGGAGCACGGGAAATTAAAAACCTAATAATTAATTCTGGCGAGGCAGAAGTGCCAGCAGTGTTCATGGACGGGAAAGATGGGAGCTCACCCCTAATCCCAGAGGGTGGAAGGGCTGTCCCATTCCTGGTGGCCAAGGAAACCACTCTGTCAGGCTCCCACACTGGAAAACAGAGGAAAAGGGAACTTTCCAGTGCTGCCCTGTGCAGTTTGCAGCTGGCTGAGTTTCTGGTAGCTGGGAAGGCTCTGAAGGTGGGGGCTCTGGAGCCAGGCAAAATTCAGCCACCCTGGAGCAGCCAGGCCCCTCCTGTTTGCTTAGGAAACAACGACAAAGAGGATGCAGAAAGCACAGGAAGACTTTTCCCGAGGGAGCAGAGGGAAAATCCCCTCCCGTGAGGGCTCAGGAGGCTCAAACCCTGCAGGCACGAGGGATTCAGGAGAACCCTCCGTGAGGAGGAGCTGTCCTGGTCCAGCACACACATGGACATTTCCCACATTCAGCCCAAGCCTCTGGGGCTGGGGGCTGTCAGACACAGCCAGATCTCTGCTCAGATCCAGCCTGGCAGTCCCCGGGGCATTTTCCCTTGAAAAGGAGGAGTTTTTGCCGAGCTTGCAGGGTGTCAGTTGGTTTGACAGGCAGCAGAGCTGCGCTGCTGTGTGAGCGCAGGCAGAGGGGCTGGGGACAGTGACAGTGGCCTCGTCACAGCACAGCCTGGGTGGCAGCACACAGGCTCAGAGCTCAAGGGCCCCAAGAGGAGCTGCTAAGCCAGGCTGAGGTGATAAAAACCAATCCAGCGAGCTGGGAAGGCAGAACGGGGTCACAGACAGAGACCTGGCTGGGGAATTGGGATATCTGACTTCTTCTGCTCATTTTCAGCACTGCTGGGGGAATTCTGGTTGCCCTCCCTCTTATTTTGATATCAAGATTGGCATTTCAAGGACTCTGTGCCCCTGTAGCCCCTGCAGCTCTGACTGGAGAGGTTGGGGTGGTGCTGTTATTTTGTGCTTTCAGAGCCAGCAGCTCCCTGGAGCAGCTGCAGATGTCCTGACTTTTCTCCTGAGCCATTGTCACCCCAAGGCTCCTTCCGCCTCCTTTTGAAGAGACCTCATTGCTGGGTCTGTTCCTGGAAGGATCCAGGTTAAAACAACTCTCCAAAACTCTGCAAAACCTGGATTCCCTCTGCCCAGAGGAGATGGAAGGATTTGGGATACTCCAGGTCCAGAGCCACAATCGGTGTGTCCTGTCCTTTGGGCCAGGCTGTTCCTCTCCATCACCTGCAGAGGAAAAAGTTGCGTTCCAAAAACTGCTGTTCCACGGCTCTGTAGGCTGCAGGGCTTGGGGAACATCCCAAGGATCCTGCAGGCTGGGCAGAGCCTTGGGATTCCAGTTCTTGGAATGCTGTGGCAGGACCCTGACCCTCCACCTGCACTGGCCGTGGCTGCGCTCGGGCTGCTATTCCCATGTGTGTCATTCCCATGTGTGCCATTCCCATGTGTGTCCTTCCCATGTGTGTCATTCCCACACGTGTCCTTCCCTCCCCAGAGGAATTCCTCTCCAGCTTGGATCACTATGAGATTGCCTTCCCCATCCAAGTGGACCAGAACGGCGACTTCCTCACCTTCGACATGCGCCGGCAGCTGAAGCCGCGGCCCCGGCGCTCCCTGCCCTACGAGCCCTCGGAGCAGCAGGTCTTCTACAAAGTCTCTGCCCACCACACCCAGTTCCTGCTCAACCTGACCCTGCACTCCAACCTGCTGGCCGAGCACTTCACCGTGGAGTACTGGAAGCGGGATGGCATGGACTGGCAGCACGACTTCCACGAGGACTGCCACTACGCCGGCCACCTGCAGGACCAGTACCTCAGCTCCAAGGTGGCCATCAGCAACTGCAACGGGCTGGTGAGTCCGGCTTGGGCCGGCCAGGGGCAATGCCAGCAGCTCTGATCCTCCAGCAGGTGGATCCATGTGGTGGGAAACGTGGGAGGGTCCTCTGCGCTGGACAGATAATGATGAGAGATCTCTATAAGCAAGTTTNGTGGGCAGAGGGCATTGTTTAATCAAGAGGGATTACCTTCAGTCTGCCACACCATTGTTCTCCAGTTGTTCACTAGCTAAGCTTTGGTATCTCAAAGCTTGCTTTCATTTCAATCTCGCTTATAGTTTTCATATTCTCAGCATCTTTGTCCAGGCAATCATATTTATAAGGTTTCCCAGTCTCATCTTCCCTTGCAGGAAAAGCTTGGGATTGGTGGCAAGAGGGAATATTCCACATCGGTGTCACAATCGGTGGAGGGTGTAGACATCCCTTATCACATCCATGGGGGTTTCTGCTCCTTGTGTCACTTCTCATCCAGTTTCTGGGCATTTTCCCATTGATTTTGGTTGGAATGGGATAATCCTGGCTCTCTGGGGATACCCAGACCTGGGTCTCGCCAAGTTCTTCCAACAGCAACAGCAAAGAATGTTTTGCGTGTGCTGGTGAGGAAGAAGTGCAAGAGAGCAGGGATTTCGCAGTGTCACCGGAATGTCACGAGTGCATCCAGATCCTTCCAACTGCAGATGCGTTCCTGGGGTTCCCAGTTGCTTCTGTCCATGTTCCAGGAGCTAAAAAATGTCGCTTCTGGGGGAAAAAACTGAAATAATCAGTTTTTCAATATGGAAAAGGGAACACTGAGATGGGGCAAGGTGGCATTTCCTCAAAACCAGCAAGGCTGCGGGAAGGAAGGTGGAAATGGTTGATTTTCCAATTCCTGACAGCTCAAACTGATCATCCTGGTCCTAAATATCAGCAAGGAATCTTAGTGGTGGACATCAGCGTAAGAACAGCTGAGCTCAGGACTAGATTGCTTGGAGAGAGTGAGATCTTGGGAGATCTTTAGGAACAGGCCAGACAAAAGGCTCCCAAAAACCCTCCAGGTATGATTCATTAGCTCTCCCAGCCCTGGGAATAGACTAAGGACTTCTATCCCTATTTTTCTGTGATTTTCTGGTATTTCTGGCTCGCACAGCACGTTTCCTGAGCTGCCAGATGGAGGGAGGGAGCAAACATACCCCGTGAGTGAATCCCAAGGCTGATGGCTCCCTTGGAGGGGTAGAAAAAGACTCCCCAGGCCAGGTTCATATTTCTGCTGCAGCCCCACCTCCTTGCAGCATTCTGGCAGAGTGGAAGGGCTTCCAAATGGGAATGAATTCCCGTTTGATTTATTGCTGGGTGACCCTGCCAGAACAGTGCTGTGGGTTATTAACAGGAATGAGAATCTGACTCATTATATCACAGAGTCTAAAATTTCCAGCTCACAGCCAACAATCCGAGCTGCACAAACTCCTGGTTCCCGAGCCCTTTGTTTGCACATGGGAACTCTGCTCCAGTCGCAGGGAATTTTGTGGTGCTCACAAAGGGTGAGCTGGGCACTGCTGGCTCCGGGGGAATCTGGCATCCCCCTGCCTTCCCACCCCACAGGGCAGCAAGGCCGGGGCAAGCAAGGGCCCAGCAGCACTTGGAACTGGGAGAATTCCGTCCCCAGGCTGTGTTTAGCTCTGGAGAGGCACCAAGGGCTGTCTGGAGGAAAACGCAGCCAGGCACAGAGAGGGACACAGGGTCATCCAACGAGCTCTCCTCTGCCTGAACTCTGTCCTGCTGCCCCCAGAGCTATGGACACGGCGAGGATGGGGGAGGACGGCTTCGGGGTCGCTGAGGACAGTGGGGTCAGGAATTTGGGCAAGAGGAGTCTGGAATGTTTTTAGCTGGTAGAGAGGGGGCTGGACTTGCCGTGGGAGATTTGTGCAGCGCTCTGGGTGACCAGTAACCGCTGACGGCTCGTGCCATCCCTCATCCCAGCAGGCTCCGCTCCAGGAGGGCATCACCCGTCTTGGAGGGGACAGGTAGGGACAGGAGAGGGTCCTCCTTCTCCTTCTCCTCCTCCTCCTCCTTCCTCCATCACCTTCCCAGGTGCAGGTCCTGCCGAGGGGGCACTGCACTGACCCACCTGTGCACAGCTGGTGCTGCACAGGCACTTGGGCGCTGTGGTGGTGACTGGGTACAAACTGGGGCCTGAGCTGGTTACAGGGTGAGCTGAGCACGAGGAGGAGGGAAAGGGTGACTGTGAACACGGTAACGAGCTCCAGGCCATCCTCCTGTCCTCCAGCTCCCACATCCCTCAGGAATTCCTGTGCCTGCAGGGTTTGGTTTTGAACCACTTTGGTTGTGAACACCCTCAGCACAGCTCTCACCTTACAGCACACCAGCTTTGGGTGCCAACACCTGGACATGCTCCCAGAGACTCCCCAACACCTGGACATGCTCCCACTGACTCCTCTTCCCAACACCTGGACATGCTCCCACTGACTCCTCTTCCCAACACCTGGACATGCTCCTATTGACTCCCCAACACCTGGACATGCTCCCACTGACTCCTCTTCCCAACACCTGGACATGCTCCCACTGACTCCTCTTCCCAACACCTGGACATGCTCCCAGGGACTCCCCAACACCTGGACACTCTCCCAGGGACTCCTCTTCCCAGCCACAGGCACTGTCACCCCAGCCCGAGGGCAGGCAGGGAGCAGGGCTCACCCCACACATCTCCCACACCCTGCTGGGCTTCAGGCTCAGTCGAGGGAAAGTCACCCAGTTCTCAGAGTCACAGAATCACAGAATGTTCTGAGCTGGAAAGGACCCATAAGGATATCAAAGTCCATCCTGGTCCTGCACAGGACAGCTCCAATCCCACCACGTGGCCTTTGTGGGAAGCAAAGGTTGACGTGGTTCATTTTCAGAAATATTCCACGTTTTGAGCTGCCAGAAGGGCCAAGCAGCTGGAAGCCTCCAGGGAGCAGCCCAGGCAGCTTTGCCTCAGCCTGGCCAGGAGCTGGAATCCCTGTGTTTCATCCCATGGGCTGCAAGAGATCCCAAGGATCTGTCATTTTCCTGCCATCAAAAAGTCACAGCCAGCAGAAAACCCTAAGCAGAGAAGTGGGGTTCTTGTCCCTCTTGTGTCACAGGAACAGCCAGGTATTCATCAGAGAATCCCAGAATGGTTTGGGTTGGGAGGGACCTCAAAATTAATCTCATTCCACCCTCTGCCGTGGGCAGGGACACCTCCCACTATCCCAGGGTGCTCCAAGCTCTGTCCAGCCTGGCCTGGGACACTGCCAGGGATGGGACAGCTTTCCTGGGAAGCCCCCTGAGCCCAGCACGGACAGGGGTGCCTGGAGGGACCCACATGAGGAGGAATGGGCCCAGATGAGGAGGAATGGACTCAGATGAGGAGGAATAGGCCCAGAGGAGGAGGAATGGACCCACATGAGGAGGAATGGGCCCAGAGGAGGAGGAATGGGCTCAGATGAGGAGGAAGGGACTCAGATGAGGAGGAAGGGACTCAGATGAGGAGGAAGGGACTCAGATGAGGAGGAAGGGACTCAGATGAGGAGGAAGGGACTCAGATGAGGAGGAAGGGACTCAGATGAGGAGGAAGGGACTCAGATGAGGAGGAAGGGACTCAGATGAGGAGGAAGGGACTCAGATGAGGAGGAAGGGACTCAGATGAGGAGGAAGGGACTCAGATGAGGAGGAAGGGACTCAGATGAGGAGGAATGGGCCCAGATGGCCCTGCTGTCACACGGGAGCTGGGCGAGCCGGCCCCAGGCCGTGGCTGTGCCTTTCCCGAGTGTGGTCTGAGCTGACAGTGCAAACCCTCCTTGCTCTGCAGCTGACCTGCGTGAATCACACACCGGATATCCAGCGCAGCTCCCCCACAAACCACAGGGCTCTCTCAGGGCCTCTCCCCGCCCCCTTCACCAGCCCTGTGTCACGTCCAGCGCCCGGCCCGCAGAGCTCAGTCCCTGGGGTCAGCGACGGGACAATTTTCAGACTCCTGTGACACCCAAGCCTCGCTGCTGGAAGGCGTGGAGCCTCTGCAGAGGCTGGAGTGAGAGCGTCCCTCCTGCAGCGGGGTGGATTCGGGGCTCTGCCCCGGGCCGGGGGTGCCCTCCTTCCCCCCATCCCACACAGCCTTTCCAGCTGCCTCTGCCGGCGCTCGGCTCCCCGCCGCAGCCCGGCCGGGGTCACCTCACAGTGCCTCGCTTGTGCTCGAAAAGGTGGAGCCGAGCCAAGAGCAGCAGAGCCCGGGGCAGGAGGAAATCCCCCGGCACTCGGGGCCGCACACACTGCCCCGATTGAGCTCGGCGCCGGGGAGGGGACAGGGACAGGGACAGGGACAGCCCGGCACGAGGGACTGTCCCCCCGGAGAGCTTCTCCGCACCCGCACCCGGCAGAGAAGCTGTTCCAGGTGGTGCTTCCACGGAGCGGCCTCGGGATGTTTCACAGGGACAGAATTCCCTGCTCCCCATCCTGGCAGAGCAGGGCTCCTGTCCCTCGGGCGCATCCAAAGGATGTGTCACATCCAAGGGACACCGCTGGTGGCACGGCGGGGGTGTCTCTGCACCCAGAGCTGTGTTTGCACGCAGGGAGGGGATGACAGCCGGGAGTTTTGAATCTTGGACTTTTGGGATCGTGTTTGAGCCATGTCAGGCACATTTCTTGCCTCAGTCACTTGCTGGTGAAGCTCAGCTGATGGGACACCACATTCCTTGGGGAAACTCAGTGCCAGGAATTGGGATGGTGTTGGGCTCCTAGAAAGCTTTCACGTTGCTCAGACCTTTCAGGTGGAGGGAATGCTGCTGTGAGGGTGGAGAGGAGGGATCCTGCAAGTACCTGGTGGGTTTGGTGACCACCCCCCTGGGATCTGCTCCTGCTGGCTGTCACTGCCTCACGGGTGGGTCCACTGAGGCAGCAAAGCCCGGGCTCACAGCTGAGATTGGGTCAAAGAATGAAAAGCTGAAACAAACAAGGCAGCAAACCCCAGATCACCTCACTGAAGTGGCCAATCCGAGGTGCACAAGGGGCTGGGATGCCCCATCCAGGCTGCAGAGAAGGGGTTTGGCTCTGTTTAATCAGCCTTCAGGTTTGAAACATTTGGGGTGTTTCCCAAAGCCTCTGGGTATTTACCCCTCTCTGCAGCTCCATGCTCCCAGCTGGTGCCGATGGTCCTGAGCTGCCTGAGAAGGTTTTTTGGGAGGCAGAGCTCAGAGCTGAGTGCTGCTGTGTTTGAGCGGGTGGGGTTTGGGATCCCACAGCGATCCCACCGAGACCGAGTGGGTGGAAGAGGAAACAACTCATTCATAACTCAGCAAGGCAAGGCTGTGATTTCCAGAGGACTTCAGTGAACACAGATGTCCCGAGGCATCCACCACCATCTGGCTGGCTTTCCTCTGCTCTGTGGGTTCCTGCAGTTCGGTGTTTGTGCAGGATTCCCCCACAGATTTTGTCAGCCCACAGAAATTCGGGGTTAATCAGCAAAAACCTCACCTTGAGAAGCCACCTTTGTCCCCCAGCTCCCTCTGCACCTCTGTTACTGCCTCCCCTCTGTTCCCTCCTGCAGCACGGGGTGATCGTGGCGGATGAGGAGGAATATTTCATCGAGCCCCTGAGCCCCGGAGCCAACGTCAGCGCGGGGGGCGAGGGCAAGGGCAGCCCCCACGTCGTGTACAAGCGCTCATCCCTGCAGTACCCGCACATGGACGCAGCCTGCGGAGTGCTGGGTAGGTGTTCCCACCTCCTCCTCCTCCTCAACCCAGCCTGCAACAGGCGGGGAAAATCCTGGCAGAACAGGTCCCCCCCGCTCCACGTGGCAAAGAACCAAACTCATCTCCTGAATTCAAGGTTTTTCTGTGCTTGCTTTTACCCGTTTCTGGTGGCCTGGGCTTTGGGAAGCTCCCGTCCTCTCCTCCTCACAGCAGGGCTTTAAAATTTGTAGATAGAGCATGGAATAGAAGAGAAAAAAGAACGCCTCTTGTTTTTCTTCAGAAGAATCCTCCCAGATTTGGCCAATTTGCAGAGTATTGGGAAATCACAGCTCACGTGTGCTCAGCACAGCCTTGGCTTTGGGGTTTGGTCACTGCAGGTCGTGTCCATGCTGGGATAACTCTGCTGCTGCTGGGGACCGGGTGGAAAAGGCCCTTGGGGGGGCTGGTCTGTCACAGGGGGCTCTGGGGGTGGGATGTGGGGCCTGGTCTGGCACAGGGGGCTCTGGGGGGTATTAGGGGAGAATGGTGACTGCACATCAACCCCATTCCTGCACGTCCAGGGCTTTGACCTGCAAAAGGACCCACAAAGCTCTGCCCTGGTCTCTCCCCATGTGCCCTTCTGATCCCTGCCCTTCCCACCAGCCTGTCCCAGAGTCTGGCTGGAATCCCTGGCCCTCGTGAAGAGGCAAAGTTCCACCATCCACCCGAAATGCTGCCGGCCCAGAGGATGCCCCTCGCTCAGCCTGGAGAGGCTCAGCAGGCCTGAGGGCGGGTGCCATCCCTGCCCGGTGGCTTTTCACAGACCAGCTCGTGGCAGCAGAGCAGAGCTGCTCCCATTTGGGTGTCACTTCAGGGTGTCCATCCACTGCCCCAGCGGTGGCACTTGACCCAGTGAGGAGTCCCTGCTGGGAGGCACTGTCACCCTGCCTGGGTGTCCCCAGAGCCATCTCTGGAGCCAGCCTGTGCTTCCCTGGCCTGCCCCCAGCCCAGCTCCCAAAGCCAGCAGACTCCCCTCCTGCTGACTCTTTGCCACATTCCCCAGCTTCCAGAAATAATTTAGCCCGCTCCTAATTGCTTCTTGGAAAGCAGAGACGTGCAGTGGGAGCCGCAGGCCAAGGGCAGTTCAGAACAACCGCAGTGCAACGGCCCCAGCGAGGCCAGCCTGTCCCCTGGCCCTGCAGGCTGCACCTGCCCTGCCCTGCCCAGCCCAGCACTCCTGGCCCCTGAGCACCCCCGGGAGCTGCCCTGGATCAGCTGGAGGGGCTGCCTGAGGTCTGCCCGTGTCCCCAGCTTTGAGAGCTGCCTCGGTGTGGACGACAGGGATGGATGGAGACGAGAGATCTCTGAAGTCTGGTTTTAGAGCATGAGGTTTATTGCTAAAGGCTTAAGAATAGAGGAGCTGCTTGGAGCTGCCAGCTGCAGCTAGGAGCAGGCCAGAAAAGCAGGAAGCACGAGAGAGTAAGAGAGCTAAGAGAGCTGAGAGCTAAGAGAGCTAAGAGATGTAAGAGGTGTAAGAGGGCTATGAGATGTAAGAGAGGTCTAAGAGCAAGAGAGCTCCAAGAGAGCGAGATTCTCCTTTACAATACAATAAATCTTCTGTGTTGAATATTCTAATTTTCATCAACCAATCTAGTACAAGATACAAATCCTATAGCATTTAAATACAGCCTATAAGAATCATTGCAGTACCATACTGTGTTGCATTTTAAACCCTAAAAACCACTCTTTGGATCTTTTCTGCCAAGCTAGCAGGGTCTGCTCTGATCCTTGGACCTGTCTGCTAGCAGAAGGTGTTGTTCAATCAAAGGGGATTATCTTCAGTCAGCCACACCATTGTTTTCCAGTTGTTCAGTAACTGAGGCCTGGTATCTCAAAGTATGCCTTCATTTCAATTTCACCTATAGTTTCCATGTTCTCAGCATCTTTTGCCAGGCAATAAGGCTTCCCTGTTTCATCTTCTCCAACACCCAGCCTCGCTGGATGTTTGACAATCCAGCCTCAGGGCAGGGGAAAGGATCCAGCTGGATCTGCCGGCAGGGCAGGAGTGGGGCTGCAGTCTCCCAGTCAGCTCCCGTGCCCTGTGCTGGTCTCCAGACAGGGAATTCGGAGCTGGTGGCCCTGCTGGGGACAGCCCTGGGCTCAGGGCAGCAGAGTCCCACAAAGCTGCTGCTGCTGCTCTGGGGGCTGCAGCCCTTTCTGTGGTGGGAAAGCCAAGTCCTAAAGCCAGGTACTGGTAGGAAAAGGAAAGAGGAAAGGGTCTGCAAGGGCTTCATTTTCAGGTTATGGCTGTGTAGTCTCTAAACCCACCCTGGGGCAGAGGTGAGGGCAGGGCTGTGCAGCCAGGAGGGGTTTGGGGCTGTGGTGGGATGGGCACAGATCTGCCGGGCAGGAGGGGACAGGAGGGGACAAGAGGGCAGGGGAGATGCCCTCAGGGCTGGCAGGAGCCCGGGACAGCCCTGCACTGCCTTTGGGACGCTTTCTGGGACGACACGTGGTGCACAAGTCACAGAATCGCAGAATGAACTAGGTTGGAAAAGACCTTTGAGATCATCAGGTCCAACCTAACCCTAACCCCGAACCCTAACCCTAATTCCTCCTCCTCAGCTAAACCATGGCACCGAGTGCCACGTCCAGGCTTTTTTTAAACACATCCAGGGACGGTGACCCCACCACCTCCCTGGGTGGATAATTCCAGTGCCCAGTCACTCGTTCAGTGAAGAATTTTTTTCCGACGTCTAACCCAAACTCCCCCTGGCTCAGCCTAAGAGCCCCTCCATGGCCTTTCCTCCCCTCAAACCCACCCCTCGCCCCTGCGAGCCGGGAGCTCCTGCCCGAGGGCATCAGAACCGTCCCGTTCCCTCCCCAGACGAGAAGCCCTGGAAGGGGAGGCACTGGTGGCTGAGGACGCTGAAACCCTCCCCTCTGAAGCCGTCGGGCAACCACAGCCAGCGCGGGCAGCTGCCCCTGAAGAGGTCGGTGAGCACCGAGCGCTACGTGGAGACCCTGGTGGTGGCTGACAAGATGATGGTGGGCTACCACGGCCGCAGGGACATCGAGCAGTACATCCTGGCCATCATGAATATTGTAAGTGTTATACCCGCACCAGGAACCGTGCGGGCTGGGGGAGAGCTCCTGTTCCTCACCCCGAACGTCCGGGCTGGGAAAAGGAGCTTTTCCTGCATGAAGCGAGATGGGGACGCGGTGAGGAAATGGCATCTGTTCCAGGCTGGCAGTGCCTTCTGCCCAGGCTCAGAGCAAGGCTTTGGGGTCAAAAATCCTGCCAGGCTGCTGCTGCTGAGCAGTGGGAGCCCGGAGAGGTGAACTCCGGCCTGTCTGACCGCGCTACAGCCGGCTCCGGGCTGCGAGAACAAAAGCCTTTCTTTGAACAGCATCCCTCAGCTCGAATTAGCATTGCAAATGCGGCCAGGCAAGCTGAGAAACACATGGGAAAGCATAAGGACAGGGAGCTCTCACGCTTGGGGGCTGAGCAGCGAGAGGGGCGGCAGAAATCCCCCCGAGCTGCGGCTCTGGGCTGGGGCACTGCTGGCGGCAGGGTACCGGGCTGGATGCGTGAACAGCCTGAATTGGCCGTGCTGGATCCTCCTGTGAGGTGAGATGGGCTTGGAAGTTATCCATCAACCCTCTGAAAGCCCCTCTGTGACGGCTCTTTGTCCCGTCCTCCGCGGGACGGCTTTGCGTGGTTTGCATTTCTAAAGCCGACGCCAGATTTTCAAACAATCCCGGTTCGAAGCGTTTCGTCCGCCCCGAAACACCCGAAACACCCGCCTGTGGCGGTTCGTTCCTGGGGGATGCTGTGATCTCCCCGATACCCCAGGGATGCTGTAGCCTCCCCGATCCCCCAGGGATGCTGTGCCCTCCCCTCATCAAATCTTCATCCCCGGGGCTGCCCCACCTGGGCTCTGGGCAAGGAGCAGCTGCTGCGGGATTTTGGCTTCACTGCTCTGAGTCAGAGAGCTCTGAAGGTGGTTTAGGGGATTCTGCAACCCGGGTGGTGGTCTGGAATCCCATTCCCATCCCAAAAATGCTGCGTTCAGACCCCCAGCCCCGATTCCCTGCAGTGCCCAGCCCTCCCCAGCTCACCCGGCCGCAGAGCTCATTTTTAAGACTCCTCTTTTCTTGTTTCTTGGAGGTCAGGTTGCCAAACTTTTCCAGGACTCGAGTCTGGGCAATATTGTCAATATCCTGGTGACCCGGCTGATCCTGCTCACCGAGGATCAGGTAAGCTGGGCTTTGCTGAGCTGCTCCTGTCCTGTGTCTGCACTTCCCTTGAGGGGCTGTGTGTCCCCCCGGGTGTCACCCCCTGAAATTCCCCCCAGTGCAGCCTGGCTGCTCCACATCCTCCCAACGCCACCAGGGGACTGGGCTGAAGACGCCTCTGGGAATCTGATTTTTTTAGGGAGGTTTAAGCAGCTTTAGTTCTCCTAAAGTCCCATTTTTCTTGCTTTCCCATGGCCTCCGTGAGGAACTGGGGGTGTCTGGAGTGGTGTCAGTGCTCTGCTGGCACGGAACGGGCAGTGCCTTCCCACCAGAGCTTCCCTGGGAACACGCTGTCCCACTGCTTCCATTGCAGCCCACGCTGGAGATCAACCACCACGCCGGGAAATCCCTGGACAGCTTCTGCAAGTGGCAGAAATCCATCGTGAACAGGAACGGCAACGGGAACGCCATCCCCGAGAACGGCATCGCCAACCACGACACCGCCGTGCTGATCACCAGGTGAGCGCTGTCCCCTGGGGGAGGGGGGCAGCTGTCCCCGAGATCTGTCCGAAGGGGCAGGGGGGCAGCTGTCCCCGAGATCTGTCCGAAGCGGGGAGGGGGGCAGCTGTCCCCGAGATCTGTCCGAGGCGGGGAGGGGGGCAGCTGTCCCCGAGATCTGTCTGGGGGGAAAGGGGGGCAGCTGTCCCCGAGATCTGTCCGAGGGGCTCATCCAAGGCTTCCTGGCCCTCAGTGGATGCAGATTATTGCAGTTCAGATGGTTATCACCCTCCACTCCAGTTTGTTATCACCCTCCACTCCAGTTTGTTATCACCCTCCACTCCAGTTTGTTATCACCCTCCACTCCAGTTTGTTACCACCCTCCACTCCCGTTTGTTGTCACCCTCCACTCCAGTTTGTTGTCACCTTCCCGTCTTCCCTCAGTCTTTGCTGGGCTCTCAAGGAGCTCCGTTTGTAGCTACGAGGCGTTTCTGCCCCAAAAGGCAACGCTGGGCACATGTGGGAGCCCATCCTGGCATCCTGGAGCTTCCTGGTGGGATGAAGAGCCCTGTCAGCCTCTGCTCTGAAAGGGGAAGAGGATTCCAGCAGGATCTCGTGACGTGACTGGCTCCAGCCAGCCCAGGATGTGGCTCAGCTCGTTTTAGGTGCCTCCATGCCGGGATGAGCTCTCTCCTCGGAACACCCTGCCCTGCCGGTGTCCCTGTGCTCCTGGCACAGCAGGGGAGGCCAGCACAGGGACCTGGATGCTGGATCAGACCCCGAGAGCTGCGTGAAGGGGGCTGAGCTGCCACACCCAGGACAAAAAACCCCATCTGAAGTGATGGGTGCTCGAGCCTGGGGCAGCAGAGGCGTGGGGAGGAAGGAAGGAAGGAAGGAAGGAAGGAGGGATGACAGGGACAGTGGAAGGAATGGCAGAGCGGCTGGAAGGCCGCAGGATGCTGGAGGGATGGCGGGCACAGGGCGTGCCGAGCTCTCCAAGTGCTGCTGGCTGTGTCCAGGATTGTCCCTCCAGCGCCCAAACTGGACACAAATCCCTGCTTGGACAGAGGCGAAACATCCTGGGAGAGGCCAAAGGCAAACCCAACATTCGTTTGTGCCTTTCCCCCCTCTCTTGCGGAGCGGAAGAAAGTCAGGAAATGAAATGCTGGAGAGAGGAGCCTCCAGGTGGGAGCCGCTTCCTTTTTCCATGCGCTGCCCTCCTGCTCCAGTCCCAGCGAGCCTGGAACATCCCGTGGACAAGACCCCACAGAGGAGCGGCAGAAGGGCCCCTCAGCCCCAGATCTTCCCCCTCCCGAGGGGGCTGCAGCTTTTTCCTGCCCTGCCTCCACACGTGCGGGATGCAAACGCCGGCTCCGGGCTCTGCGCCCTCCCTCCAGATGTTTGAGCCAGCCCGGAGCCGCTCGCTGCGCTTGGACAGCGCCCGGCGCATCCGGCCCCGGCCCCAATAAATTCCCGGTGTCCCGATAAGATCTTGCTGAGCTCGGGGCTTTTTTCTCTTTTTTTTTTTTTTTCTCTCTCTTTTTTCTCCTGCGGGGACGTGTCAAAGCAGAGCCTCCGAAGGCTTTAAAGGCATTCGCTCAAAACAAAGCGACAAATGTTCTGCGCTCGCTCGGTTTCCTGCCGAGAGGAGGGGAGAGGTTTGGGCACTTCCAGGGAGTGCCAGGGGCCAAAGGGACAGGGGCCATCCCCGGGAATGTGTCGCACTTTAACCCCTCGTGTGCTGGCACTTCTCACCCCCCACCCTCATCCTCGTGGGGTCACCGGGGCGAGCGGCGCCGGAGGGTCCTGCCTGCTGTCCCCAGACCGGTTCTGGGGTCACAATCCTCGGTGCTGCCCGCCCCGGTGTCCCCAAACTCCCTCTGGAGTCACAATCCTCGGTGCTGCCCACCCTGGTGTCCCCAAACCCTCTCTGGGGTCACAATCCTCAGTGCTGTCCCCCTGAGCCTCCTTTTCTCCAGGCTGAGCTCCTCCCTAGCTGCCTCTGTTTCTTCTGGTGCTCCAAACCCTTCCCCAGCTCCGTTCCCTTCCCTGCTCATGCTCTACCACCATATTTCATCAAAACCAAACCTCTGGCCTGGCTCAGCTCTGCCCCAGAGGTAAAGGACAGGAAATGTCATTAAAACCCCTCAGTGAATCTCAGCCTGGGCAAAGTGAGCATTGTAAAACCCGGACCAGAGGTGTCCTACCTGTCACCATCGGTACTTTCCATCCCAGAAATGTTCCACGGGCTGGTTTGGAGTGGTTTGGATGTGAACACATTGGCGAAATGACAACCCCAAAATCAGGAGTGTCCTTAATGCTGCCTTCTCTCCTCCGCAGATACGACATCTGCATCTACAAGAACAAGCCCTGTGGCACTCTGGGTGAGTAGAATTCTGACACCCCCTCAGCAGCTCCCAGCAGCACACAGAACCTCGGGAATGTGATGGGGGTGGGCTGTGCCACCCCCTTTCCAGCTGTGTCATTCTCTTTCCCACCTGTGCCATTCCCCTTCCCCAGCGGTGCCATCCCTTTCCCACCTGTGCCATTCCCCTTTTCCACCTGTGCCATTTCTCTTTTCCACCTGTGCCACCCCTTTCTCACCTGTGCCATCCCTTTCTCACCTGTGCCATCCCTTTCCCAGCTGTGCCATCCC
>VZTG01003803.1:128896-141647 GCA_013397845.1 Melanocharis versteri
TCCTTTCCCACCTGTGCCATCCCTTTCCCACCTGTGCCATCCCTTTCCCACCTGTGCCATCCCTTTCCTAGCGGTGCCATTCCCTTCCCAGTGAAGGTGAAGCTCCTGCCCCAGCTCCAGCAGCAGGGCCAGGACCAGACCAGTGGTTTCCAGCCTCTCCTCCCCTCTGTAAACCCTAAAGCAGCCGCCCTGAGGATGGATGAGCTCTGGAACACTCCTCTGTTCCATCCCTGGGCCAGCTCCAGCCTGGTGATTGAGAACCACTCGCATTTAGGGCTTGTCCATGGCCTGGTGGAGCATCCCTGGCTGAGCAGGGAGAAATCCGACTGCTTTGTGGTGGCTGTAAAGGGAGTTCTTTATTGACACGGCGAGACACAGACAGACCCTGCAGCTCTCTCTGGCTGCAGCTCCTCGTCTGTCCTGCCCTGGCCTAGGCTGAGCAGGCAGGGAGGGATTTCTGCTCTGAATCGCTGCGGTGCAGAGGGCAGAGCTGCTGGATCTCTGACCTGGTGCGGCTGCAGAGGAGGAGCCTGGGAGGGAGGCTGAGGCTGGAGGTGCTGGGATGGCTCAAATCACTCCACTGGCACAGCCAGGCCCTTCTCCTTCAGATCATTCCTGGCACAGTTCGTGCTGGTGGGGTGGGCAGAGGGAATTTGCTGTCACAGTTCAGGGGGAATTTCAGCATCATACAGTCAAAACTCAAAACAGCAAGGCTGAATTCCTGGTGGGAGCCAGGCAGAACCAGGGTTGGATCCTGGCTTTCTCAGCTCTCCCTGGCCAGGTTTGGATGCCCCAGAGCCCATCGGAGGTTCCCCCACCAGCAGTGCCATGGCTGTGCCAAGGACTGCTCCCCTCTGCAGTGTTTGGATATGAAATTCAGAGGATTTTGACCCTTTCTTAGCATTTCTGAGCCTGTCACTGTTAATTCATTGCCGAGTCAGTGCCGAGTGACCACGAATCGTAAGAGCCACGAATCCACCCCAAAGCCCAGCGCAATGGTGAGAAGGATCTGGCTGTGCTCGGTGTTACAGGGTGTGAAGCACATCAGGCAGTCCCCAAACACCCCGGTGTCCCCTCAGCCGCCCTGTGGTGGCCCCGTGTGACAGCTCTGTCCCCTCCCCAGGCCTGGCCCCCGTGGGCGGGATGTGCGAGCGGGAGCGGAGCTGCAGCATCAACGAGGACATTGGGCTGGCCACCGCCTTCACCATCGCCCACGAGATCGGCCACACGTGAGTGCGGCACGGCCGCAGCCCCGGCAGCTCCTGCTGCTTTGCTCCTGCAGCAGCGGCTGGAAACCCTCCCTGTGGATGGTCCGGGTGTGTCAAACCCCGGCTGATCTCCTCTCTGTGCTTTCCAGGTTTGGCATGAACCACGACGGGGTCGGCAACAGCTGCGGCTCGCGGGGGCAGGAGACGGCCAAGCTGATGGCTGCTCACATCACCATGAAGACCAACCCGTTCGTGTGGTCCACGTGCAGCAGAGATTACATCACCAGCTTCCTGGAGTAAGGAACCCAGCCCTCCCTGCCCTTCCTCCGGCCTCCCCCAGTCTTTTGTGAGAGGGGGTAAAGCCAAAGCAAAGCCCCCCAGTCCCCCAGCCCTTTCTCTCCTTTCTCCCAGAGCCGTGTTCTTTCCTTCCTTTAGACTTTCCTGTGTTTTTCCTGCCTGTCGAACATCTAAACTCAATTATGTTACAGCTGGGAGAGCTTTATTTGAGTTCCCCACGTCCAGAAACTTCACAGATAGATCAGTCCCTCCTGAAGGCATTTGGGTGGTTCTGAAGTGCAGCCAGGAATTGCAGAGAAGGGTTGGTGTGGTGGGGAACGAGGGTCTGGGGACAGGATTGGGTCTGTGTGGTGCAGGCGCTTTCTCCAGGCAGTGAGGAGGAGTTTTCAGTGAATGAGCAAAGCAGGGGAAAGATTTTGGCTTTCTTTTTTTCCAAAGAACTTTTAGGATTCAGGAGAAGGGACAGGCCAAGGGGGGATGGATTCGAGCTGAAAGAGAGCAGTTTAGGTTGGATATTAGGAGGAATTTCTTTGTTGTGAGAGAGGTGGGGCCCTGGCACAGGGTGCCCAGAGCAGCTGCGGCTGCCCCTGGATCCCTGGCAGTGTCCAAGGCCAGGCTGGATGGGGCTTGGAGCAGCCTGGGACAGTGGAAGGTGTCCCTGCCCATGGCAGGGGGTGCAATGGGATGAGTTTTAAGGTCCCACCCAACCCAAACCATTCCATGATTCCATGATTTAGGCTCCTAAATCCCAGAGTTTCGAGGTTGTCTCCGTGCCTGAGTCAAACCCTTGTGCAGGGTTCAGGCAGCCCCTGGGTTTCTATCCCAAAACAATCCACTGGGATTCATTTTGGCAAGGTTTTTCGTAGGACAATGGCACTTTTTGATGGAAGTACTGGGCAGGGCTTGAGGGGTGACTGGGAGCAGCACGAGTGTGGGGTCAGAGTGCAGGGAAGCCCCCAGGGAGCCTGAGCAGCAGAGCTCAGCTTCTGGAACGCAGCAAGAGGAGCAGCCACGGCTCCTCCCCGAGGGGCTCCCTCTGTCCTGCAAGGCCCAGCCAAACCTCGTGGCTCGGCAGCAGATCCCACATCTGGCAGCTGCGGCTCGGCCACAGCCAGGCCTGTCCCCCACGCCGGTGACCGCTGGCCGGGCAGGCAGCGAGGCACGCGGCACGGCCAGGCTGCCTCGTCCTCCGCTGACCCCGAGCTCCTGGCAGGGCTGGAGGAGCAGGGAGAGTTCATCCTGGCTCCTTGTGCTCCGTGCTGGCCACCCCGGGCTCCAGGAGCCTCCTCTGGGACCTGGTGTGTGCAGGATTTGGGGCTGGGGGTGATGACAGCGGCCTTGATTTAGGGGGAGCTCAGAGAGCAGCGAGGAAAGGCGAGGGAAAGGCGTTTCTGGCCGAATTTGGATGCTCCTACAAAGCTCTGGCAAGCAGGAGGTCGGGTTTGGAGCTGGGGGCTCCGGTTGCTCTCAGCAGGGGCTTCACAGCTGGGTGGGGGAGCAGCACCTCTGCCCACCCGCTGCCCACCTGAGGGGCTGGGCACACCTGCCTGGCACTCCTGCCTGGCACACCTGCCTGGCACACCTGCCTGCACTCTGCCATAGGGACAGCCAGGGGCTGGCAACAGCCTGCAGAATGGCTGGAGCTGTGTCAGGGGTTGGGATGGATCTCAGGGAAAGGTTCTTCCCCCCGAGGCTGCTGGGCACTGCCCAGGCTCCCCAGGGAATGGTCCCGGCCCCAAGGCTGCCAGAGCTCCAGGAGCGTTTGGCCAACGCTCTCAGGGATGCCCAGGGTGGGATTGTTGGGGTGTCTGTGCAGGGCTGGGGTTGGAATGAGGATCCCTTCCCACTCAGGATATTCCAGGATTCTCTGAATCCTCAGATCAACACCCCCAGCGTTACCTTGGAGCCAGGATGTGCTTCCCAGCCCGGGGACACAGCTGGAAGGATTTCAGAGCACTTTCTCTTGCCCAGAGCAGACCCAGCTTTGTCCCCTCAAGCAGCCGAGCTCGGCCCCAGCGGAGCCTTGCCTGCTGCTGATCCCCCACCTCAGTGCTCTCTCTCCCCTCAGCCTTTCTGAGCTCTGGTTCTCCCTCTCTGGTTTCAGCTCTGGGATGGGACTGTGCCTGAACAACGCTCCTCCCAAGCAGGATTTCATCTACCCCACGGTGGCCCCGGGCCAGGCCTACGATGCCGACGAGCAGTGCCGCTTCCAGTACGGAGTCAAATCTCGCCAGTGTAAATACGGGGTAGAGAGCCTTCCTGCTTTACTATCGGTTCCCAGGGCTGGAGGAGGGGGGCAGGGGGAAGGGAAGGTCCGTGGGGCTGTCCCTACTGCCCACGTCCCTGTCCTGCTCCAAACCAGGGGCCCTGCCGAGCTCCCGGTGAGCTCCGTGCTGTGCTTCCCTGGGAGGGCACACAGGAGGGCCCGTCTCATCCGTAAATGTTGGTCCCAGCTCAGTTTGGGTCAGGTTAATCCCATGGGAAGAGATTTCTTGCCTCTTCCTTGGCTGCTGCTGGTCCCCAAGGCCCCCTCGTCCAGGCTCCCTTCTCTTTGTACAAGGACGTTTTCCATAATCCTCACCAGAAGTCATCGTGCTGCTCACACAAACTCAGGAGGAGAAAAGTCTTTGTCCCAGGTGAGGTGAGGGATGTGCGGGAGGTGGCTGCCCACCTAAACCCCACCACCACCTCGCTGTCATCCCCTGGTCTTTGAACCCAGGAAAACACTGAAATGAAAGGTTGCTCCAGGAGAAAAGTGTCTTCCTGGGTCTGAGCCTGGCATTTTGCTGTTCTCAGTGTCCTGAGCGTTGAGTTCAGGAGCAGAGCAGAGCAGAGTGGGGAGAGAACACCTCGTGGAAGGGCTGCTTGAGCTCCTTAAAGCATCCACGTTCCTTTAGGGAAAACAGAGGAGTGGGAAGCACAGGCAGCAGGGGCACATTTCCCCGTGGAAAGGGTGCTCAGGGATTGGCAGGGGCTGCCCGGGGAGGTTTGGAGTGCCCGTCCCTGGAGGTGTCCGAGGAAGGCCTGGATGTGGCACTCAGCGCTCTGGGCTGGCTGAAAATTTGGGGATCGGTCAAAAGTGGCACTCAATGATCTCAGAGGTCTTTTCCAGCCTCAGTCCATGCCCTGGGAAGCTGTGAAGGAGCAAACACATCGGCTGAGGGTTTAGTTTCTCTGTCACTGTGCCAGCCCCAGCCCGGCTCTGCCGTGGCAGTGCCCCGGTGTGAGCCAGGCTGTCACTGCCAGGGACAATGCCAACCATGCCCCAACTCCTGACGGTGTCCCCAGCTCACCCAGGTGAGACAAGGGCAAAGCTGGTGCCTCAAACAGGGCCCAGGGGGGCCTTGAACACAGCCCAGAGCCTGCTGGGCACGGGGCAGATGCAGCAGGAGCAGTCTGACTCCAAAGAATGTGGTTGTGGTGTCCCACGCCAGGTGCCACCCGCAGGGGTCTGTGCCCCTGCTCAGCCGAGCCACAGGCAGGGAATGGCAACTTCCCACTGTCTCCCAGTTAATTTTTAGCCCAGGCAGACGCTTCCTGTGTACATCCAAGGGTCACAAAAGATGTCCCGGGGTGACCCCTCCAGCCCTGGGGTGGTTTGGGAGAAACCCAAAGGGCGCCAGGGCTCGATTGTGTGCAGGTAAATCCAGGTCAATGTGTGAGCCCGCCCATCCTGCAGCCCTGGAAACAAACT
The DNA here is from genome assembly GCA_013397845.1 of Melanocharis versteri. Classification (NCBI taxonomy): domain Eukaryota; kingdom Metazoa; phylum Chordata; class Aves; order Passeriformes; family Melanocharitidae; genus Melanocharis; species Melanocharis versteri. The sequence continues at coordinate 134,096 of VZTG01003803.1, forward strand.
CCAGAGGGACGGAGCCAGCAGGGCAGCATCCCTTCCTCCAGGCCAGGAGAGGGGTGGTTGATGGGGGTAATGAGGATGGAGAGGATTCCAGGCCAGGCTGGATGAGGCTTGGAGCAGCCCTGTCTAGTGAAGCTGTCCGGGGGTGGAACGAGGTGATCTTTAAGGTCCCTTCCAATCCAAACCAATCCATGATTCTAGGATTGAAGCTGGGAAGTCACCAGGAAGTTCTTGGTGACAGGGAGAAGGGGCTTCTGCTTCCCAGTGGTCACTCTGGCTCTGCCAGAGCATCACGGAGGGGTGGATGCCTGAAGATGGGAAAGACTCTCCTTCCCCTGCTTAAAGCCATCTGCAGCTGGGCTTGGGCGAGGAGTTGGGAGCCGAATTCCCTCTGCAGCTCCGATGGGCAGCTCCTGGCACAGCCCGCGGGTTTCCCTTTGCCAGCTCTCCCTGGGGCACTCTGCTGGCCCAGCCCGGGGCTGGAGGGGAGCAGAGCAATGCCCAGCTCAGCCCTTCATGCCCAGCACTGAGGATTCCCAGCCGCTGAGTCAGCCGCTGCTGGGGGATCTGCTGCTGCTCCGGCTCAGCCCTGGCCGGGGGCAGGAATGCGGGGTTGGAAGGATGGATCCACCCCGGGGGCAGGAATGTGGGGCTGGAAGGATGGATCCACCCTGGGGATGAGGAACGGTCAGGAATGTGGGGCTGGAAGGATGGATCCACCCTGGGGATGAGGAACGGGCAGGAATGCGGGGCTGGAAGGCTGGATCCACCCTGGGGGCAGGAATGCGGGGCCGGAAGGATGGATCCACCCCAGGGGTAGGAATNGCGGGGCTGGAAGGATGGATCCAGCCCGGGGGCAGGAATGCGGGGCTGGAAGGATGGATCCAGCCCGGGGATGAGGAACGAGCTGTCGCCTCACTGGGGACAGGCGGCCAGAGCTGCCTGCTGGGTCACTGCTCCCCCGGGGCAGGGAGGGGGCCGATGGTCGCTGTGCCGGGCAGGAACGCCTGGCACACAGCCAGAGTGTGCCCAGGTGGCCAAGAATGCCCAGGGCATCCTGGCTCGTGGCAGGAATGGTGTGGCCAGCAGGACCAGCAGGGGAGGGACTGTCCCCTGTGCTGGCACTGCTGAGGCATCTCAAATCCTGGGAGCAGTTTTGGGCCCCTCAGGACAAGGAGGACATTGAGGGGCTGGAGCGTGGCCAGGGAAGGGAACAGAGCTGGGGAAGGGTCTGGAGCCCCAGGAGAGGCTGAGGGAGCTGGAAAGGGGCTCAGGCTGGAGAAAAGGAGGCTCAGGGGGACCTTGTGGCTCTGCACAACTCCCTGACAGGAGGGAGCGGGCAGCCAGGGGGGCTCTGTTTTGTCCCAGGTGACAAGTGACAGGACAAGAGGAAATGGCCTCAAGTTGCTCCAAGGTGGGTTTAGACTGCATATTAGGAAACATTTTTTTCGCTGAAAGGGTGTTCAGGCATTGGCTGTCCAGGGCAGTGGTGGAGTCCCCATCCCTGGAAGTGTCCAAAAACGTGCGGCTGTGGCACTCGGGGACATGGTTTAAACGTGTGGCTGTGGCACTCAGGGACATGGTTTAGTGCTGGGCCTGGCAGTGCTGGGTTGATGGTTGGACTTGGTGATCTTAGAAGGTGTTTTTAAGCTGAATTCCATGATTCCATGGCTGTGGCAGCAGCCGTGGCAGCTCAGGCTCTGCTCTCCCATCTCAGGACAGTTTCTGTCACTGACACTGTGAACCTGTTCAACACTTTCTGTATAACCTCAGTCACGGCAAGCTGCTCCTGAAAAGCAGCAAGTTTCCCATGGGTTGTTTGAATAGGAATAGGAGCAGGATGGAGAGCAGGCAGGAGACTCAGGAATTCAGATTTTAGGGGTTGCTTTGCAGTTTGCAGGCCCTGAAGTCCAGCCTGGGGGATTGAGTGCCACAGGAGCTGGAAAGGGCCTGGACTTTCTGATTTCACTTTTGGGTGGGTCCTGGGACAGCCAAGGGAAGATTTTTGTTTGCTGGAGCTCTGAGAGGTCAGGATGGGCTGAAGCTTGGGATCTGTGGCTCAGGAAACCTCCTGGAAAGAGGTCTGGAGACCTCAGTGTCACCCCGTGGACACAACTGCACCGAGCAGACACCGAGAGGTGCCTGACGCTGAAGGACTGGCTCGGGATCTGGCATTATTTTGATTATTCCAAAAACAGCTGTAAAACTTCCAGAGGAATCTTCCCTTTTGGCTGGAGGTGGCCAGTGCCCAGGTGGTCACACTGCGAGCAGGGACACCCCCAGCTGTGCCGTGGGTGCTCACAGGGAGCCCCAGATTCCCGCAGAGGCAGCTCCGGGTCCACCCGCCTTCGGGATGCTCGTGGCAGGAGCCAGGAATGGGCTCAGCCTCCACTGCACAGATGCGAAACTGGGCACATCCCTCAGCCCTGGGGAGAGGGGTGAGGACGAGGCCAGTGGGATCAGCTCTGGTGTCACCCGGGTGTCCGAGGAGAGGTGTCTTCTGTGGCACGGGCTGGCTGGAGCTCGGCTCTGCCCCTGAGCCCGGGGAACCTCCACATCCAGGGAACCCCAGAAGTGCTCAGGCTGAGCCCAGAGAAGGGGGACAGCTGTCGGTGGCCTCGGGGTGACTGCAGCTGGCAGCACCTGGCAGGGTTTGATCTCGTGGTGCCCCCACCATGCTGAAGACTCTCAGTGTCCCCGTGTCCCCGTGTCCCCGTGTCCCACCCAGCTGGTGCCTCCCGGGCGTGACGCCGCCCCTGGCGCGAGCAAATCCTAATCTGGGTTTTGTTTCTTTGTCTCTCTCCTCCTCCCTGCCCCTGCCTGCCCCCAAATCCCCCTCTTTGCAGGAAGTCTGCAGCGAGCTGTGGTGTCTGAGCAAAAGCAACCGCTGCATCACCAACAGCATCCCGGCGGCCGAGGGCACCATCTGCCAAACCAACACCATCGACAAGGGGGTAAGGCAGCCCTGGGCACTGCAGGGAGCTGGCAGGGAGGCCTGGGATCCCTTTTCCAGCAAAATCCAGGACTGTTGTTCGCGCTGGGGGAGCGGAGTTGGTTTAGGAGCACCCAGCAGCCTGTCCAGCCCTGACTCGCTGAGTGTGGAGCCGCCCTGGAGGGAGGCTGGGATGTGCAAGGAGCCCAGAAATCAGAAATCATCCCAGAGTCCAGCTCAGAGCGCAGCTTGTGCAGTGCTGGAGCGTGGGATGTGGAATGTGGAGTGTGGAATATGGAATGTGGAATATGGAATATGGTATGTGGAATATGGAGTGTGGAATATGGAATGTGGAATGTCAAATGTAGAATGTGGAATATGGAATATGGAATGTGGAATGTGTAATAGGGAAGATGGAATATGGAATGTGGAATGTGGAGTGTGGAATGTGGGATGTGAGATGTGGAATATAGGATGTAGAATATGGAATGTGGAATGTGGAATACAGAATATGGAGTGTGGAATGTGGAATATAGAATATGGAGTGTGGAATGTGGAATATGGAATGTGGAATGTGGAATATGGAATATGGAGTATGGAATATGGAATGTTTAATGTGGAATGTGGAATATGGAATATGGAACATGGAATATGGAATATGGAATGTGGAATATGGGATGTGAAATGTGTAATGTGGAATACGGAATGGGAAATCCCTACTCCAGCCAAGCCGTTCTTGGTGTCAGCCCTGAGGCACAGCAAGGTGACCTCAAGGGACGCCATGTCCTTAAATGAACACCTTGTCCTCAGGTCTGCTGGGATCCCTTGGGATCTGCTGGGATCTGCTGGGATCTCCTGGGATCTCCTGGCTGGTCTGAGAGAAGGGACTTTTTTTCCCCCAGTTTTCCCAGATTTTTGCTTTCAGAGGAACTTGAAAAACTGGCTGTGACGAAACCTTGGTTTTTCACCCTTGGCTGGGAGGGCGGGGCAGGATTTTTCCTGACCGTGAATTTTGCCTTGATTGCTTCACTCCCTGTTCCTCCTACACCCATTTTCCCCAGTACAAAGTGGATGCACCGCTCAAACAAAGCACACTGGAGAATGGTTGGGACAGTGGAGAATCAGGGCTGGGACATTCCCCATTCCACTAGAAGAAAAGTAATTCCCAAGAAACGTTTCAGATCCTCAGGAAGCTGGAGAAGCTGGTGTGAGGGGCAGACCATGGCTGTGACAAATCCACGATTCTTTGCAAATGCTGGTTTTAGTTCTGCTGGGAACTGGGGCAGAGAGGAGCAGGCAGCTCCAGGGCTGCACATCCCTCCTGCTGCACGCTCACAGGGACTGTGGTGTTTTTTCTCTCCTAGTCATGGCTTTTTCCCAGCTTTTCCCAATTTTAAATATCCCCTTCCCCCCCACTTTGCGACAGCTTTTTAACCAGGGTTCTTCAAAAGCCTTGAGGGAAGGGAAGTGAAGCAGCCACAGCCCTCAGGATTTACGGGAGCTGCTCCCAGCGAGGATTCTGGCTCCCTTTGAACCCCCAGTTACCTTCCTGTGCTTATCCTTCTGGATCCATTCGTTCTTTGGAAGTGATTTGATGGCCTTGGGTGGAAGAAGATGCACTTTTATATTAAGTTTCTGCATTTTCCCCAGCTGGAGCTCCTGGGGTGAGCTGGAGCAGCTCTCCAAGGTCTTCCCTGGCTTCTCCCTTTGCCCTGAGGAGAGCAGAGGGAAGGCTCAGGGAATTTAAAGCATGAAATTTAAAGGAGAGAGAGAATTCCTGTGCCCTGCCATCCAGTGCGGGGGAAGGCTGAGCCAAGCTCTGCTGTGCACACATCCCAAACCTCTGAGTAGTTCCTCCTCCCAGATCCTCCTTTTTTCAATTAATCCATCTTCTGTGATTATGGCTTCACCTGTTTTACCCCAAGAACCCATTTTTTCCTCCTTTTTCCCAGCTTTTCCCACTTTTAAACATCCCTTTCCCCCCAGTTTGTAACCGCTTTTTAACCAGGGCTCTTCAAAAGCCTTGAGGGAAGGGAAGCAAAGCAGCCGCAGCCCCCAGGACTCATTGGAGCTATCCCCAGGCTGTGGGAATATTGTGGAATATCCAGGCTGTGCCTGCAGAGCATCTCCTCCGTATGGGATCCCCCTTTGGAGAGGCACTGGTGCTCGCAGGGATCCTGAGCTGGGATTCTGGGATTCCTGGGAAGGCACCGTGCGTTCTTCCCGGCCGCCCATGGAGAGCTGGCTCGGGAGGAGCTGGGAGAGGCCGTGCCAGCGGCTCCAGGGTGGGTTCCCAGCCCCTGGAAGGAGCACACAGCACTTTTCTTCCTTCCTGGGATTATCTCAGCCCCCGAGGCTCCGTGTCCGGCACCGCGCCCGGAGAGCGGCGGCGGCTCTGGCACCGTCCCAGCCCGGCATCGCTGGGCACTCCAGGGGCTGTGGGACACGTGCCAGGCCTGAGGGAAATATTCCATGGGCAGATTTCCATGAGCATCTGTCTCCCAGTAGGATGGGGACAGGCGGATTCTTTAAGGATCCTCAGCAGAACAATCACACAACAACGCTGATATGACAATTTAAACTTTGTTTGAACCCGGGTCCTTTGCTGATCAGGACGTTTTGGACACACAAACCACAGCCTGAGCTGAGTACACACAAAACTCACTGTCCTGGGAAGGAGCAGCTGGCAGTGGATGTGTCCCTGTCCCCCAGGGATCCTGGCCCTGCCCAGAAGCAGCTCCAATCCAAGATCACCTGCCACTCTGCTGAGGGCTTTTATGAGATATGAGATGTGGGACCCAGGGCCTCTTTGGAGGAGAATCCCAGACTGGTTTGGGTTGGGAGGGACCTTAAATCCCATCCAGTCCCACCCCTGCCATGGGCAAGGACACCTTCCTCTATCCCAGGCTGCCTCAAGCCCCATCCAGCCTGGCCTTGGACACTGCCAGGGATCCAGGGGCAGCCCCGGCTGCTCTGGGCACCCTGTGGGATGTGAGCCCTTGCCCGTGGCTGCCTGTCCCCCAGGATGGTGCCACGGGGGCTGGGGCTGGGGACACTGGTCCCACTGACCCAGAGGAGAGGCGAGCACCCTTTGCCTTGCAGAATTTGGCTCTGAGGCCGGTGCAGCTCCAAGCCCAGACCCCTCAGGACCGAAGAAGCTCCCAGCCCTGAGCTGGCTCTGTGCCCCGCGGAGGCTCTGGGAGAAGGAGCCCGGGGTGTCCCACGCTCTGTGTCCCCGCAGTGGTGCTACAAGAGGGAGTGCGTGCCCTTCGGGACGCGGCCGGAGGGCGTGGACGGAGCCTGGGGGTCCTGGTCCTCGTGGGGCGAGTGCAGCCGGACGTGCGGCGGCGGCGTGTCCTCGTCCGTGCGCCACTGCGACAGCCCCAGGTACGCGCGGGGCGCTGGCCGTGTCACCGTGTCACCGCGGCCCTGCAGGGTCCCCGGCTCCCCAAGCCCGTGCGGGAGGCGGTCCAGGTGCCCAGCTCCCCGGGGAAGGGGCTGTACCAGGCTCTGGCTTCCCTCCTGCCAGCCCTGGGAGCGCCTGAGGCTTGGCGAGGAGTGAAACGGCCGAGAGTGAAGCGTAAAGCTGGCACGGATGGCACTGCCCCGAGGAGACAGGAAATTTCCCGCTTGGAGAACTGGCTCATCCAATAATTTCTGCCTCTCCCATCTATGCTTTTTTGGGAGGGGGCGGGGGGAGGAAAGGGAGCAGAGAAGGAAAAGCACCCTCAGGCCGTTCTCAGTGGAGCAGGTGCATCATCCTGTTAAAGATCCTGATAATAATCCACTCCTCCAGCGCCACCCCAGCCCTGTGCATGTCCTTTCATGTCACCTGGTGCATCAGTGACAGCTGCTCTTGGGTCCATCAGCGTAAAGCTGGGCCTGCTTCCATTTCAGTAGTGACTCCTGGAAGGTTTGGCAGGTTTTCAACGCCTTTGTCCAGCTCTGTGCTCTGTGTTGGTGTTGGGGCTGCACCACACCCCCAACCCCCCGTGCAGAGCCCTCTGGGCTCTCAGGGAGATTTTAGGGGCTGTGCTCCAGCCGTGCCCAGCCAGGCAGGCTCAGTCCTTGTGGCAGAGCAGGATTGGGAGAAGCCACCTGGGGCAGCCACCCCAAGCTCCTCGGGATAAAAACGTGCCCCAAACAGCGCCTGGAGCTGTTGCAGCATCTCCTTCCCTGTTCGGCAGGCCCACGATCGGAGGGAAGTACTGCCTGGGAGAGAGGAAGCGCTACCGCTCCTGCAACACCGACGTGAGTGGTGCCGGGCCGGCAGCGGGGCTGGGAGGGGTGGCAGGCGTGGAGGAGGGGGATCAGCCCTGGCCGAGGGGGATCAGCCGTGTCCCGGGGGGATCAGCCCTGTCCGAATGGGATCAGCCGTGTCCTGGTGGGATCAGCCTTGTCCGGGTGGGATCTGCCCTCTCCAAGTGGGATCAGCCCTGTCCGAATGGGATCAGCCGTGTCCAGATGGGATCAGCCGTGTCTGGGTGGGATGAGCCCTGTCCAGATATGATCAGCTGTGTCCTGGTGGGATCAGCTGTGTCCCGGTGGGATGAGCCCTGTCCGGGTGGGATGAGCCCTGTCCTGGTGGGATCAGCCGTGTCCGGATGGGATCAGCCGTGTCCG